>CM035433.1:52230428-52602928 GCA_020310875.1 Ceratopteris richardii | reverse complement strand
AATGATCCTACTGCTTTGGGTGTGCCCATGAACATCCAAAAGGTGTCAGGCTCCTTAATTTCTCACTATCTTCTTAAATATGGAATGAAGATAGAGTCAATGAGAAAATTGTATATCAATGCAAAGGACACAACAAGACTTGATGTGGAGCATGTACATAAGCTAAAACTCCATATCAACAATCTTATCAAAACCTATCTCACCGATAGAGGCTATTCTAAATTGATTACAAATACCACTAACTTCTAGGAGCAAGAGTGTCACTTATGTGGAATCATTTTCACCCAAATTATGATAGGGGTTGATCACCCATAGAGGGACAATTGTGATGTGTCCCATTGACCTTTATTGCACACATCCTATAGGTCTAGAGAATACAATTTTCTTGGACGAGCATATTTAATACACAATTAAGAAGCACCATATGCTTGGTAACTAACAACAAATTGATCCACAATGTTTATGAGAATACTATCAAGAGCTCTAAAAGCTCATGAGACTCATCTAGGGGATCACACAAAATCATTCTTCTAAAATGTATTTTTAGGGAGCATACACTTCCGCATTGAGGAGGAGATTTTATTTCCATCAAACATAGATCATTGTTTAGTGAACGTAATGTGCATGGACTCATAATCTCTATTGAGGACTTTGAAATGTATATCATTGAGTATACACAATGCAAAATGTTGCCAACATATCAAATTTGGTACATGCTAAGGTTGATCAAGCAAACATTTCTACTGAACAAGAACAACTCATTTGCAATCAAAATTGATCTGAACAATGATCAGTCACACATAATAAAGTTAAAGATGTTTGAAATGGTAAGAGATTATCCATAATGAAGTTAAAGATGTTTGAAATGGTAAGAAATTCGGATAGTGTGGAGGATGTAGCTCTCACACCAAAACAAACGAGAATATATCAAGGTACCAAAGATGGGTGAAACTAATTGTATTTCACCATAGGAGCCTTGGATTTTATCTACAAACAAATAACAATCATTTTCACGCATAGAGAGGATGTACATAACTACAACCATATCATTTTTAGGGCCACATACATGGAACAAGACATACACACCATCTGAATAAAGGTAGGTTCCAAAGATGGGCCTTCCTTAGAGAACTGGTTGAAAGACACATCTTTCAATGAGATCCAACATGTCACAATTTATGCAACTTGTATGATTATCCAAAAAATCAACCTTAGCATTAGTGTGGCAAAAGGTTACATTTGTATAATGGAGAGTATGGGCTACAATATGAGAATATAGTCAAATCGATTGAGGTAATAGTAAGAAGTACAAGCAACACAATCATCATTTGATGAACCAATAATGCAAGGAGAGAAGTCAACAAGTAGTGGTCTCACAAGTCAGCATTCCCACTGATATTGGCATATGGAATGACTAGTCACAAGGCCTAGGGCTTGAAAATATCTAAGAAGGTGCTGCTAATCAAGGATGTCTTGGCACCTTGCTTGTTGTATGTCATTGTCACGCTCATGCCAAGATAGAGCCTTAGGATCATTTGTCCACTTACACCTAGAATGTTCATCCCAATGCCACAAAATTCATTTTAATGAAAATATTGTAGCTTTCATTTTCTTTGTTTTCTTCTTTTCTATCAAAACTCTAGATGTTTAGTCATGTCTATAACCATGTCACTTCACCAAAAACATGTAACATTGGAAAAAACCGATTATGCTCTTTTTTGGCTACAAATATTCAAATGAGAAATTCAACATGGTGATGCATTTACTTGATTCACAATGTTTGTTAAAATAAAAAAATAATTGCATCATGGTACTACTCGCTCCAAACTTAAGACCCTAACAATGTATATACACTTGTGTTCATGGTTTCATGATATTGAAAATTTTGAAGAAATGATAATCCAACTGATTTGAGTGTAACAAGCTTGACGCTTGTCTTGTTTGAGGTGATTTAACATAGATGGAGATGGATGGAAGTGAGGTATTCCCAAAGAAGTGAAGAAAAAAACATTGAATCTGTTAATAGAATTTAAAAACACCCATTCAAAAGGCTAATTATGTTTTATTTATAACAATCTAGCTATATGAGTTGTTTAAGAAGAACTTCTCACTTCACGAGAGTCGAATAAAAAAGGAGACATGGAAGAGTTGTTCTTGAATATGAATACATTATGGATGGAAAACCTTAGAGGCAATGAGCCGTTGAAGAATGTGAATGGATACTATGAAGCATCTACAACATGTTTATATGGAAAAGTGCAACCACAAAATGAAACATGCACAAGATAACACGATCAAGTGGCCATATTGGAAAAGCTTTAGGTTGACTTGGAAAAGGTTAATGGTAGGTTGCGAGATGAGAAAGCAAAACACATGCTCAATGAAAGGACACTAGGGATGACTTTTGAAATTATTTTCAAAGACTTTTAGGGGTTAAAGAAGACATTTTTTTTGAGGAAAAATTGAGAGGTCTTGCAATACATATAGATCCCTCATAGACATTGTTATCATGTTTTGACCCTTAGGACCTGATTCAACATAACATTTTCATCAAAATCCATTTTTCTAGCTCTAGAGCTCATAAAAAACTTGTGTGAAATCATGCACACTAAAAAACTATCTTTCTTAAAAATCATTCATTGATTTTTAGAAATGGTTCTTTTTAAGTTTACCTTTGGGTGATAGTGGGAAGTCAAGGGAGCTCTATGTGAAGAGATGGATAGGTATGTGCTTGAAGATGAAGAGATGTTGCGAAATCCTTGATCTACACCAGCCAAATGAACTCCAGGAGTATATGGTGGGCCCTTATAGCTTGCCAATGGATGCATTAGACACCCTATGTACCTTGGAAGATCACTCTCAGAAAGATAGATCAAAACAGATAAGTTGGAGTTAGCTGAGAGGTGAAAAACTTGCTAATTTGGTTCATACACCTGTCCAGTGTTTTGCATAATTCTCTGAGTACAGCAGCAATTAGCTTAATTCCTCTTGGGGAAGTTTAGTAAACTTAAAGAGCTAACTTTAAAGAGTAATCTCATCAAAAATAATAAACCACACACTGAGAATGAGTTTTAACAAGTGATGACATCATCCCGATTTTCATGGGCTGCTACAGTTTGAGACCAGTGAGCAGAAAAATGAACATAACTCAAAATGTAGGAATTCAATGATTATGCAAATTTGTATGGTTATACTAAACAATAATCTCAATCCAAAAAGCTTTAAATCATTGCATTTGAATAAGTAACCACTGAGAAATGGCTCTGACAAGATGAGTGAAAAAATCGGGTACCTGCCAGAGAAGTGAAGATGAACAGACACTGTTGACTTCAATTGAACATAACTGAACATTGCAACATCCAAATGAAATGAAACTTTGTGAGCATATAGTAGACTTATAGAGCTAACTTTACCAAGTTAAATCACTGAAAATGATGCACCAAGCTCAGAGAAACCATCTCTGCAATCTGACTGAGAAAACTGAGAGTCATGGTAGTGAGTAGAACACTTCACAAGAACATGGAAATATGAACCCAAATGATAATGAAAATGAAAGTATATTGCTTGTACAATACAATGGACTTACTGATACATATGTGTGCCTTGTAATCACACCATGATATGGCATAAAGCTCAGCTCTTGGAGGTCTTCACATAGGTCACTCTAACCACGACTAAAACTGCCATCTATTTATAGTTGAGTTTGGGAGGCTAACTTCCCTCAATCACTCTCCAATCAATTTGTGATTAATTTGATTCTCTAGCTACCAAAAATCACGAATTTGTGGCTCCTCTTTCCCTTTTTGATCAAGTGGACTCAACCACTTAAGATTCTTTCACTTTTACATTAAGTAAACTCTTCAAAAGTTACAAGAGGTAGTTCACAAGTGAACTTTACATAGTCTTCATTTTGAAGCTTCTTTTATGAATTTGTGGGACTCAAGCCAATACTTAGGCTTGTCATAGACTTGCTTCAACAGCTCCCCCTCAAGCCAAGTATGCTTGAGGTCTTCAATCTTCCAAGATTACCTGCAAACCTTCTCTCGTACATAGTGATAATGAACTTCAATATGTTTAGTCCTTGCATGAAAAATAGGATTAGCAGCTAAGTGAATAGAACTCATATTGTCACCAAAAATAGTTGGAGTTCCAAACTCCAATCCAAGATCTTTGAACAATGTCTTCATCCACATAGCTTCTTGTGTAGCTATGGCAAGACCTCTATATTCACCTTCAGTAGAAGAGAGAGCAACTGTGGGTTGCTTCTTGGATGACCATGAAATAAGCTTTGAACCTGCAAAGGTAAGATAACCTGAAGTGCTCCTTCTATCTTCCTTGGAGCTAGCCCAATCTGCATCAGAAAATAGCTTCAAACCTAAATCAGATACATAAGGATAATAAAGTCCTTCATGTATGGTTCCTTTGAGATACTTGAGAATCCTTTTGGCAGCATCCATATGTGGTTTCCTTGGTGTGTGCATAAATTGACTTAGCACACTCACACTGTAACATATATCTACTCTTGTCAATGTGGCATAGTTGAGGCTACCCACTAGACTTTGATATGATGTGATGTCCTCTATGAGTTCACCTTCATGTGAGCTCAATTTGTGATTGACCTCCATTGGAGTACCTGCAATCTTACAATCTTGCATCTTGAATTTTTCCAACATGTCCTTAATGTACTTTCTTTGAGTGAGAAACAAACCATGATCTTTGTAGACAACTTCCAAGACTAGGAAAGGTAAGTGAACCCAAATCACTTATCTTGAACTCTTCTCTCATCTCATCTTTGATCATCTTCATACCATTTGCATCATTTCCTGTCAATATAATATCATCTACATATACACATAGGTAGATGACCTCAGAGTTACTCTTTTTGATAAAGAGTGAAGGATCTGCCTTGCTTGGTTGAAAGCCTTTGTCCTGCAAGAATGAAACAAGCCTGAAATTCCAAGCTCTTGGAGCTTGCTTGAGACCATACAATGCTTTGTTAAGTTTACACACATAATCAAGATAAACTTGATTCTCAAAACCAGGTGGTTGTGCCATATATACCTCTTCTGTTATCCAACCATTCAAGAATGCATTCTTTACATCTAGTTGAAGTATCTTCCAATTCTTGGAAGAGGCAATACTAAGCAAAACCCTAATAGTAGGCATCTTTGCCACAGGAGAGAAGGTCTCCTCATAATCAATTCCCTGAGTTTGTGCAAAGCCTTTTGCTACAAGCCTTGCCTTATACCTGTTAATGGAACCATCAGAATTCTTCTTGAGTTTATAGACCCATCTTGAGCCTATTATCTTCATGGATGAAGCCTTGGGCACCAAATCCCAAGTTTTGTTTTCCTCAAGTGCTTCGATCTCTTCCTTCATTGCATGCTTCCATTCTGTTTTTGCTTTGGCCTCTTCAAATGAAGATGGCTCCTCTTGGTTTATGTCCTGTGCTATGTAGATAGAATGTTTAGTTACTAATGAGGTTTAAACCCATACCTTTCTGGTTTTTTCTTTTCCCTCATAGATCTTCTTAGGCCATGATGTGATGATTCTGCCTCATGTCCCAGTTCCTGCAATTTTGCTTTACCTTTAGACTTCCATGCTTTGAACTTTTCTTTCTGAGATTCTTCATCATCCTCTGAGGTGTCTTGTTCTTCAATCTTTGGTTGTTCTCTACTAAGCTTTGGAAAATCTTCTTCAAGATCATATGGTAAATTGACCTTCCTGCATGAATCTTCATACCATGAATTGTTCTCATCAAAAACTACATCTCTGCTTACCAAGAATCCTTTGTTGGTAGGGTTGTATAACCTGTAACCCTTTTGATTGTTGTCATATCCAATAAATACACACCTTTCTGCCTTTGGATCCATCTTGCCTCTAACCTGTGAAGGAACATGAGCAACAGCAATACATCCAAAAATTTTACAATGATCTAAGCTTGGTCTTCTTCCATTCCAAGCCTCATATGGAGTCATCCCATCAAGGGATTTTGAAGGTAACCTGTTAATCAAGTAAGTGGCTGTAGATACAGCCTCAGCCCATAAGTAATTAGGTAAATGCTTTTCATTTAACATAGACCTTGCAGCTTCAACAATTGTCCTATTCCTCCTTTCTGCCACTCCATTTTGCTCAAGAGTGTGCCTTGTAGTTACCTCTCTTTTGATTCCTTTTTCTTGAAGAAAAGAATCAAACTCATGGGAGAAGTATTCTCCCCCTCCATCTGACCTTAGCCTTTTTAGTGATTTACCTGTTTGATTCTCCACAAGAGCCAAATATCTTTTGAAACATGAAAAAACTTCATCTTTGTGTTTCATAAAGAATAGGATAGTCCATCTGCTGCAATCATCAATAAAGGAAACATAATACCTTGATCCAGATATTGAAGCTTCCTTGCTAGGTCCCCTGATTAAAATCACTATTTGTGTAGGGATTTTCTCTGTTGATTTGTCGTACACATCTTTGAGCTCCCTACTTGCTCTTTCTTCTTGTGTGCTCAACTCCTTGATGTCTGAAAAATTTAGATGGCCTACTTGCCAGATCTTCTTTGGCTACTGTGTCTGCTTGTGCTATCTCTTTGTTCCGACCCTCTTTGTCTTGTGGCTCCTTCGGTTCCCTGACTGCTTCCAACACCCCCCCCACTCTCGCGTCTGTCGCCCCTGACAGACCCTTGTCTAGATGTTCGTTGAACGTAATATTGGACAATGTCGGAAGCGAGGTGATGTTCTTCTAATCTGAGCCCCCGTGCTAGATCTGTTAATAATGCATCCCAATTCACTGGTCCTGGTACATCCGGATGTGGCACCCGCAGTTGTTCTCAATGGATGGTTCTCTCCACAGCGAATAAGTGGAGGAGATGTGAGGGCCTGTGTACAAATATTTCTGAGTGATATTCCCAGAATCCCGTTATGAACATCTCCTCGAATGTCTATTTAGAACAAGCTGGGAGGTACTTTATTCTGGCGTGCCAAGCATATATTACCTCTATGGATGGGGTTGTGCTCATGTCGTATACCAGATCTTGGTTTTCTGTAAGAAATCCGACACCTGAGAAGTGGGGGTCTTTAATATTCTTGAACGTCCTGAAGGTGATTAGCATCAGTTCAAAGATTTTCATACACATTTGTGCCATCACATCGGGGGTATTCCGTAATCGAGTGCTCCAGTGTCGGATGGTAGAAATCATGTAATTTACAGTGGGAGGGCCTTGTGGCGGTGCTAGATAAACATAATTTAACCACTTTGCACAACCCTTGACGTTCTTGACAGCAATTGTAAATTCTGGCCAAGTGCGCCGGCGGAATACTGGAACATAACAAGGATTGTATTTAATAAAAAGGGGCATGTTAGTCCAGGTACGAACCATTTCCGGGTAGGTTTCAAGAAGACGGATTCTCCAGGTTGGTTGATGAATGGAGCCTTTCTTCGCACTGTCTCGGATATCCTCTGGCCCAAATTGTGTGGCAAAAGTTGGAGGTTTGCCACAACTGCGTTGAATCTCTGCATTGTAATCCGCAAGGAGCACACAATATGGCACATATTGATCATCGTTGGTGCCGATCCATCTATGATGAGACATGCGTTGAAAGTATTCAGACTTGATGATGGTGTCTTCTAACTTTGCCATAGATTGGATTTGAATGGCCACTCTATCTTCATGGGTTGTTGCTGTCTTTTCTAGTGTTTGGAGCCATTCAGGTACTTCAACTTCCAATGTGTCCATTCCTTCTGAGGTCTGTGCACCACCTGGCATCGGCATAGGAACGTATGGTTCCTCGTATGTTTCATCCACCTCAATGGGTACTAAATCCTCCGGTTCGGGTTCTACAACTGGGGAGGGCTGCCTTTCATATTCTAGTAACTTTTTCTGGAGTTCAGCCACCTGCTCTGTCAATGCCTTTACTTCCTCTGAAGTCGAGGTCGTTTCTATTACCTTGGTTGGACCCTCCTGTTCCTTGAGCTGGCTACGTAGCTCATCTCGTTCCCTTTCCAAATCATCATGTGCGTCTAATAAATCCGCATAACTTTCCAAGATGGTTTTCATTGTTTCTGTGGGAACCGCTTTGAATTGTTCTGGATCGATCTCATGGGGGGACCCTTCCATGGCTGCTTCCAGGTTTTCTTCATTTTGTTTCTGCAACCGTTTATTTTCTTCAAGTGCTGTAGCCATATGCTTTTGAAGTAGAGTTAAATTACGCCGGACTCTCAGGTTATCTGTTTGGTACACCTCCAGCAAGGCTTCGAGTTGTTTGACACCGGGTTCTGCTGATGGTTGGGGTGCCTCCAGGAGTGCTTGGTGGGCTTGCTCGAGAGTGATGTGGCGTTGGTTGAGTTCCACATTTTCTTCTTCTAGCCTTATGAGTCGTGTTTGTAGTTGCTGATGGTTTGTTGTCAGCTGATGATGGCGGCCTTCTAGTTCCCTGTACTCCCGCTGAAGTTGATATACGCATTGATGTAATGACAGGAATATACTATTTACATTAAAAGATGCAGTTAAAGATGAAGATGCAAGGGGAATGGGGAAGGGGAAGGGAGTTGTGAATGCGGTGGAGTCAAGTGGTGAGGTAGGTGGAGGGGGTATGGGAGATTGAGGTTGTGTGGGGGGTGGGGGTGGTACTGTGGCGGGTGATGTCTCCATTGTGTCAAATGTGTGTGTGACTGTAAAGATGGGGATAGTGGGTGGGGTGGAAGTGATATTTGTGAAGAGTGTCGTGAAGGTGGGCATGGAAACTCCTCCAAATTGGATACCGGGAGAGAGAGGAATTCCCATGACAACTGTGGTAGTGGTAAAAAAGGGCGTGGTCGTGCCGGTTGGTGAGGTGAATTGTGTAGTGAGAGGTGAGGTGGGTGGGGAGAGTGGTTCCTCCTGATGTTCTTCTGTTTGCATGTTGCCTTCCGGTTCTGATACATTGATGTGTATTTGTTTTCCAGATCGCCTAGGGCGGGCAGGCACACGTTTCTCAAATCGATTAATGTATGTCATGGCCTCATGTATGGCCTCATCCAAGCCGACTGCCTCTGCGTGTAGGTTCATGGATTCGATAAACATATCGTCCACACCTTCCTCAGCCAATAGTTGGCTCATGAGCACCTTGCCTGATTCAAGTGACATTTTGTGTTGTTCCTGAACTCGCTTCATGGTTTGGTACAATCTTTTTATTTGTGCCGAATATGCTGGGGCACTTGCTAGCTCTGAGAGTTCATCATATTCTTGATGTTGTTCTTTGTCGGCTTCTTCTTCTGCTCCTCCTGCCTCTTGTTCATCTCCTTCGACTTCTACGACGACTGGTTGTGTCGGGGCTGGTGTTGTTGTGGTGGGGTGTGGTTCCTGGGTCTGGTCTGCTTCTCTTTCAAGATTAGATTCGTAGATCAGCCTGGCAACTTCTTCATCCGTGAGGTCATTGAGAGTAAATCCCTGTGGAAATTCCAAGTCTGATGGAATGGGGGGAAACACCAAGTTGGGTCCTTCTGTACTTGGTCTGGGAAGACGAATGGTGAATGGCCGAACACGCCTAGTTTGAGGAGGAGTCACCTCAGGTGTGGTAATGGCTCCCCTTGGTTGAGCACATGGTAATTGGACGCCCCCTCTCATCTTCTTTGATGGAGGACCCGCTGTTGATAGTCGCCTTTGGAATTCTTGGGCCCTGGACCACACTAGTGCTCTTTGAATGGGCACATCATATGCTAGGCACCTGTAAATTATTCTTGTTAGGGCACAACAGCCATGAAGTACATTTTTCTGCTTCTTATTCCAGCACTGATGGGCTAGGTGTATCTGATCGATGACCCAGTGCGGTATGTTGAGGGTGAGGTTCTCTGTTTCTGCCAAGTATAAGCTGAACCATATTTTCTTAGGGGGCATAGTGAATCGTTCTTGTGCGGGAAAAGCAAAATGTTGCATAACAGTTCGTAAGTGGAGAGCAATGGTAGGCGTCATTGCCACCATGTCCTTCAATTTATTGAGATCCTTATGCTTCATCCTACCCGGGACCATTGTTTCTTTCTCGGTGGGAATGTGCATACCTTGCATGTTCAATGCCTCCCGTACCAGATTGAGGGTCAGTTTGAATCTCTTGAGTTCGTGTCCTGGCAACAATGATGGTAGTACAAAAGTACTATCGCCTCCCTTGACCCTGCTAGGAGTTATGGTACTTATGAAATAGGAGCAGCGTAGAAAATCAGGTTTAGGCAAGTGTGCCCTGAAATTTCTATCCAGACCTACCTTGGTCCAAACTGATCGCATTACCTCTGCATTCTGATAGTTCTCGAATTCTCGAGTGAAAAAGTGGTAGTGTCCCCATTTGCCATTAAATTCAATTTCTGCTTCCCAAAAGTAGGTGCCGTCACCAAATGGCCCTGCTACATCACTAAACCAATGAGCATGTTTCCCCACTTGAGAAGTGTGTCCCTGAGGAGGGTCCTGGATAGGAAGGATATGCACCGCTTGAAGTTCTTGAGGCCTTTCGGTGAGTGGCGGTTCCAGAAGAATGGTTTCAATGTCCACAATCTGTGCGCTGGACCCTGCCTGGGAACTGGGGCCTCCAGCTTCTGCCATGTTACTTCTTGCCTCCTGATTCTGTGAGAATATAGAAACATGTTAACATTGTAAAGGACAAGTTAGAACCGTTTTTGTCCCCATTACAACATTATCATGAGGTTCGGGAGAGATTAGTAGGTTTACTAGTTTGGTCAGCACATTGCATAAGATCTTATTGGTGCTCTCAGCCTGGCCATTTGCTTGAGGGTGATAGGGGGCAGACTTCTTATGTACTACCAAGAATTCTTGGAGCAGATTTTCAATAACTTCATTCAAGAAGTGAGTGCCTCTATCACTGACTAGCTCTATAGGTAACCCGTATCTTGTGAATACATTCTCAAACAAGAATTTAGCAGTTGTTTGAGCATCGTTCTTCGTTGTGGCTTTTACCTCTACCCACTTTGTTAGATAGTCTGTCGCAACAATGATATATTCTGCATGGGAACCCTTAGCTGGGGGATTAATAGGACCTACGAAGTCTATTCCCCACTTAGAGAATGCACGTCCACCCATCATAGGTTTCAGTGGCATCTCATCTTTACGTATAGGATACTGAGTTCTCTGACAGACATCACATCGTTTCACATAGGTATGTGCATCCATGTGAAGGGTCGGCCACCAGAAGCCTGCAAATAGTATTGCCTTGATCACCCGATCTGGTCCAAAGTTTCCTCCTGCTACACCTTGGTGAGCAGTTTCCAAGATCTTAAGATATTCACTCTCATGGACACATAGTCTCAGGTAACCATCTTTACCACGCTTGTATAGATTATCACCAATGAGTGAGTAATCCTGGGCTTCTTGTTCTAAACTCCTTTTCCTAGCCAGAGTCATGTCTGGAGGGAATGTTTTCGTCCTCAGGAAGGATACTAGTGGTTCACTCCAATCTGGCACTATGGACACTTGATAAAGAGTGGCATGTTCCACAGGTGGTTTAGTGCAGCAGATTGGACATTCCTTGCACAACTTCTGGACATCAGCTTCCATAGTCGGCCAATGCACTCCGAGTCTTCTTAGTGTCTGCAAGGTTCGTTGCTTTGAATAGTGTTGCTCTAATGCACCTACATGTGCTAATTGCAACCATTTAGCGTACTCATCCTCTTCCACACAACAGGCCAAGATTCCTTGATCTGTGTGCTTGTACATACTTCCTGCCATGATGTGATACTTTTGGGCTTTTACTACCTCTCTATCCTGTGTGTTTATTACTGGATGGTTAGGCCCGTATGTCAATACTGGCATTAGTGGCTTAGCCCACTGTGGCACCACTTCCAAATTAAACAAGTAAGCATCAGGAAGGTCATCTGACACTCCTTGTGGGGCCTCTCCCGATGTGAGCCTAGAAAGGTGGTCAGCTCTCAAATGAGTCTTCCCTTTCCTTACTACAACCTCGAATTCATATTCCATTAGTAAGAGAAACCATCTTACTAATCTTCCTGTATTGCATGGCTTGTTTACCAAGTACAACAATGCCTGATGATCAGTAAAAAATTTAAACTTATTTGCAAGCAGATAATGTCTAAACTTTTTAACCGCATATACCATGCCTAGTCCTTCTCTCTCAGTAGTGGTATAATTTCGTTCGACTGCATTCAATTGTCTACTAGCATAGGCAATTGGAAGATCCATATTACCTTCACCCATAGGTTGTGCGAGTACACACCCAATAGCATAATTGGATGCATCCACGTGAACATGGAATGGCTTGTTCCAATCCCGAGTGGTTAAGATTGGTGCTGAACATAATCGTCGTTTGAGCTCATTGAAGGAGTTCTCACATTCATCAGTCCACTCAAAGTTAGTCAAAAGTCCATACATGGGCTTTGCAATGACCGCATACATGTGAATGAACCGGCGGTAGTAACCACAATGCCCCATGAAAGCCTGTACTTCCTTGATATTCTTAGGCCTAGGTAACTTGGCTATAGCTCTCAATTTCTCTTCATCAGTGGATATGCCATTCTTTGACACTATGTGTCCTAGAATCTTGCCTTGCTTGACCATAAAAACGCACTTTTCTGGGTTCAGGCAGACTTGATATTCTCTACATTTGTCAAAGATTTGTCTGAGTTCAGGGATATGGGTTTGCCTAATGTTGGAATGAGCACAAAGATCATCAACATAGACTTCTAAGTTCTTCCTTAGGAACTCTTTAAATACATGGCACATCAGCCTCTGGAAGGTAGCTGGTGTGTTGGTAAGCCCAAATGGCATTACTCTAAAGGCAAAAATGCCCCATTCCGTGGCAAAAGCTGTCTTATGCTGATCTTCTGGAGCTATGGCTACTTGATTGTAGCCCGAAAATCCATCGAGGAAGCTGTACACTTCCTTGCCTGCTACTCTTTCTAAAAGATGCTCTGTGATAGGAAGCGGATAGTTATCTCGAATTGTGGCTGCATTAACCTTCTTCAGGTTAATGCATACACGCAACTTTCCATTTTTCTTGGGCACCACAACAATGGGGGATACCCACTCTGTGTGCTCAATTTCATAGATGAATCCAGCTTCGACCAGTCTATCTATCTCTTCTTTGATCTTAGCAGCATAATTATCATTGTATGTATATGGCTTTTGCTTAGAGGGTTTGGCATCTGAGGTCATGGGGATGGTGTGTGAGCATATGTCAGGGTCCACACCTTTCAAGTCCTTGTAACTCCAAGCGAATACATCTCTATATTCTCTTAGCAAGGCTATCAATTCTTGCTCTTCTTCTTCCGTCAGGTCATGTCCTATGTAAGTGCATCTCTCTTCTCCTTCCTCTATGGCTACCACTATTTTCTTGGTGGTTTCTTTGTTATCATAGGCCTCCCCTGATTGCGCCTCTCGTTTAGGCATTCTGATCATGACTCTCCTGTCATCTATCTCATACTTCTTAAAATTTTCCGGGACCTCAAACAAAGATTCTTCCTCTTTTGGTGTGACTTCTCTCTTCTTTCTTTTCTTTCCTTCTTCCTTCGGGGTCACATGTGTGGCTAGTATTACATCACTTGTAAGCTCTCCATACCTCTGGGGTTGAAATTCTACTTCATAGAAGTATTCTTCATCTAATGCAAAAGGTGGGTCCATAATAATTGACTCTAGACCGGAGTCACTCGCATCCTCAAATGCATCAGGGTTAGGTTCGCATTCTTCTAACACTGCCTCTCCCATGATTGGCTCTATGGAGAAAACTGAAATGTCATAGCCATCCTCATCACAGTGGGGTGTCCATTGTTCCTCATTGATGGCTACATCCATTGTTGCTAAGATTTCTGCCCAGCCATGGGGTTCAAATTCCTCATCAGGAAATACTACAGGTGCATAGGCTGGGTCTTGAATGGGTCTACGTGTTTGGTTTGCACCTATTTCTCTGGCCTTTTCTCTTTTCTCCTCTTCTACTGCCACTTTGCACATCCATAAGTGGGTGTCTTCATGCATCCATGAGGATCCTGATCCTATGGAATGCACAGATTCCGTGTCATCTTTGGCTCTATGGATGGGATTCCATTGGATAGGGGGGACATCTCTATGAGAGTAATCTTTGAGATTCACTTTGGTCGTAACACCTAAGTGCTACAGGTAGAAAGAATTGGTTCCCCAATCCTGTACCACTTGCAACTGTCGCATAAAAGGTCGTCCCAAGATCATTTCATAGGCATGGTTCTTGCTAAAATCACATATAGCAAATGTATGCTCGAACTCGACACCACAGGTGGTGAGAGTTATTCCTTCTAGCAATCCTAAGGGCCTCTCAATATGACCATCGGCCATCTGCAATTTCATTCTCGTTGGCCTGAGTGCTGGCTTGCCCCAACGCTTCCATAGGGAAGTGGTGGCAATTGCAACTCCTGCACCTGAGTCCAAAATTGCCTTGGTGGTGTACCCCTGGTAGGTAATGGGAAGATAGGTGTTCCCTTCTTCACCGTCACACATGTCTCCTATCTTATCCAAGGGTATCTCTGGCACTGTCCTATGTGATCCTACCTGGGAATGAGGTTTCACTATGTCTGGTACTTGTTTAGCGACATGTTTCCATAATTCAGGTCTAACCTTGAGTAGCTCTTCTAACTTAAGATTGCACTGCACTTTAGTGTTTTTCACTACCTCTCTGTTCCTGGGTAAGACTGAGTCCTCATTTCGTACCATGACCGTGGGTGCTCTCATACAAGTAGACTTAGCTTCCCATGGGCCTGTGAAGTGGGGTAATTCTTGTAGAGAGTTAGACTCAAAGTCTAGTCTTTCTAGAGAGTGGCTGCTCTCCTGCTCCTCATAAATGGATGGGATGTCTTGTGGGAATTGGTCGTGTGCATCATCCACCAGTTCAATGGGAGGAGGTACTTCACACTTTCTTTAGCCCATTTGTCTTCTTGAATCTCTCGTAGGAATTCTGTTGTGAATCGATTCATAGAAGATGATGTGTCTGGCTCCGTAGAGTTAGGCACATAGGCTTCAGGCACATAGGCTTCCTGGGCAGGAAGACCTGCTCTTTCACTTGCCTTGTCCTTATGTTGAGAAGCGGGTTCCTTTTCTGATTGTGCAATTAGTCTCTCTATTCTTTCTAGTAATCCATCAAAGTGTAACTGCGTCTTGGCTGAACTAGAGATGTTAAATAGGCGACTGGCTTCAAACATGGTCTGAGCCAATTCCACCATTTTGGCACAAATTTTGGTTCGTTCTAACTCTAGTTCTGCTCTAGCATAACACTTTTCATGATCAGATACATTTGGCCCTTCTTGGATTCTGGCCTGATATGCTTTAAGCATCATATTAAGGTCCTTGGGAGTTGGATCTGCTAGGACTGATCCTACTCTAGGGGGTGGTGGTGTTAGTTGAGGCGGGTTGGAAGGTGGCAGGTCGGATGGAGATGGGAATGGTGGTGGTGGGGTAGTGTGAGAGGGAGTTTGAGATGTGAGTTCAGTTATCCTGGCCTTTGTTTCTCTGAGGCTTTCCTCGAGTTCACTCATCTTTTTCGCCCATTGTCTTTTCATTCTTTCGTGACTATCTCGCCAAGCTCTAGTCCTTTTTTTGGTTATGCTCTCAATTTCACTAGCCTCTGGGCCCTTTTCCTGGCTTGCCCCTTGGTTTTGCTGCACTGCTTGAGCTCTAGTGACCACTTGTATTGGCGCAGTGGAAGTGACGCTTCCTGTGGAATCTACAACTAACCCTACAACATTGATAGGAGTAATCTTTGGCATATTATTGGGATTCTTAGGGCAATCTCGTAAGAGATGCTCCTTCCCACAATCTTGGCAAAAGCCTTGAATTGTCACTGACTGGGGTTGTGTAGGTGGAGGTAAGGGACAATCACGGATGAGGTGATCTCCCTAACATCTGTAGCACGGTCCTCTAGGAAATGGGGTTCTTACCTGCCTCGGTTGGGGTCTAGGGTTAGGGTTTGCATACATGACGTTTGTGTAATCAGACTCCCAACTAGGTTCATTTGGCTCTTCACTATAGTAGGACTCCCCATGTTCAGGAGACTGCATGTAGTAAGCCTAGGGGCTATCAACATGTGTAGAATCAAAGCTATGATTGCTCGGGTCACTTTCTGAAAGCAGTGGTGTTACTGGCACTATAGCTCTATTCAAATTTTCCTCAGCTGCTGTGTACTTTACAAGAATCACATTAGCTGGGTTTGGAGGTTGTTGAGCTAGCACTGGCTGGGGTCTCAGTTGGGCCTGATATTGCGGTTGGTAATTTTGCTGAGGCCTAGTATACTGTTGTGGTGGATATTGACTTTGATATCTGCCTTGTTGAGGGTATGGCTGAGAGTAGGTTTGCCTAACTGCTTGCTTATTGTATGGACAGTCTTGTGCTGTGTGATTTGTGTATCTCCGCTCTATGGTACAGTATTGGCTACTCGGATTTACTTGGGGTTGAGCCGTAATGGGACAGACATTCGCCATATGGTCGCCTCCACAAGTATAGCACCTTTTGACTGGGGCGAATCTAGGAATTTGTTTACTAGAGACACCTAGTTTTTGAGCTACTTTCTCCGCAAGTTCCTCAATTGATGTGGATTGCGTGGAAGAGAGGCTAGAGGCACTATCTGACTCCTTATAGATTTTGGAAAGCTCTAGTTCTTCCCCTAGGTTATCCTCAATGTCAATGCATATGCGTACACACTCTTCTATGGTCCTAGGGTCTTTCAAGTACACATAGGATCTCAATTTTGTACTTAGCAATGCATCCAAGAATAAAGCCACTTGCTTAGCTGGTGTGGGGAGCTCCGAAACAGGGCATCTTTCAAGATATTGCCTAAATCTTCTTCCTGCAAGTCTCACGGTCTCTTGCGGGGTTTGCTTGAAGCTGTGAATCAACGAGGAGGTATTATGTCTTATGCCACTCTTAGAAAATTCAATAATGAAAGCCTTTAGGAGTTGATCTATACTCCTGAACTGCCTCTCGTTTAGTGGCTGAAACCATGTCAGGGCAGTGTTCCTAAGGGTTAGACCAAAGGCATTGTACTACGTGAATAGATCCTCCACTTGTTCAGCTCTCAAGACTTGCCTGAACTCAGCCACATGATCGTAGGGATCTCCAGTGCCATCGAAGTAGTTTTTCATGGACTTAACTAGTTGGGTCGGTCTCAGGGTCCTCATGTGCTCTTTTGGTCTTGGTAGAGGGAATTCATCCACATGTCTTTGATTCCTGGGAGCTCTAAGTACCTCAGGTTCTACTCTATTTGTTTCCGTCCTCGTTCTTTCTCTGCCCCCTGGGTTGGCAAAGCTTACCTCAGGTCTATCTCTATGTCTGTCTCTTTGAGCTCCATGAGCATGGGACGTTCCAGCTCCCGGGTGGCTATAGGACACGTTCGATCTTGGTTGGGGGAAAATGAATTCACCTTTCCAAGTGTAAGCATGCCTATCATTTTCTGTAACCACAAAGATCCTCTATGAAGCGTGATCTAAGTAGGTCACTCTACCTGGGCTTTCAGGATCTTTGAACTCATAGATCATGATTGCTCCTATGTCATTTGGCCGATCAGATTTATACCTCCAAAAGGCTTCGTCAGTCTCTCGGTTCAGAAGCAGATCTATACTCTTGTTGTCTTGGGGAACCCACTCGGGATTGAGGATTATAGTAAGAACAGATTTCCCTCGAGGGGTCCTGGGCTTTGCACCCATGTTTCCTTGTTCTAGGTCATCTATGTCCGTCTCAGGGATCACATTCCCGAATTCGTCTGTCCTATCTGGGTGACTGGTGACTACGTATATGGTTCCTTCTTTGTCCAAGTATGCTCCGTTTTCAAACTTGACAGCTAGGTGCTCTAGTCCTATGGATTGGTCAGGGTTTTTAATATGGACCACGGATCTTCCTAGACCGTCCTCATAGATGCTAGCACCTAATCGGTTGGTCCTAAGGTATTCCAGCTGCGTCTTGTACGGGCCTTCTACCCTGTGCAAGTATGGCACTCCTGAACTTCCCGTAGGTCGGTCCATGCCTTGAGACATCTCTGATTCACTGGTCTCAGAGCTAGGGTAGTATGAGTGGTGGCTCAACTGCTGGGCCCAAGACCTAGCAGTGTGGTTGACACTAGCCTCTGAAGACCTAAGACTTTGTCTATCTCTCCCTAGATGTCGCCCTGATCTAAGGTTCATAAGCCTAATTGAATAGCCCAAATTTGCCCAAGTACAACCTCGTTGCTGAGTTCTTTTGTATCAGTTACTTGATTCTTTTTAGTGGTTACCGTGTTTATGCTCTTGTCAGAAATCACGTCGTCAAGAATATTTGATTTAATTTTCGCACTGTAAGTTGATCGTTCCACGTTAGATTCTTTCCTTTAAGGTTATCGCATCATGAAGAGATTATGTTTAATCTTGAACTTGAGTGCATAGGTAGTCTTCAACTTGATTGATGCCTATCGTTGCCCTGACTTACTCCTAGCACTAGTCGTTCTTAGCCTAAGCTAGGAATTGATAGAGGGTGTTGAGGATTTTCCAACCTTGAGTTTCTTTCTTTGTGTTGTTGCCCTGGTGTGCCCAGGACGCGTGTTCCCAAGCTTGCACTTACTCTTGCTTAGAATGCCCTCAAGTGCTCTTGCTGGACCTGTAAAAGTCCCACGGTTAGCTCAAGACTTAGATTCTAATGACACAATAGACCACTTTCATGCATGTAACTCACGGACCAGATTATCCTTTGCCTTTATGGAAAACAATCCCAAGGATCCCTCAGTTTTCCTACCTCGGGGTATGGTTAACTTCAAAAACCCTATCTAATAATCCTGATCTTAATTTTCACATAACCAGTGGAAGTTTTGGTTGTACTTCCCACAAGCTTTCCGACAAAACAAGAATCACAGCAATTGGATTTTGTATGAGGAAGTTATGTCCGATCAGGGTTTTGGTGCTAAAACAAGGTTCAAAACAGTTTACTCAGGCAGACAGGAATTCTTGAATTACTTGGGTTGCGGCCTCACAATGCAATGCTAAACCCTTAAAAGTCCCCCAAAAAATTAAACCACTATTTTTTTGCCCTAAAAAATTGGCCAAATTTGCCCGTCTATCGCGTTCGCAAGTTCTGTCAGTTGCGATTGACAGGTCAATCGCGATTGATGTGTCGATCGCGATTGATGGGTCCGTCCTGGCTGTCAGTCGTGATTGATGGGTCAATCACGATTGACACGTGGCTCGAAAAGTCAATCAGTCGTAGTCAAAGGGTCGTTGACTCTGTCAGTCACGATTGATGGGTCGATCGCGATTGACAGGTCGATCGTGAGGGTCTGTCCATCGTGGTCAAACAATCGTTGACTGTGTCGATCGCGATTGACAGAGGCGTCGTGGGCTGTCAGTCGCGATTGATGGGTCGATCGCGATTGATGACTCGATCGCGATTGACACGTGTCACGCGTATGATCTATCCGTCATGGTCAATCGATCGTTGACTCTGTCGGTCGCGATTGATAGAGCCGTCGTGGGCTGTCAGTCGCGATTGACTGGTCGATCGCGATTGATAGGTCTGTCCGTCGTGGTTCGTCGATCGCGATTGACGGAAATCTGATGAATTTCACAAATCTAAACACAGTTTTGGGAAGCTCTAGGCCTGTAGATCATGGTTTGGTACTTTGTTTGGCAAATGGAGCATTTTTTCTGTCGGTCGCGATTGACAGAGGTCGGCGACACAGAGACAGTTGCCAAGATTTCAATACCTGCGCGGAGTGCTGGAGAGGATGATGCAGCATGTACCTGCAAGACAGCTCAAGAAACATGCAAAAACTGCACACACAATATCGCTCTCTCGCTCTCTCTCACAAGTGGAATGAGGGAAATGGAAGGAGGAAGGAAATATAGTCAAAAAATTGAAATTCTTGCGATGATGGAGATGGAGGTGGGAGATGGTGATGATGATGATGGTGATGAAGAAAACAAAAGGAAATAGATAAAAGTGAAGAAAATACCTATAACTCCAATGCTTCAACTCTACGTCTTACCATCACACGCTCGTCCTCAAAGCTCGATCCCCGGCAACGGCACCAAAATTTGGTGTAGCTCAGTGATGAGTAGCACCTCCTTTAATGTCAATCTGGGAAGACGTGAGGATGGTATGAAGACCTCGAGCAAGTGAAGGCACAAGTGCGTGAGTGAGAAGCACACAAACATGCACACACATACACACACACGTGCACACACGACAAGACAAAGAGTGAGAAGCAATGGAGTTCTTAGATTACTTTCAGAAAGCTCATACAAGTCCAAAACTATTACAAGCTAACCCCCAAAAATGAGCTCTCTAGCTCCTTTTATAGTTTTTGACTAGCTTTGGCCCTGTCCAGACCTAATGTCCGGCCTAGTTAAAAATTAGGTTCCAGGACTCTTTTGAGGGCTCAAATGAGATCCAAAAAATATGAAAATTGGCAGGTAGATACTTCCTCCTCAAGCTCAAGGACTTCTTGGCTTGCACAAAATGGAGCTACAAAAATACGAATTGGTATTTACAATGGTTTTTAGTGATTAAAATCACTATTTGTGTAGGGATTTTCTCTGTTGATTTGTCGTACACATCTTTGAGCTCCCTACTTGCTCTTTCTTCTTGTGTGCTCAACTCCTTGATGTCTGAAAAATTTAGATGGCCTACTTGCCAGATCTTCTTTGGCTACTGTGTCTGCTTGTGCTATCTCTTCGTTCCGACCCTCTTTGTCTCGTGGCTCCTTCGGTTCCCTGACTGCTGCCAACATCCCCATACATCTGTATGAACCAACTCCAAGAGATCTCCATGCATATAACCTTTCTTCATGAATGGTAACCTGTGAGACTTTCCAAATTGACATGCACTACACTTATAAATCATATGTTGTTTTGACAAATTAGGGAGTCCAAGTACACTTTGGTCCCTGCAAATCTGCTTTAATGACCTTTCACCAATATGTGCTAACCTTTTGTGCCATACTTCCAATTCTGTGAGTGTCTGACTACCATAATTAAAGAGAGCAATGTTTCTAGTGTCCTGTAATTCAAATGTGAACAATCTACCTGTCTTTTCACCTTTTGCAATTTTTCTGAATCCTTGACTTGGATCTTCAACAAATGCTCCTGCCTTTGTGAACTTGACTTGCAACCCTCTCTACTATCTGCCCAACACTTATCAAATTCTTTGTAATGGTAGGGACATAGAGTACCTTACTGAGTAGGTTGATGTTTCCATCAGGTGCTTTGACATTGCCTATTTTCTCCACAGGATGTTTTGTATCATCTCCTGTTTGTACCTCATGCTTATTCCTTGGATCTTCTAAATCTGATAGGAGTGCCACATTTCCTGCCACATGATTTGTACAACCTGAATCTATGTAGAAAACATGCTCATCAGATTTACCTTGTGGCATAGCCATGTTCATGATCAATAATGAATCCTCTTTGTTTGAGTCTTCTGTGTAGTTATTGTAGTCTCTCCTTCGTTTGTAGCCTCCTTGATAGTTTGAATGATTGTAGTTGTTGTAGTTGCCATGGTAGTTGTTGAACCTTCCTCTTGAGTAGCCATAACTTCCTCTATTGTATCCTCTGCCTCTTTGATTCCTGGAATTCCTAAAGCAATTTTCAGTTGTATGATTAGTTAGTCCACAAATAGAACATGAGTTGGAGACTTGGGATCTCCCCCTGCCTTGCCTACCTCCTCTTCCTCTACCTCTGCCATGTCTTCCTCTACCTGCAAAGTTAGCTTGATATGTACCTGCTTCATCATCTACTTTCTTTGCCTTTCCTTTGTTATCTTTGGACTTGCTTTTATCAGTGTATAAAGCTGAAGATTGATTACCTTTAGAACTTTCTCCATTTTTGATAAGCTTTGCCTCTTGAGTAAGTAATTGTCCAATGAGTGTATTGAAATCAGGTACATGCATGTCCATGTACAAATCCATAGCTGTGGTGAATGCTTCCCACTTGTCATCTGCCTTCAAGCAATTGATGACCTGCCTTACAATTTGCTCTTCATCTATTACCTCTCCAATGCTTCCCAACTGATCTGCTATGTCCTTGAGCTTTGTGACAAAATCATTCACATTTTGTTTGGGAGCCTTCTTGAGAGTTGTGAAATCCAGCCATAGTTGATGCTTCCTAGCTTTGGTACTTGAAGAAAAGAAAGCTTCAAGTGCATCCCACACTTCCTGAGATGTCTTACAACTTCTAATGTGAGGCAACAAAAAATCTGAGATAGAGTTGAGGAGATAAGACCTTGCAAGTGCATCCTTGGAGCACCATGTGCTCAATCTTTCTTGCTCTTCTTGTGTTGGTTGACTTTTGTTCTTGAAACTTAGCATAACTTCATCTCCAGCCACATAACCATATAGACTTCTACCTTGGAGATAAGCTTCCATTTTTAATGACCAAGCTGAGTAGTTACCTCTGTCCAATTTGTCAATTGATGAAGGAAATCCATCTGCCATGTTGTCCAACCTTGCTCTGATACCACTGTGAAGAGATGGATAGGTATGTGCTTGAAGATGAAGAGATGTTGCAAAATCCTTGATCTACACCAGCCAAATGAACTCCAGGAGTATATGGTGGGCCCTTATAGCTTGCCAATGGATGTATTAGACACCCTATGTACCTTGGAAGATCACTCTCAAAAAGATAGATCAAAACAGATAAGTTGGAGTTAGCTCAGAGGTGAAAAACTTGCTAATTTGGTTCATACACCTGTCCAGTGTTTTGCATAATTCTCTGAGTACAGCAGCAATTAGCTTAATTCCTCTTGGGGAAGTTTAGTTAACTTAAAGAGCTAACTTTCAAGAGTAATCGCATCAAAAATAATAAACTACACACTGAGAATGAGTTTTAACAAGTGATGACATCATCCCGATTTTCACGGGCTGCTACAGTTTGAGACCAGTGAGCAGGAAAATGAACATAACACAAAATGTAGGAATTTAATGATTATGCAAATTTTTATGGTTATACTAGACAGTGAGCTCAATCCAACAAGCTTTAAAGCATTGCATTTGGATAAGTAACCACTGAGAAATGGCTCTCACAAGATGAGTGAAAAAATCAGGTACCTGACAGAGAAGTGAAGATGAACAGACACTGCTGACTTCAATTGAACATAACTGAAGATTGCAACATCCAAATGAAATGAAACTTTGTGAGGATATAGTAGACTTATAGAGTTAACGTTACCAAGTTAAATCACTGAAAATGATGCACCAAGCTTAGAGAAACCATCTCTGTAATCTGAGTGAGAAAATTGCGAGTCATGGCAGTGAGTAGAACACTTCACAAGAACATGGAAATATGAACCCAAATGATAATGAAAATGAAAGTATATTGCTTGTACAATACAATGGACTTACTGATACATATGTGTGCCTTGTAATCACACCTTGATATGGCATAAAGCTCAGCTCTTGGAGGTCTTCACATTGGTAACTTGTAGCTCAGTGATGAGTAGCACCTCCTTTAATGTCAATCCTGGAAGACGTGAGGATGGTATGATGACCTCGAGCAAGTGAAGGCACAAGTGCGTGAGTGAGAAGCACACTAACATGCACACACATACAGACACGCGTGCACTCAAGGTAAGCCAAAGAGAGAGACAAAGGAGTTCTTTTAGATTACTTCAAAAGTGCTCATACAAGTTTAGATCAATTACAAGCTAGCTTCAAAAATGAGCTCTCTAGCTCTATTTATAGTTTTTGACTAGGTTTTGGCCGTGTCCAGACCTAGTGTCCGGCCTAGTTAAAAATTAGGTTCTAGGGCCTATTTGAAGACTCAAACGAAGTCTAAAAATTATGAAAATTGGTAGGTAGATACTTCGAATGCTCCTCAAGCTCAAGGACTCCTTGGCTTGCACAAAATGGAGCTACAAAAATATGAAATGGTATCTACAATGGTTCTTAGTGATGAAAATCACTATTGTTGTAGGGATTTCTTCTAACGATTTGACATACATATCTTCGAGCTCCCTACTTGCTCCTTCTCCTTGTGTGTCCACCTCTTCGATATGCTTTAGTGTCCTGAAAAAATATTGGCCTACTTGCCAGATCGTCGCTGACTACCCTGTCTGCTTGTGCCTTCCCTCCTTTCTGACTCCCTTCGTAAGCTTCCTTGCCTTGTGAGTCCTTCAGTTCCAACACCCCCCCTCTCTCGCGTCTGTCGTCCCTAGCAGACCCTTGTTGGGTGGGTCGTTGGATGTAGTATTCTACAACGTCTTGTGCTAAGTGATGTTCTGCAATTCTCAACCCTTTGGCCAAGTCCGTGAGTAGAGCATCCCAATCTACCGGCTCGGGAACCTCTGGATGTGGTATACGTAACTTTTCTGAATGGAGAGCTTGTTCCACCGCAAACAACTGCAATAAATGTGATGGTCTGGGAATGAATATCTCTGAATGATATTCCCAGAATCCCGTGACAAACATTTCTTCAAACGTCTGTTTGAAGCAGGCTGGTAGATACTTGATATGCGCGTGCCATGCATATACAACATTAATAGATGGTGTTGCGCTCATGTCGTAGACAAGGTCTTGATTACCTTCATTAAATCCAAGAGCTGACAGATGAGGTTCCTTGACATTCTTGAAGGTCCTGAAGGTGACCAACATAAGTTCAAAAATTTTAAGACACATTTGGGCCATGACATCAGGTACATTTTTGAACCGGACCCCCCAATGCCGAATCGTCGAAATCATATATCCTATGGTAGGTTGGCCCTTAGGTGGTGCTAAGTAGACATAATTGAGCCATTTCTTGCATCCTTTGGTTGTCAGCATAGTTTTTGTGTATTCCGACCACGACCTTCTTCGAAATACAGGGCAGTAGCATGGGTTGTATTTGATATACAAAGGCATGTTATTCCATGTCCTTACCATCTCAGGGTAGGTTTCTAGCAGACGAATCCTCCACGTAGGTTGGTGTATATTTCCCTGCTTGGCACTTGCTGGGATGTCGTCCGGTGCAAACTATGTAGCCGAGGTTGGTTCTTTTGAGGTGTGGTGCTTGATTTCAGCATTGTAATCTGCCATTAAGACACAAAAAGGAACATACAAGTTGTCGGATGTGCCAATCCACCGATGATGGGAGAGGTTTCTAAAGTAATCCGATTTTATGACTACCTCTTCCAAACGTGACATAGACGCTATCTGAACTGCCACTCTGTCATCATGGGTTGTGGCCACTTTCTCTAACCTCTGCATCCATTCAGGAGCCTCGATCTCGATGGTGTCCATGCCCTCTTCTGTTTGCTTGCCCCCTGGTGCAGGCATGGGAATGTATGGGTCTTCGAAGGTTTCCTCTATTTCAATTGGCACTAATTTTTCATGCTCGGGCTCTACAAGAGGCGAAGGTTGACGCTCGTATTGCATGACTTTACTTCGTAATTCTTCTAGTTCTGCTCTGAGTTTTTCGACTTCTTCAGACGTGTCAACTGCGGTTGTGACTTTTCTTGGTGACTCATGCTCGGTTGCCAGCTGCTTTAATAGGTCATCTCTTTCTCTTTCTAATGCTGCATGGGCTTCCAGGAGGTCGGCATGGGTTTCCAACACAATTTTCATATTCGCTGAGGGTATGGCCTTGAATCTATCCGGGTCGATTTCCTGTGGGGAACCCTCCATGGCTGCTTCCAAGTTTTCTTCGTTTTGTTTCTGTAGTCATTTATTCTCCTTGAGTGCAGTAGACATGTGTTTGCGTAAGAGGGCCAGGTTGCATCGAAGCTTGAGATTCTCTGTTATCTGGGAGTGTAGCAGATCATCCATTTGTTGTTTTTCTTCTGCATCTGACTGGGGTGGATTGGCTACTAACTGCTCATGTTGTTCCTGTAAAGTGACATACTGTTGTTGTAGTAGCCGCTTTTCCCTTTCTAGATCAATGAATCGTACTTGAAGTTCTTCATGGCTTCGGAAGAGTCTCGTATGTTGGTTATCAAGATGCTGGTAGTGCTGTTGTAGTTGAGACATACACTGATACATATTATTAAATACATTATTAATAGGGGTGGATGCGGGAAGGGTGTTGAATGCAGAAGGGAAGGGGAAGGGGAGTGTGGATGCGGTGCTGGAAAATGGTGAAGTGGGAGGTGGGGGAATGGGAGATGGTGGGTGTATGGGGGGAGGGAGAGGTGCGGAGGTGGGTGATATGTCCATAAAATCAAAAGTGGATGCAGTGGTGGGAGTGATTGTGAACATGGGAATTGTGGGTGCAGTGATAGTGGTGAAAGTGTACAGTGGTGTGTGCAATTGTGAATATGAACTGCCAGGAAGTGTGATCGGGGGAATGAGGTTTTCCGTGGCTGCGGTTAGAATTACTGTGTCAGTGGCCGTATAGACAAGAGAGGTGGAGATAAGGTGTGTGGGTTGTGTGGGTTGACTGACGGCCTGCGCTTCGGTATGGGTAGTGGACTCGGAGGAGGTGACAGTAGTGGTTACACTGGTTGTGGGAGGTGAATGTGGTGGAGTTGGAGGCAGGGGTGGCAAAGGGGGTGACAGAGGTGCACTTGATGTATGGGTTTCCTCAGTATCATGAACGGTGTGTGTTGTGCCCGTGGTTGTGGATGTGCCTTGTGGTTTTGATACTAATACATTCATCTGTTTTCCTGATCGAGGGGGACATCTGCCGTATCTTCGCTCCGTTCTTCGTACTTGTGCAAGGGCGGTATGCACCGTCTCAGGTACTCCTAAAGCATCAGATATCATATCAAGTGTGGTGCAGTATTGCTCGTCTACTCCTTCCTCCGCAAGGATTTGGTTCATGAGAGCTTTTCCTGCTGCGAGGGACAGTCTATGTTGCTCTTGAACCCTGTTGATGGTATCATAGAGCTTTTTCAATTCCTTCGTATAAGCCGGGGCACCCTCAAGTACTTGCAGAGCTTCCTAATCATATTCCTGCTCTTCTTTCTCGGATTGTCCACCATGTTACTCCTCCTGTTCTTCTTCTTCTTCACCCTCCACATCGATGACCTTTGGTTGTCTGGGATGGGGTTGGTCTGTGGCAGTTTGTTGTCCACTAGCTTGCTCTGCCTCGACTTCCGCGTTAACAGCTTTGATTATTCTGGCTACCTCCTCATCAGTTAGGTCTTCTAATGTGAATCCGTGAGGAAACTCTAGGTCGGTTGGTATAGGTGGGAACACCAGATTCGGTCCATCAGTGCTGTGTCTTGGTAATCTGATAGTGAAGGGTTGTACCCGCCTTGGAAGTTGTGGAGTTGTCTTTGGTGTCAATGTCGCACCGCGGGGTTGTGCACAGGGCATCTGAATTGCGCCTCTCATTTTCTTAGATGGGGGTCGTGCGGTTGATAGTCTACGTTGGAATTCCTGTACCCTGGTCCAAAGTAATGCCCTCTGCACTGGCACATCATAACCCAAACATCTATACACAATCCGAGTGAGAGCACAGCATCCATACAGTACATAATTTTGTTTTTTATACCACCTTTGATGAGCCAAGTGGATTTGGTCGATAATCCAGTGGGGCATATTGATTGTCAAATCGAAGGCGTCGGCCAAGTATAGACTAAACCATATCTTCTTAGGTGGCATTGTGAACCTCTCTTGAGCGGGAAATGCAAAATGCTGCATGACCATTCACAAGTGAATGGCAATTGTAGGTGTCATTGCCACCATGTCCTTTAATTTCGTTAGATTCCTGTTCTTCATATTGTCGGGGACCATAGTCTCTTTCTCCGTAGGAGTGTGCATACCTTTCATGTCTAGAGCTTCCCTCACCAAATTGATAGTCAACCTGAAGCGCTTCAGCTCATTGCCCCTTGTGAGAGATGGGAGGACAAAGGTGTTGTATCCCTTTTTGTCTTTGCTCGGAGTGAGGGTGCTAATCAAATATGAGCATCTTAGAAAGTCGGGCTTTGGCAATTGGAATTTGAAGTAATCGTAGAGTCCCGCCTTCTTCCATATAGGTTTCAGTCCTTCATCATTCTGCAGTCTCTCAAATTCCCTGGTGAAGAAGTGATACCTGCCCCAACGCCCATTGAATTCTATCTCGGCCTCCCACATGTAGGTGCCTTCACCCAGAGATCCTGCCACAACACTAAACCAATGTGAATTCTTGCTGACTGGCATTGTGTGCCCTTGTGGAGGATTTTGAATCGGTATGGCGTGTAATGCCCTCAATGCCACTGGGCGTTCCTTCAATTCCTCCTCAATGGGAAGACTTTCAATGCCCACGACTTGGGGGCTGGTGCCTGCCTGGGAGCTAGTTCTTGTCGTATCTGCCATGTTACTTCTTGCCGTATCTGCCATGTTACTTCTTGCCTCCTGACTCTATGAGAATATAGAAACAGGTGTTAACATTGTAAAGGACAAGATAGAACCGTTTTTGTCCCCATTACAACATTAACATGAGGTTCGGGAGAGATTAGTAGGCTATTAAGTGCTCGGTGCTTGTGCGTGTAGTTAGGAATTGGGTAGACCTAGAAGCTAAGTGGAATGATGTAGTGAGAGAGTGATGTAATTATTAGGTGGGCATGGATTTACAATTGGGGTCTGGGGGTTTATTACAAGTTTTAGGTTGCCAAATGCAGTGGATGGGCTTTGATCTTGATTTTGTGGAGACTCTGGAGAGTTTGATAGGAGTATCTGCTTGAAAATGAGGCTTTTTAGGGACCCATTTACAAGTGATTCTACTTGTGCTCATAGGAGAATATGTGTCCGTGCGTGATGTATAAGCATGGGCATCTGATGTTCGAGTGAGTGAAACATGTTGTACCGGGTGTGGTCTCGGTGTAGCTATTTGAGCCCGCAAGCAAGCCTTAGGCACCCAGATTTGTCGTGATTGTGGGCTGGCCTTCATTGACTTCTTGGGTACCCAATAGACTTCACTTTCGCAGAATAATTTATGAAAGACTTCTTATTAGTGTCGTGTTGTTGATTACTAATAAGAGGTTTTGGCCGTGGGGTTGGCATGGTCGCAACAGGGTGTTCGCCTTTCCGCACCCACACTTGTTTCAACGGCTAAGATATTCTGCTTCGCACGTGTTTTTGGCCTTCAGTATAGGTGGTACTCTGCTCCTATATTTGATCTGCCTTTGGTTGCTACATCCCTCTGGCCTTTGGAACAGAAGGGAGTGCTGTCTTATCCTTGACTCCGTTGTTGAGACAATCCTCAGTTTTGGACAAGAATAGCATTGTCAACTTCATGTGCGCCCCTGGAAGGACCAGGAGTTCGTGCTTTACCTAGTTCCTTGAGTGCCTCATTTTCCAATTCAACTGTAATTCGGCTATGATTTACCCATACCTGAAGAAGTCCACTTCTTAGGTTTAGGTTGACTGCATGATCATAGATCCAGTCCCGACCCAAGACAAGAGGCTCAGTGAGGTCCTCATCTTGACACACTAGTACTTTGACTGTCATTGCTTTGTCTTGAATATAGAGGGGAAGTTCCACCTCGCCCATGCAAGGGGTTTCCACACCTCCCAATCCTATGAGATATGCTTCTATAGGATTGACAGTTAATTTCAACTCTTGACAGTACGAAAATTTAACAGCACTAGTGGCTGCACCTGAGTCAATCAAGGCTCTTACAGTCCTTGCACCCTTTCCTTGTCCTATCTCTAAGTTTATAAAAGGACGTCTATCAATTATCCTATGAGAGCTGATACCCGAAACTTCACACATAGCCACATGATATCCTTGATCTGCATATACATCTGTCCTAGATTGCTCTCCACCCTGTCTTCTCAGCTTCATTCTCCGGATGTGTTCCAATGCTTTTGCTTGAGCTTCTTCTCGAATTCGTCTTTCTTCTTCTTTGCGTTTCTTAGCAGTGTTGAGTCGACTTAGCATCTCTTCCGTCAGAGGTTCCTGATATAACTTGACTCTGCATCCGCTTATGTAGCTGGGGAGAATATTGCCTTCTAATGTGGCTAGTTGAACTGCTCCACTTGTTGAGATTCTATTAATAATCATGGGGATCATGGGTCCGTAGCCTCTCTTCTCTAGTTTCCTCGCATGTTGTTTCAAAGTGTTGACTAGTACTAGGTCGCCTGCCTTCAAACCTTTATCCTTAACGTGGGCATCAAAGTATGCCTTCTGTCGTTTCTTAGCTGCATATATCCCTGCAGCCGCCCTCAGTCTTGTTTCTCCTAATCGTTCAAGGTCAAAAAGTCTAGAGGAGAGTTCATGACCCGTCCATTCATGCTCTTGTGCTACTTTCAATGTAGGTATTAAGAAGTCCAACGGTAGCACAGCATTTTGGCCAAATACCATCTGAAAGGGGGTGGCTTGGAGTATCGTTTTGTATGCGACTTGGTATGCCCAAACAGCATGGTGTAGCTGTTTGTCCCAATCAGAGCGTTTATTGTTCACTAATTTCGTCAGTACATTGCATAAGATCTTATTGGTGCTCTCAGCTTGGCCATTTGCTTGAGGGTGATAGGGTTAAGACTTCTTATGTACTACCAAGAATTCTTGGAGCAAATTTTCAATAACTTCATTCAAGAAGTGAGTGCCTCTGTCACTGACTAGCTCTATAGGTAACCCGTATCTGGTGAACACATTCTCAAATAAAAACTTAGCTATTGTTTGAGCATCGTTCTTCGTTGTGGCTTTTACCTCTACCCACTTGGTTAGATAATCCGTGGCCACAATGATATATTCAGCATGAGAACCCTTAGCTGGGGGATTAATAGGACCTACAAAGTCTATTCCCCACTTAGAGAATGCTCGTCCACCCATCATAGGTTTTAGTGGCATTTCATCTTTGCGTATAGGATACTGAGTTCGCTGACAGACATCACACCTCTTCACATAGGTATGTGCATCCATGTGAAGGGTCGGCCACCACAAGCCTGCAAATAGAATCGCTTTGATCACTCGATCTGCTCCAAAATGCCCTCCTGCTACACTTTGGTGAGCAGTTTCCAAGATCTTGAGATATTCACTCTCGTGGACACATAATCTTAGGTAACCATCTTTACCACACTTGTATAGGTTATCACCAATGAGCGAGTAATCTAGGGCTTCTTGTTCTAAACTTCTTTGTCTGGCTAGTGTCATATCTTGAGGGAATGTTTTCGTCCTCAGGAAGGATACTAGTGGTTCACTCCAATCTGGCACTATGGACACTTGATAAAGAGTGGCATGTTCCACAGGTGGTTTAGTGTAGCAGATTGGACATTCCTTGCACAATCTTTGGACATCAGCTTCCATAGTCGGCCAATGCACTCCGAGTCTCCTTAGTGTCTGTAGGGTTCGTTGCTTTGAGCAGTGTTGCTCTAATGCACCTACATGTGCTAATTGCAACCATTTAGCGTACTCATCCTCTTCCACACAACAAGCCAAGATCCCTTGATCTGTGTGCTTGTACATACTTCCTGCCATGATGTGATACTTTTTGGGCTTTTACTACCTCTTTATCCTGTGTGTTTATTACTGGGTGGTTAGGCCCGTACGTCAATACTGGCACTGATGGCTTAGCCCACTGTGGCACCACTTCCAAATTAAACAGGTAAGCATCAGGAAGGTCATCTGACACTCCTTGTGGGGCTTCACCCGATGTGAGCCTAGAGAGATGATCTGCTTTCAAATGAGTCTTCCCTTTCCTTACCACAACCTCGAAATCATATTCCATTAGCAAGAGAAACCATCTTACTAATCTTCCTGTATTGCATGGCTTGTTTACGAGATATAGCAGTGCCTGATGGTCAGTAAAAAATTTAAAATTATTTGCAAGCAAATAATGTCTAAACTTTTTAACTGCATATACCATGCCTAATCCTTCTCTCTCCGTAGTGGTATAATTTCGTTCAGCTGCATTCAATTGTCTACTAGCATAGGCAATTGGAAGATCCATATTACCTTCACTGGTAGGCTGTGCGAGTACACACCCAATAGCATAATTGGATGCATCAACATGAACATGGAAAGGCTTATTCCAATCTGGTGTGGTCAAGATCGGTGCTGAACATAATCGCCGTTTAAGCTCATTGAAAGAATTCTCACATTCATTAGTCCACTCAAAGTTAGTCAAAAGTCCATACAGAGGCTTTGCTATGATGGCATACATGTGTATAAACCGTCGGTAATAACCACAATGCCCCATGAAAGCTTGTACTTCCTTGAGATTCTTTGGCCTAGGTAACTCGGCTATGGCTCTCACATTCTCTTCATCAGTGGATATGCCATTCTTTGACACTATGTGTCCTAGAATCTTGCCTTGCCTGACCATAAAAACGCACTTTTCTGGGTTCACGCAGACTTGATATTATCTACATTTGTCAAAGATTTGTCTGAGTTCAGGAATATGGGTTTGTCTAATGTTGGAATGAGCACAAAGATCATCAACATAGACTTCTAAGTTCTTCCTCAAGAACTCTTTAAATACATGGCACATTAGTCTCTGGAAGGTAGCGGGTGCATTGGTAAGCCCAAATGGCATTATTCTAAAGGCAAAAATGCCCCATTCAGTGGCAAAAGCCGTCTTATGCTGATCTTCTGGGGCTATGGCTACTTGATTGTAGCCCGAAAATCCATCAAGGAAGCTGTACACTTCCTTGCCTGCTACTCTTTCTAAGAGATGTTCTGTGATAGGAAGCGGATAGTTATCTCGAATTGTGGCTGCATTGACCTTCTTCAAGTTAATGCATACACACAGATTTTCATTTTTCTTGGGCACCACTACGATGGGGGATACCCACTCAGTATGCTCAATTTCATAGATAAATCCAGCTTCAACCAAGCGATCTATCTCTTCCTTGATCTTGGCCGCATAGTTGTCATTGTATGTGTATGGCTTTTGCTTAGAGGGCCTAGCATCTGAGGTCATGGGGATAGTGTGTGAGCATATGTCTGGATCAACACCCTTCAAATCCTTGTAACTCCAAGCGAATACATCTCTGTATTCTCTTAGCAAGGCTATCAATTCGTGCTCTTCGTCTTCCGTCAGGTCATGGCCTATGTACGTGCATCTCTCTTCTCCTTCTTCCACGGCTACCACTATTTTCTTGGTGGTTTCTTTGTTATCATAGGCCTCCCCTGATTGTGCCTCTCGTTTAGGCATTCTGATCATGACTCTCCTGTCATCTATCTCATACTTCTTAAAATTTTTCGGGACCTCAAACAAAGATTCTTCCTCTTCTGGTGTGACTTCTCTCTTCTTTCTTTTCTTTCCTTCTTCCATCGGGGTCACATGTGTGGCTAGCCTTACATCATTTGTAAACTCTCCATGCCTCTGGGGTTGAAATTCTACTTCATAGAAGTATTCTTCATCTGATGCAAAAGGTGGGTCCATAATGATTGACTCTAGATCGGAGTCACTTGCATCCTCAAATGCATCAGGGCTAGGTTCACACTCTTCTAACACTGCCTCTCCCATGATCGGCTCTATGGAGAAGACTGAAATGTCATAGCCATCTTCATCACAGTGAGGTGTCCATTGTTCTTCATTGATGGCTACATCCATTGTTGCTAGGATTTCTGCCCAGCCGTGGGGTTCAAATTCTTTGTCAGGAAAGACTACAGGTGCATAGGCTGGGTCTTGAATTGATCTATGTGTTTCTTTTTCACCTACCTCTCTGGCTTTTTCTCTCTTCTCTTCTTCTACTGCTACTTTGCACATCCATAAGTGGGTGTCTTCATGCATCCATGAGGATCCTGATCCTATGGAATGCACCGATTCCGTATCATCTTTGGCTCTATGGAGGGGATTCCATTGGATAGGAGGGACATCTCTATGAGAGTAATCTTTGAGATTCACTTTGGTCGTAACACCTAAGTGTTGCAGGTACAAGGAATTGGTTCCCCAGTCCTGTACCACTTGCAACTGTCGCATAAAGGGTCGTCCCAAGATCATTTCATAGGCATGATTTTTGCTAAAATCACATATAGCAAATGTGTGCTCAAACTCTACACCACAAGTGGTACTTGTTTGGCTACATGTTTCCATAGCTCTGGCCTCACTTTGAGTAGTTCTTCTAAGGTGAGGTTGCACTGTACTTTAGTGTTTTTCACTACCTCTGTGTTCCTAGGTATGACTGAGTCCTCATTTCGTACCATGACTTTGGGTGCTCTCATACAAGTAGACTTATCTTCCCATGGGCCTGTGAAGTGGGGTAATTCTTGCAGAGAGTTAGACTCAAAGTCTAATCTTTCCTGAGATTGGGTGCTCTCCTGCTCCTCATAAATGGATGGGATGTCTTGTGGAAATTGGTCGTCTGCATCATCCACAAGTTCAATGGGAGGAGGGACTTCACTCTCTTTAGCCCATTTGTCTTCTTGAATCTTGCATAGGAATTCTGGTGTGAACCGATTCATAGAAGATGATGTGTCTGGCTCCATAGAGTTAGGCACATAGGCTTCCTGGGCAGGAACACCTGCCCTTTCACTTGCCTTGTCCTTGTGTTGAGAGGCGGGTTCCTTTTCTGATTGTGCAATTAGCCTCTCTATTCTTTCTAATAGTCCTTCAAAGTGCAGCTGCGTCTTGGCTGAGCTAGATATGTTAAAAAGGCGGCTGGCTTCAAACATGGTTTGAGCCAACTCCACCATCTTAGCACAAATTTTAGTTCGTTCAAGCTCTAATTCTGCTCTAGGGTAGCACCTTCCATGATCAGTTACGTTTGGCCCATCTTGGATTCTGGCCTGATATGCTTTAAGCATCATGTTTAGGTCCTCGGGAGTGGGATCTGCTAGGACTGATCCTACTCTAGGGGGTGGTGGGATTAGGTGAGGCAGGTTGGAAGGTGGCGGGCCAGATGGAGTTGGGAATGGTGGAGGTGGGGTAGTGTGAGAGGGAGTTTGAGATGTGAGTTCGGTTATCCTGGCTCTCGTTTCTCTTAGACTTTCCTCAAGTTCACTCATTTTCTTTGCCCATTGCCTTTTCATTCTTTCACGACTATCTCTCCAAGCTCTAGTCCTCTTCTTTGTCATGCTCTCCGTTTCACTAACATCTGGGCTCTTTTCCTGGCCTACACTTTGGTTCTGCTGCAAGGCTTGGGCTCTAGTGATCACTTGCACTGGTGTAGTGGACGTCACACTTCCTGTGACAAGGAGTAAAATGGTAAGAACTTATAAGCATAAGTTCCTATGTTCCTTCCTTCAAGTGGTGTCTTCATGAAGTAATCCAAGCCAAATTGTGAAGGTTTGAATTGCACCAACATTCAGTAGAAGAGAGAGCAACTGTGGGTTGCTTCTTGGATGACCATGAAATAAGCTTTGAAACCTGCAAATGTAAGATAACCTGAAGTGCTCCTTCTATCTTCCTTGGAGCCAGCCCAATCTGCATCAAAAAATAGCTTCAAACCTAAATCAGATACATAAGGATAATAAAGTCCTTCATTTATGGTTCCTTTGAGATACTTGATAATCCTTTTGGCAGCATCCATATGTGGTTTCCTTGGTGTGTGCATAAATTGACTTAGCACACTCACACTGTAACATATATCTACTCTTGTCAATGTGGCATAGTTGAGGCTACCCACTAGACTTTGATATGATGTGATGTCCTCTATGAGTTCACCTTCATGTGAGCTCAATTTGTGATTGACCTCCATTGGAGTACCTGCAATCTTACAATCTTGCATCTTGAATTTTGCCAACATGTCCTTAATGTACTTTCTTTGAGTGAGAAACAAACCATGATCTTTGTAGACAACTTCCAAGCCTAGGAAGTAGGTAAGTGAACCCAAATCACTTATCTTGAACTCTTCTCTCATCTGATCTTTGATCATCTTCATACCATCTGCATCATTTCCTGTCAATATAATATCATCTACATATACACATAGGTAGATGACCTCAGAGTTACTCTTTTTGATAAAGAGTGAAGGATCTGCCTTGCTTGGTTGAAAGCCTTTGTCCTGCAAGAATGAAACAAGCCTTAAATTCCAAGCTCTTGGAGCTTGCTTGAGACCGTACAATGCTTTGTTAAGTTTACACACATAATCAGGATAAACTTGATTCTCAAAACCAGGTGGTTGTACCATATATACCTCTTCTGTTATCCAACCATTCAAGAATGCATTCTTTACATCTAGTTGAAGTATCTTCCAATTCTTGGAAGAGGCAATACTAAGTAAAACCCTAATAGTAGGCATATTTGCCACAGGAGAGAAGGTCTCCTCATAATCAATTCCCTGAGTTTGTGCAAAGCCTTTTGCTACAAGCCTTGCCTTATACCTGTTAATGGAACCATCAAAATTCTTCTTGAGTTTATAGACCCATCTTGAGCCTATTACCTTCATGGATGAAGTCTTGGGCACCAAATCCCAAGTTTTGTTTTCCTCAAGTGCTTTGATCTCTTCCTTCATTGCATGCTTCCATTCTGTTTTTGCTTTGGCCTCTTCAAATAATGATGGCTCCTCTTGGTTTATGTCCTGTGCTATGTAGATAGAATGTTTAATTACTAATGAGGTGTCAAACCCATACCTTTCTGGTTTTTTCTTTTCCCTCATAGATCTTCTTAGGCCATGATGTGAGGATTCTGCCTCATGTCCAAGTTCCTACAATTTTGCTTTACCTTTAGACTTCCATGCTTTGAACTTTTCCATATGAGATTCTTCATCATCCTCTGAGGTGTCTTGTTCTTCAATCTTTGGTTGTTCTCTACTAAGCTTTGGAAAAACTTCTTCAAGATCATATTGTAAATTGACCTTCCTGCATGAATCTTCATACCATGAATTGTTCTCATCAAAAACTACATCTCTGCTTACCAAGAATCCTTTGTTGGTAGGGTTGTATAACCTGTAACCCTTTTGATTGTTGTCATATCCAATGAATACACACCTTTCTGCATTTGGATCCATCTTACCTCTAACCTGTGAAGGAACATGAGCAAAAGCAATACATCAAAAAATTTTACAATGATCTAAGCTTGGTCTTCTTCCATTCCAAGCCTCATATGGAGTCATCCCATCAAGGGATTTTGAAGGCAACCTGTTAATCAAGTAAGTGGCTCTAGATACACCCTCAGCCCATAAGTAATTAGGTAAATGCTTTTCATTTAACATAGACCTTGCAGCTTCAACAATTGTCCTATTCCTCCTTTCTGCCACTCCATTTTGCTCAAGAGTGTACCTTGTAGTTACCTCTCTTTTGATTCCTTTTTCTTGAAGAAAAGAATCAAACTCATGGGAGAAGTATTCTCCCCCTCCATCTGACCTTAGCCTTTTTAGTGATTTACCTGTTTGATTCTCCACAAGAGCCAAATATCTTTTGAAACATGAAAAAACTTCATCTTTGTGTTTCATAAAGAATAGGATAGTCCATCTGCTGCAATCATCAATAAAGGAAACATAATACCTTGATCCAGATATTGAAACTTCCTTGCTAGGTCCCCATACATCTGTATGAACCAACTCCAAGAGATCTCCATGCATATAACCTTTCTTCATGAATGGTAACCTGTGAGACTTTCCAAATTGACATGCACTACACTTATAAATCATATGTTTTTTTGACAAATTAGGGAGTCCAAGTACACTTTGGTCCCTGCAAATCTGCTTTAATGACCTTTCACCAATATGTGCTAACCTTTTGTGCCATACTTCCAATTCTGTGAGTGTCTGACGACCATAATTAAAGAGAGCAATGTTTCTAGTGTCCTGTAATTCAAATGTGAACAATCTACCTGTCTTTTCACCTTTTGCAATTTTTCTGAATCCTTGACTTGTATCTTCAACAAATGCTCTTGCCTTTGTGAACCTGACTTGCAACCCTTTCTCTACTTTCTGCCCAACACTTATCAAATTCTTTGTAATGGTAGGGACATAGAGTACCTTACTGAGTAGGTTGATGTTTCCATCAGGTGCTTTGACATTGCCTATTTTCTCCAGAGGATGTTTTGTATCATCTCCTGTTTGTACCTCATGCTTATTCCTTGGATCTTCTAAATCTGATAGGAGTGCCACATTTCCTGCCACATGATTTGAACAACCTGAATCTATGTAGAAAACATGCTCATCAGATTTACCTTGTGGCATAGCCATGTTCATGATCAATAATGAATCCTCTTTGTTTGAGTCTTCTGTGTAGTTATTGTAGTCTCTCCTTCCTTTGTAGCCTCCTTGATAGTTTGAATGATTGTAGTTGTTGTAGTTGCCATGGTAGTTGTTGAACCTTCCTCTTGAGTAGCCATAACTTCCTCTATTGTATCCTCTCCCTCTTTGATTCCTGGAATTCCTAAAGCAATTTTCAGTTGTATGATTAGTTAGTCCACAAATAGAACATGAGTTGGAGACTTGGGATCTCCCCCTGCCTTGCCTACCTCCTCTTCCTCTACCTCTGCCATGTCTTCCTCTACCTGCATAGTTAGCTTGATATGTACCTGCTTCATCATCCACTTTCTTTGCCTTTCCTTTGTTATCTTTGGACTTGCTTTTATCAGTGTATAAAGCTGAAGATTGATTACCTTTAGAACTTTCTCCATTTTTGATAAGCTTTGCCTCTTGAGTAAGTAGTTGTCCAATGAGTTTATTGAAATCAGGTACATGCATGTCCATGTACAAATCCATAGCTGTGGTGAATGCTTCCCACTTGTCATCTGCCTTCAAGCAATTGATGACCTGCCTTACAATTTGCTCTTCATCTATTACCTCTCCAATGCTTCCCAACTGATCTGCTATGTCCTTGAGCTTTGTGACAAAATCAGTCACATTTTGTTTGGGAGCCTTCTTGAGAGTTGTGAAATCCAGCCATAGTTGATGCTTCCTAGCTTTGATACTTGAAGAAAAGAAAGCTTCAAGTGCATCCCACACTTCCTGAGATGTCTTACAACTTCTAATGTGAGGCAACAAAAAATCTGAGATAGAGTTGAGGAGATAAGAACTTGCAAGTGCATCCTTGGAGCACCATGTGCTCAATCTTTCTTGCTCTTCTTGTGTTGGTTGACTTTTGTTCCTGAAACTTGGCATAACTTCATCTCCAGCCACATAACCATATAGACTTCTACCTTGGAGATAAGCTTCCATTCTTAATGACCAAGCTGAGTAGTTACCTCTGTCCAATTTGTCAATTGATGAAGGAAATCCATCTGCCATGTTGTCCAACCTTGCTCTGATACCACTGTGAAGAGATGGATAGGTATGTGCTTGAAGATGAAGAGATGTTGCAAAATCCTTGATCTACACCAGCCAAATTAACTCCAGGAGTATATGGTGGGCCCTTATAGCTTGCCAATGGATGTATTAGACATTCTATGTACCTTGGAAGATCACTCTCAAAAAGATAGATCAAAACAGATAAGTTGGAGTTAGCTCAGAGGTGAAAAACTTGCTAATTTGGTTCATACACCTGTCCAATGTTTTGCATAATTCTCTCAATACAGCAGCAATTAGCTTAATTCCTCTTGGGGAAGTTTAGTTAACTTAAAGAGCTAACTTTCAAGAGTAATCTCATCAAAAATAATAAACCATACACTGAGAATGAGGTTTAACAAGTGATGACATCATCCCGATTTTCACGGGCTGCTACAGTTTGAGACCAGTGAGCAGAAAAATAAACATAACTCAAAATGTAGGAATTCAATGATTATGAAAATTTGTATGGTTATACTAGACAGTAATCTCAATCTAACAAGCTTTAAAGCATTGCATTTGGATAAGTAACCGCTGCGAAATGGCTCTGACAAGATGAGTGAAAAAATCGGGTACCTGACAGAGAAGTGAAGATGAATAGACACTGTTGACTTCAATTGAACATAACTGAAGATTGCAACATCCAAATGAAATGAAACTTTGTGAGCATAGACTTATAGAGCTAAGTTTACCAAGTTAAATCACTGAAAATGATGCACCAAGCTCAGAGAAACCATCTCTGCAATCATATTGAGAAAATTGAGAGTCATGGGAGTGAGTAGAACACTTCACAAGAACATGGAAATATGAACCCAAATGATAATGAAAATGAAAGTATATTGCTTGTACAATACAATGGACTTACTGATACATATGTGTGCCTTGTAATCACACCTTGATATGGCATAAAGCTCAGCTCTTGGAGGTCTTCACATAGGTCACTCTAACCACGACTAAAACTGCCATCTATTTATAGTTGAGTTTGGGAGGCTAACTTCCCTCAATCACTCTCCAATCAATTTGTGATTAATTTGATTCTCTAGCTACCAAAAATCACAAATTCGTGGATCCTCTTTCCCTTTTTGATCAAGTGGACTCAACCACTTAAGATTCTTTCACTTTTACATTAAGTAAACTCTTCAAAAGTTACAAGAGGTAGTTCACAAGTGAACTTTACATAGTCTTCATTTTGAAGCTTCTTTTATGACTTTGTGGGACTCAAGCCAATACTTAGGCTTGTCATAGACTTGCTCCAACAGCTCCCCCTCAAGCCAAGTATGCTTGATGTCTTCAATCTTCCAAGATTACCTGCAAACCAATCATAGGCTTGAATTTGCAAAGCTTTGTACCATCCAATGCTTTGGTTAGAATATCTGCACATTGTTGATGAGTGGACACATATGATATTTGAAGTTCTTTGCTTAGAACCTTCTCTCGTACATAGTGATAATGAACTTCAATATGTTTAGTCCTTGCATGAAAAATAGGATTAGCAGCTAAGTGAATAGAACTCATATTGTCACCAAAAATAGTTGGAGTTCCAAACTCCAATCCAAGATCTCTGAACAATGTCTTCATCCACATAGCTTCTTGTGTAGCTATGGCAAGACCTCTATATTCAGCTTCAGTAGAAGAGAGAGCAACTGTGGGTTGCTTCTTGGATGACCATGAAATAAGCTTTGAACCTGCAAAGGTAAGATAACCTGAAGTGCTCCTTCTATCTTCCTTAGAGCCAACCCAATCTGCATCAGAAAATAGCTTCAAACCTAAATCAGATACATAAGGAAAATAAAGTCCATCATTTATGGTTCCTTTGAGATACTTGAGAATCCTTTTGGCAGCATCCATATGTGGTTTCCTTGGTGTGTGCATAAATTGACTTAGCACACTCACACTGTAACATATATCTACTCTTGTCAATGTTGTATAGTTGAGGCTACCCACTAGACTTTGATATGATGTGATGTCCTCTATGAGTTCACCTTCATGTGAGCTGAATTTGTGATTGACCTCCATTGGAGTACTTGCAATCTTACAATCTTGCATCTTGAATTTTGCCAACATGTCCTTAATGTACTTTCTTTGAGTGAGAAACAAACCATGATCTTTGTAGACAACTTCCAAGCCTAGGAAGTAGGTAAGTGAACCCAAATCACTTATCTTGAACTCTTCTCCCATCTGATCTTTGATCATCTTTATACCATTTGCATCATTTCCTGTCAATATAATATCATCTACATATACACATAGGTAGATGACCTCAGAGTTACTCTTTTTGATAAAGAGTGAAGGATCTGCCTTGCTTGGTTGAAAGCCTTTGTCCTGCAAGAATGAAACAAGCCTTAAAATTCCAAGCTCTTGGAGCTTGCTTGAGACCATACAATGCTTTGTTAAGTTTACACACATAATCAGGATAAACTTGATTCTCAAAACCAGGTGGTTGTGCCATATATACCTCTTCTGTTATCCAACCATTCAAGAATGCATTCTTTACATCTAGTTGAAGTATCTTCCAATTCTTGGAAGAGGCAATACTAAGCAAAACCCTAATAGTAGGCATCTTTGCCACACGAGAGAAGGTCTCCTCATAATCAATTCCCTGAGTTTGTGCAAAGCCTTTTGCTACAAGCCTTGCCTTATACCTGTTAATGGAACCATCAGAATTCTTCTTGAGTTTATAGACCCATCTTGAGCCTATTACCTTCATGGATGAAGTCTTGGGCACCAAATCCCAAGTTTTGTTTTCCTCAAGTGCTTTGATCTCTTCCTTCATTGCATGCTTCCATTCTTTTTTTGCTTTGGCCTCTTCAAATGATGATGGCTCCTCTTGGTTTATGTCCTGTGCTATGAAGATAGAATGTTTAGTTACTAATGAGGTGTCAAACCCATACCTTTCTAGTTTTTTCTTTTCCCTCATAGATCTTCTTAGGCCATGATGTGATGATTCTGCCTCATGTCCAAGTTCCTACAATGTTGCTTTACCTTTAGACTTCCATGCTTTGAACTTTTCCATATGAGATTCTTCATCATCCTCTGAGGTGTCTTGTTCTTCAATCTTTGGTTGTTCTCTACTAGGCTTTGGAAAATCTTCTTCAAGATCATATGGTAAATTGACCTTCCTGCATGAATCTTCATACCATGAATTGTTCTCATCAAAAACTACATCTCTGCTTACCAAGAATCCTTTGTTGGTAGGGTTGTATGACCTGTAACCCTTTTGATTGTTGTCATATCCAATAAATACACACCTTTCTGCCTTTGGATCCATCTTGCCTCTAACCTGTGAAGGAACATGAGCAAAAGCAATACATCCAAAAATTTTACAATGATCTAAGCTTGGTCTTCTTCCATTCCAAGCCTCATATGGAGTCATCCCATCAAGGGATTTTGAAGGCAACCTGTTAATCAAGTAAGTGGCTGTAGATACAGCCTCAGCCCATAAGTAATTAGGTAAATGCTTTTCATTTAACATAGACCTTGCAGCTTCAACAATTGTCCTATTCCTCCTTTCTGCCACTCCATTTTGCTCAGGAGTGTACCTTGTAGTTACCTCTCTTTTGATTCCTTTTTCTTGAAGAAAAGAATCAAACTCATGGGAGAAGTATTCTCCCCCTCCATCTGACCTTAGCCTTTTTAGTGATTTACCTGTTTGATTCTCCACAAGAGCCAAATATCTTTTGAAACATGAAAAAAATTCATCTTTGTGTTTCATAAAGAATAGGATAGTCCATCTGCTGCAATCATCAATAAAGGAAACATAATACCTTGATCCAGATATTGAAGCTTCCTTGCTAGGTCCCATACATCTGTACGAACCAACTCCAAGAGATCTCCATGCATATAACCTTTCTTCCTGAATGGTAACCTGTGAGACTTTCTAAATTGACATGCACTACACTTATAAATCATATGTTGTTTTGACAAATTAGGGAGTCCAAGTACACTTTGGTCCCTGCAAATCTGCTTTAATGACCTTTCACCAATGTGTGCTAACCTTTTGTGCCATACTTCCAATTCTGTGAGTGTCTGACTACCATAATTAAGGAGAGCAATGTTTCTAGTGTCTTGTAATTCAAATGTGAACAATCTACTTGTCTTTTCACCTTTTGCAATTTTTCTGAATCCTTGACTTGGATCTTCAACAAATGCTCCTGCCTTTGTGAACCTGACTTGCAACCCTTTCTCTACTATCTGCCCAACACTTATCAAATTCTTTGTAATGGTAGGGACATAGAGTACCTTACTGAGTAGGTTGATGTTTCCATCAGGTGCTTTGACATTGCCTATTTTTTCCACAGGATGTTTTGTATCATCTCCTGTTTGTACCTCATGCTTATTCCTTGGATCTTCTAAATCTGATAGGAGTGCCACATTTCCTGCCACATGATTTGAACAACCTGAATCTATGTAGAAAACATGCTCATCAGATTTACCTTGTGGCATAGCCATGTTCATGATCAATAATGAATCCTCTTTGTTTGAGTCTTCTGTGTAGTTATTGTAGTCTCTCCTTCCTTTGTAGCCTCCTTGATAGTTTGAATGATTGTAGTTGTTGTAGTTGCCATGGTAGTTGTTGAACCTTCCTCTTGAGTAGCCATAACTTCCTCTACTGTATCCTCTGCCTCTTTGATTCCTGGAATTCCTAAAGCAATTTTTAGTTGTATGATTAGTTAGTCCACAAATAGAACATGAGTTGGAGTCTTGGGATCTCCCCCTGCCTTGCCTACCTCCTCTTCCTCTACCTCTGCCATGTCTTCCTCTACCTGCATAGTTAGCTTGATATGTACCTGCTTCATCATCCACTTTCTTTGCCTTTCCTTTGTTATCTTTGGACTTGCTTTTATCAGTGTATAAAGCTGAAGATTGATTACCTTTAGAAATTTCTCCATTTTTGATAAGCTTTGCCTCTTGAGTAAGTAGTTGTCCAATGAGTGTATTGGAATCAGGTACATGCATGTCCATGTACAAATCCATAGCTGTGGTGAATGCTTCCCACTTGTCATCTGCCTTCAAGCAATTGATGACCTGCCTTACAATTTGCTCTTCATCTATTACCTCTCCAATGCTTCCCAACTGATCTGCTATGTCCTTGAGCTTTGTGACAAAATCAGTCACATTTTGTTTGGGAGCCTTCTTTAGAGTTGTGAAATCCAGCCATAGTTGATGCTTCCTAGCTTTGGTACTTGAAGAAAAGAAAGCTTCAAGTGCATCCCACACTTCCTGAGATGTCTTACAACTTCTAATGTGAGGCAACAAAAAATCTGAGATAGAGTTGAGGAGGTAAGACCTTGCAAGTGCATCCTTGGAGCACCATGTGCTCAATCTTTCTTGCTCTTCTTGTGTTGGTTGAGTTTTGTTCCTGAAACTTGGCATAACTTCATCTCGAGCCACATAACCATATAGACTTCTACCTTGGAGATAAGCTTCCATTCTTAATGACCAAGCTGAGTAGTTACCTCTGTCCAATTTGTCAATTGATGAAGGAAATCCATCTGCCATGTCCAACCTTGCTCTGATACCACTGTGAAGAGATGGATAGGTATGTGCTTGAAGATGAAGAGATGTTGCAAAATCCTTGATCTACACTAGCCAAATGAACTCCAGGAGTATATGGTGGGCCCTTAGGCTTGCTAATGGATGTATTAGATACCCTATGTACCTTGGAAGATCACTCTCAAAAAGATAGATCAAAACAGATAAGTTGGAGTTAGCTCAGAGGTGAAAAACTTGCTAATTTGGTTCATACACCTGTCCAGTGTTTTGCATAATTCTCTGAGTATAGCAGCAATTAGCTTAATTCCTCTTGGGGAAGTTTAGTTAACTTAAAGAGATAACTTTCAAGATTAATCGCATCAAAAATAATAAACCACACACTGAGAATGAGTTTTAACAAGTGATGACATCATCCCGATTTTCACGGGCTGCTACAGTTTGAGACCAGTGAGCAGAAAAATGAACATAACTCAAAATATAGGAATTTAATGATTATGCAAATTTGTATGATTATACTAAACAGTAGGATCAATCCAACAAAATTTAAATCATTGCATTTGGATAAGTAACCACGGAGAACTGGCTCTGACAAGATGAGTGAAAAAATCGGGTACCTGACAGAGAAGTGAAGATGAACAGACACTGTTGACTTCAATTGAACATAACTGTAGATTGCAACATCCAAATGAAATGAAACTTTGTGAGCATATAGTAGACGTATATAGCTAACTTTACCAAGTTAAAGCACTGAAAATGATGCACCAAGCTCAGAGAAACCATCTTTGCAATCTGACTGAGAAAATTGAGAGTCATGGTAGTGAGTAGTACACTTCACAAGAACATGGAAATAAGAACCCAAATGATAATGAAAATGAAAGTATATTGCTTGTACAATACAATGGATTTACTGATACATATGTGTGCCTTGTAATCACACCTTGATATGGCATAAAGCTCAGCTCTTGGAGGTCTTCACATAGGTCACTCTAACCACGACTAAAACTGCCATCTATTTATAGTTGAGTTTGGGAGGCTAACTTCCCTCAATCACTCTCCAATCAATTTGTGATTAATTTGATTCTCTACCTACCACAAATCACGAATTCATGGCTCCTCTTTCCCTTTTTGATCAAGTGGACTCAACCACTTAAGATTCTTTCACTTTTACATTAAGTAAACTCTTCAAAAGTTACAAGAGGTAGTTCACAAGTGAACTTTACATAGTCTTCATTTTGAAGCTTCTTTTATGACTTTGTGGGACTCAAGCCAATACTTAGGCTTGTCATAGACTTGCTCCAACACTCTAGAGACTATTTAGCAATAGAAGGGGGAAAAAGACTATTCAAAGATACTTGAAACTTATCCAGATTTGAATCTTTAAAAGAACTAAACCACCTCTAGGGAGGGGGAAGTTTTTAATTCTCCACTCTATAGAGAGCATTGTAAAATACTGAGCATATTTATTACCAAATCTATCGTACCCAAGCACATCAATTTTATTCTTTCAAAGGTGTATATAAACTTGTGGTATACTTTTGGTGTAGGTCTATAGATTTATTGGTTGATTCAAGATAAAAAGAGACTTCACAAAGGGCCAATTAAGAATTGCACTTATTGATTGCAACGTTCAAGTATGAATCTAACCTCTGTCTTTATTGCTGCCATATCCATCTCTTCCACTTCCTTTCTAGGTCTTCCCATTGAACCAACAATTCTGAGCGGTGTGGTTGGTCTTATCACATATGACACAAGGTTGCAAATTTTGGCCTTTGGTTTGGTCATGCCTTGGTCCTTTCTTCTTCCTTTTCCACTTGCTCTTGCTTGCAAAGTTGGCTTGAGAAATCTCCTCTTCATCCTCTTCCTTCTTCTTGCCTTTCAATTTCTTGTCCCTCTTATCTACATATAGAGCACTAGTTGAATTATCATGATAGGAGTTACCTTCATTTATGCTATTGTTGGCCTCTTGATTGAAGATTTGTCCAAGAAAGATGTTGAAATCTAGAGTTTGCACATCCATGATGAGATCATAAGTTGTGGTGAAAGACTTCCATTGCTTGTCACCTCTAATCCATTGAGAATTTTCCTCATGATAGCCTCTTCTTCAATAAGCTCTCTGATGCCAATTGATTAGCAACCTCCTTGAACTTTGTAACAAACTCTGTGATGGTTTGTTTAGGTGTCTTCTTCATATGGTTGAACTCATTCCAAAGATGTTCTTCCTTGCCTTTGTGCAAGCTAGGGCATCCTAAGTCCCTTGAGATGTCTCACATCCTCTAATATGTGTTAATAAAGAATCATAGATAGAGTTTAGTATGTATGACCTTGGCTGAGCATCCCTTGCACACCAAAGTGTGAGCTTATCTGTATCCTCTTGTGTGGGTCCTCCTTTGGATCTTGGAGTAGGCATAGCTTCATCACCTGCTATAATTCCATAAAGAATTCTACCTTGCAAATAGGCCTCCATTATGATTTTTCAAGACACATAGTTGTGTCTATCAAGCTTCTCAATCCTTGAGGGAAAGCCATCACCCATCTTGATCTAGCTCTGATACCACTGAGGGAACTTGGAGAATCTTGTTGGAGGTAGAAAAGTGAGTTACAAAGTGATGAAATTCGGTCCAGCCAACCAGCATAGGACCAACCCTTGAGATTACGGAGACTCAAATAGACCTTATAGGCATGTGATAAGTGCAATAAAATCCACTATGTACTTTGGAGCATCAAGAAGAAAGATTCAATCAAAATAGATAGGTTTGTGCATTGACTAGCTCAAAAAACTTGCTATCTCTGGATGAAACAATAAACTTCAAATGATCATAGTAGAAAACATGCTTACAATTGGAAACACTCCTTTTGGAGGAATTCTACACATAGGGTTGAGTGTATAAAATGCACAAGAGTACAAGTAATAAGCAAGATATGCTTATGGAATGAATTTGGCACTCAACAGTGGTACCTCCTATGTTTCAAGGCTACTTAGAGATAGACCCCAAGATAGAAACACTAATCTTCTCCAACTTTATGAAACTAAATGTGTTGCAAATTTTTAGACATAAAATAGAAACTAATCCCTTTTCAATGAATTCTCATTCATCTAGACTGGATCTCTGTAGAGAGAGTAGAAGCCTCTACAAGTTCGCTGTTGTGATGATGCAGAGAAATGAAGGAGCAAGACAATGACTGCCAAAAGTGTATCTATATTGCTCCCATGTAATTTACAAGTGATTTGAAGTCTTTGTATAGACTCTTGAAGTGCTCCATGACTTCTACAAGTGGAGTTTGAATTCAAATGAAGGTGGGATAGTTTGTTGAAGAGAATCAATTCACTTTCCTACAATCTAGGAAAAGTGAAGATCTAATTTGATCTACTTTTAGGTGATTGATTGATTCATTCATTGTCAAGCTTAGCCACCTCAAATTTATGGAATTTGAGCTCTCTTTTTCTCCATTTACATGCGTAAAGCTCTAGACTTTTACATTGGTAATTTATCCATAAAAACCATTTTTAAAAAAATTCTCATGAATAATGAGAACGCTATCTTCTAGTGTGCCTACCTAGAAGCCACAAAACTACCCTAGCTATCCACATTGGACTATGCTTATAGGGCTTGCCCAAAGGCTATGTACATGGTAAAAGAGAGGAGGAGCTTTTTGCTCTCTCTCTCTCTCTCTCTCTCTCTCTCTCTCTCTCTCTTTCTCATGTCAAAGAAGGATAGAAAGCTAAGCCTCTTATATAGGTGCCTTGTGGATTATTTGCATCCATGTGTGGTATAACCATAGCTCCATTTAAGTCCCCATAGCCCACGTGACAAAATATTACCTTTGCTCTTTTTGCAACCATTGGGAAAGGTGTTCTTCTCTATGCATAAATTGAACCTGAGAGCCAATTTCGCTCTTTGGCTTCTTGCTAAATTGGCTCATCTATTGATAACCCTTTAGCCTCATCCATTGATAAAAAATCCCACCACTTGTTGCTCCACTTTGAATCCTTCTTTTGCCCCAAGCTAAAGACACTCTCTTTTCTCTATCTCTAAGGAGGAATGGTGAACCAAATCTTTTAAAGTGGAGTAAGATCATTCTTTAGAAGTTTGAAAAAAATAGCCATCTGGGTGCAATCTAGAGCCAAAAGCATTGGACCAAGAAAAAAAATAAAAAAAATAAAAAAAATAAAAAAAATAAAAAAAATAAAAAAAAATGTGTGTATATATATATATATATATATATATTATATATATATATATATGTATATATATATATATATATATATATATATATATATATATATATATATATATATATATATATATATATATATATATATATATATATATATATATATATATATATATGTATATATAAAAGTTTTTTTTTCTTTTCTTTTTTTTTGAGCCATCCGTGGGGGTTGGCAAAAATTAAAAAATTAAAAAGAAAATAAAGTAATTATATAATAAAATAAAAAATTAAATAAATAAATTAAAAAATAAAAAATAAAAATAAATAAAAATGAAGAAAAAGAGAGGGGTAAATTAATAAATAAAATAAAGTAAAAATAAATCTTAAAAAAAAGAGGGGGCAGGGAGTAAATTAATAAATAAAATAGAATGAAAATAAATAAATAAAATAGAGGGGGTTGGGGGGGGGGGGGTTAGAGCACACCGAGGAGGGCAAAGGGGGGGGGGTTTATATAACAAAAATAAAAGAAAATCAGATGTCGGGGGCTTTTTTTTGGAAAATACCGAAAAATAGATAATAATACAAATAAAATGCAAAAAAACTCAAAAAAATCCAAAAAAATCAGAAAAACTTCCCAAAAATTTTCCTAAATTTCTAGGCCACTTATCCCACTCAAAAACACAGAGAGCTTCCTTTTTTTCTCCATTTTATTAAGAAAAATGACATTGAACAAAGATAAAAAATTCTAAAAATGCTTTAAAAATTCCCAAAAATTTCCTAAAATTTTTGGTTATGAAAAGAGCTATGAGATGGCTTCTAAGTTCCATAAAAACACAAGGAACAAGCATGAAAATGGATAAAAACTACTAAAACTTAAGCAAAAAATGGTATGAGAAGACTATATACAACCTGGACAGATTTTGCAAGTTCTAAGTGATCTAGAAATCTTCAATTGTGCTGATGATAGGCCTTGAGCCTTGATATATTGACCAGTGGTAGTACCTCTCCTTTCAAAGTCTCTAACTCCACTGCACCCCAATTCAGCATCGTCTTAATTCTATAAGGTCCTTCCTATTGTGGAAGCCATTTCTCCCTTACTTGTGTGTGGATTAGAGGTCTATGGAGAAGAACTAACATGCCTGTTTGTAAGTTATTGTTCCACAAATTCCGATCATGTGCCTCCTTCCTCTTCATTTGACTCTCTAGCAATTGTTGTGCAGCATATAGACGTATCTCTTCCACTTTGTGCAGTGCTTCAAGCCTCTGAGAGACACACCACAATCTTTCTTTCCCTACATGAATGATAGTTTTGGTGATCTGTGTAGAAATTGAAAGGGTTCAATAGGCAATATCCCATAAACCAATTGGAATGGAGAGTATCCTGTAGCTTCGTTATAAGCTAATCTCTATGCCCATAGGGTACGTTGATAAGCTATGCCCTAGGAAGTGGGCTGAAACATACATTCCTTGCTTAACATGGCAATTAATACCTTATTGGTGGATTTTGCCTATCCATTAGCTCTTGGATAATAGGCACAATAGGTCCTATGTAGAATTTTGTACTGGTTAAAATTTTGTGTAGGACCTTGCTCACAAAATGAGTACCTTGGTCTGTACAAATTTCAAGAGGACATCCACATCTACAAATGATGTTACTATAAAGGAAATCAGCCATTGTTTGTGATGTGCAATCAGGGGAGGCAATAGCTTCAGCCCACTTTGTTGCATAGTCAATGGCAATCAATAGATACTTTTCTCTCTTTGGAACTGATGCAGGGTATATGGGCCCGACAAAATGTAACCCCCACTTCTCAAATGGCTGCCATGAAGTGGAAACAACCAAGGGGTTGTGCCTCTGCTTTGTTGGCTTGGGTCCACACCTCTGATAGATATCACATGCTCTTCCCCATTCCTCTGCGTCTCTGAATAATGTAGTCCACCATAAGCTAGCATCAAGGATTCTCTCGCTCATAATGTGTCCTGGAAGGTGTGCACCACCTCCTCCTTCATGTGCAGATTTAAGGATTTCCCTGACTTCTTCTTCTTCCATGCACCTTCTAAACCAGTTATCCTTGCCCTGTCTGTATAATTTTCCCTCATTGAAGGTAAAAGGTCTGCTTTTGATTAGTAGCCTCTTTCTTTGCATAGTGCTTGCCTTCTCTAGATACAATCTTGTTGGCATTCTCAGGTCTGAACACCATATGTTGGAAGTGGTAGTGGGCCACAATAATAATATATCATAGGTTTACAGGATCTTCCAACGGATGAACCTTAACATACACACCTTAAGAATAAAAAATAGATGAGTGAGAGATAGAGAGAGAATTAGATGAGATTTCAAGTGTAATGGTAAGCTATGAGGCTCACCTACACTATCTATATATGAATGTCAAATTACAATGTGTGTATATGATACAAACTGACAATATCTATATCTAGGTAAAAATAGGAACTAGATACAAGGGATTGTGTGCTTAAGAGGTATGAAGAGTGTGTGTATGTGAGAATATGGAGAATAAGAATAGTTTAGAACCGTTGTGCAACAAACCCAAATTTTGATCAACCTAAATTGGAAATGAGTGACTGAGCAAGTAAGAACGGAAATAGACTTGCTACTCATAGTAAATCAACAATGGATGTTGATGGTAAGCTGGCAGAATCTCCTCCAAATAATCACCGAGATGTAGACTACAACTCCTCCAAGAGTGTGAGAACTCCTCCTCCAAGATGGCCTCCAAGATCTTCTCCTTGCTCCTTGATATTAAGAAGATATCTCCTTGATCACTAAGTATCTTGAATTCTCCTTGAGTGATTGCTTGAGTGATGATTAGATTATGAGCATGGTATCTCTTATATAGTTTGTATGACTCACAAAAAGCACACTTTGAAAATCTTGCATAGAACATAAAGCTACAAACGTAAATCTAAATTTAGCGCCAACTTTTGTGATCGCCAAAAACTACGTCGATTGGCTTTTGCTTTTTGAAATTCCACAGCGCTACTACCGACGGGATTCGAACTCGCTCCCCTGCTTTTGATGCATTTCTTATAAACCACGTCGCCAGGTGCTTTCTGTGTACAAACTTGTGCAACATTTATATCATATGCTATACTTGTTGGACCATATGAGCATTGATTCCAACAATCCCCCCCTTCAATGTCACAATGGTACAAGGTTCAATAACCTGCAAAACTTCTTGTGACTTTCCCTAGTCAATGCTTTGGTAAAAATATCTGCAACATTTTCACTTGTAGGTATGTAGACTAGCTCAATGTGCTTCTTAGATACCTGTTCTTGAATATAGTGGTAATGAAACTCTATATGCTTTGTCCTAGCATGATGAACAAGGTTCTTTGCAATAGCAATAGCACTTTGACTGTGTGAAAATATCTGTACAAGAAGATGAACATGAACATCAAGATAACTGAGAATCTTTTGTAACCAAATTGATTCAAGTGTAGCTGTAAAGGCAGCCCTGGACTCTGCTTCACTTGAAGCTGTAGCAACTGGAGGTTGTTTCTTTGACATCCAAGAGATAAGACAATCTCCTAAAAAGAAACAATAACCATGTGCTTCTTCTTGCGTCTTTACCACCTGCCCAATCAGAATCTGAAAAACCTTTAAGTAAAAAATATGAAGACTTCCAAAATACCATAGCATAATTTGAAGTTCTCTTCAAATATCTGAAAATTCTCTTAACCACTTTCCAATGAACTTTCAGTGGACTGTGCATAAACCTGGATACTTGAGAAACTGCAAACTGAATGTTTGCTTGTGTATTACATAAATATATCAAGAAATCGATTGCTTGACTATATAATGTAGTATCAAATGGTTTTGAATCTGCTTCCGACTGTAATAACACATTAACATCCATAGGTATTTGCATAGGCTTGGAATTTGTCATCTCAAACCATTCCAATAATTTCTCAATGTATTTTTGTTGTGTCATGTAGATACACTCATCTTTGTGTTTAAACTCAATCTCTAGATAATAATGTAAAATCCCTAAGCATTTACATCAAATGTATTCTTAAGTTGTCCTTTAAACAACTAAAGATATGAATCCTTGGGACCTGTCATTATCATATCATCAACATTTATGATAATAATAATCAAAACATCCTTTTCAACTTTCACATAAAGAGTGGGAGCTACGTTTGAGTTTTCAAAACCAATAGATAGAAGATAAACAAGTATCTTCTCATACCAAGCTCTTGGTTCTTGCTTTAGTCCATATAAAGCTTTGATAATCTTGCACACTAAATGTTCTTTACTGTTTCTTCAAAACCTTCTGGCTGCTGAGCATAAACATCTTCATGTAGATCACCATTAAGAAATGCAGTTTTGATATCTAGCTGGTATGCTTTCCAACTAAAGAATGCAGCTAAAGAAAGTATTTTCTTGACCACTGCCATTCTAGATGTAGGTGCAAAAGTCTCATCATAGTTAATACCTTTTTTTTGTGCATAACCTTTGACAACTAATCTTGCTTTATACCTGTCTATGGTAGCATCTGCTTTTCTTTTGATTTTGAAGGTTCACTTAACACCAATAGCTTTCTTACCTTTTGGTAACTCACAAAGCTTCCAAGTTTGATTCTTATGAATAGAATCAATCTTTTCTTGCATAGCTTTCTTCCATACATGGCTATATAGTGAATCTTGAATACTAGCTGGTTCATTCTCAACTGAAATAAGAACTAAAACATTATGAATCTCAAAATGTTTTGCATAATTTACATGGTCTCCTTGTTGTCTCTTGGTCTGGCTTTTGGTTCTTCCTATGTATTCCTTTATACCACTGTCCTTCCATGTTTGATATAACCATTTTGGTGTATTCTTGAAAAGTGGTGGTATATCTTCTGGTTCTTCAGTATCTCTTTCTTCTGGAACTCTGGAACCTTCTCCAACTTCATAAGTTGGAAATTTAGGAGGTATTGATGATGGACTAGGTAGTGATGTAGGTAATGAAACTCTTTCTTCACCTGCATCTCTTAGAATTTGAGTAGGTTCATCACCCCCTTGTATGGCTGAATGTAAGCATCCAGATTCCTACTGAAAAATGCATAGTCATCTGCCTTTATGAAATCTGGAATTTCTTCCTTCTTATCATAAATCTGACTTTCTGCATGAGAGTAGGATATCACTTGTATCTGGAACATAGAATCTGTATCCTTGCTTTCAATTGCATAACCAATAAAGACTGCTTTAATGGCTTTTATATCAAGCTTACCACGACCCTTCTTCTCAATGTGACATAAGCTGGGGAACCAAAATTTTTGAAGTAACTCACATTGGGCTTCTTCCCATAATAAGCTTCATAAGGTGTAATGACCTTCAAAGCTTTTGTAGAAGTCCTAAGGCAAACTCTCCACCATACCTTGATCTTTGATATGCTTGAGAGCTGTGTAACTGATATGGCCAAATCTAGCATGCAAGAACTTCATGTTCTCCTTAGGTGTAGTAGACCTAGCAACATTAGCATGACTTAATTTGGACAATACAAACATGGCACTTCTGTTTTCACCTTGAAGTAGACAATGCTCCTCATTAGGTGAGAGGATCTGACATGAATCTTTCTCAAAAACAACTTTATAACCATCTGACAAGAAAGTAGAGATAGAGAGAAAATTCTTCTTAATGTCTAGAACATAAAGAACATTAGAAATTGTGAAATTTTCACCTGCTTTGGACTTAAGATTCACTTCTCCAACACCAAAAACATCCAAATCATGATCATCTGCAATGGTCACTCTTCTACCTGAAGAGTTTGAAAGGGAAGAAAATACCTTTCTGCAACCTGTCATATGCTTAGTAGCTCTAGAATAAAAAATCCAAGGATTATCTGAGATTGCATTTAATATTGTCTGGTAAAAAACTATCTCTTCAATAGTAACACATGCATCAGAATATACCTTTGAAGATTTAGGTTTTGGATCATCTTCAACACTATTACCTGATGCTTTCTTCTTCTCATTGAAAATCCTTGCTCTGCATTCTGCTATGAAATGACCTAGCTTCTTACAGTAATGGCATACTCCTTTCTTTGAATCAGATGTAATCGAAGATATTTCTTTGGGTGTAGAGGAAACATTAGGGGTAGAACTAGAAAACTTAGGATTAGAAGACTTACTTTCCTTCTTAGATTGTTGAATCCTCTGCTCCTTCTTTGTCTCCTTCTTCTTCTTTCCCTTTGATGATGATAACATAGCTTCATCATTCTCTGCCATAACCTTTTCTTGATCTTCATCTTGAAGCAACATGAACTGTAGCTCTTCAAATGAAATTTCTCTATCTCTTGTAGAGAGAGATAAAGAAGTAACAAAAGCATGGTATGTGGATGGAAGTGAGTTTAGAAGTGTATTTACCATCTCTTCATCTGAAGTGTTGACTCCAACATTTAGTAATTGATCTCGTAAATCTTTAAGCTTCAAAATATGTGTCTGAGCCGATTCACCAACTTTCATCCTTGTGTTGACTAATTGTCTCCTGAGATGAGCTTTCCTAGCAGGATTTTCGCTCTGATAGAGATTCTCTAACTCTAACCAAGCCTGACGAGAGCTTCTGCATAACCTGATGTGGGGCATAATATGCCTCTTGACTCCCATAGAAATATATGAAAGTTCTAAAGCATCCCTTGAATCCCATCTAGATTGCTCTTCTGGAGGAAATAATTTGGTAGTAGTATGGACTCCTGATGATGAAAAAGTTTCTTCTTCTTCACTAACCTCTTGTTGAGCAGAAATAGGAACAACAAGTCTTCTAGAAGATGAAGCAACATCTTCGCCGACTTTGCCTCAACTAAGTTGCTGCACTCTCCTCTTCTTTGTGTGGCTTATTCCTTTTCAAGCTCTCAAGCTCTTTCCTTAGTTGAATTACTAGGTCTTCAAGTTCTATAGGACATGATAAATTAGAAGAGCTAGCCCCATACTGTTGTCTAATTTGCTCCAATCTTATACTTGTATTGATAAATTCTTCTATTGTTGTTGTCGGTAATACTAACTCCTTTATTTTACATTGTGTGGATATTGGAAGTGGTTTAACCAACCACTCCTTGATAAACAAAAATTATGGGGAGGGTTAGGTAGTTTGGCCATTAATGCCTTGGCTCTGGTAACAAATTCTGGGAAGATCTCCCCAAGACATAGTATTAAATTTTCTAATTCTTCATTAATGTTTTCAATTGTGTTCCCTTGTTGGAATTGTGTCCTAAAATGATTCCTTCATCAAGTCCCATCTGGTGAAATGGTTGTCGGCAAACTGACTAAACCATTTGTCTGCTAGTCCTTCTAATGTTGCAAGGAAAAGAATAAAAAATGCATCTTCTCTTCCCATCAGACCCCTTGTCTTACATCATGCTGAGAATCTCCTAATGTGCTCATCTTGGTCTTCTTGTACTAATCCTCTGAAGGATGGAAATTTGATATTCAATCTAGAAAGTAAAGTTTCCAAATCTACCTAGGCTGCCATATTCTTTACTGATGATGTCAATGACAATGCACTGGTTGATCTTTGAATAACCTTCCTTCTTGTTGCTTTGCAAGGGACCCTCAAGCTTTGGGACCGAGTTGCGGTCATGAGCTGTTCATACTCCTCTTAGGTTAAGATAATTCCAATGGAAGAAAGATTACCTCTTAAGCACTATCGATACCCTTGCACTCTTCTACACTTTGCAAATATTGCTTCTCCTATGCTCAAGCCTCCTTGGGTCCCACCATGCGTGCCAAATTTTGTTGGGGGATTCTTGTGCAGAAAGGGACTTGAGTGTTTGTAGGAGAAGAGGAAGGTAAGAAGAAGGATAGAAACACTGAAAACTTATGTAGATTGATTATAAAGAGAGAAGTACAATAATGATGTACAACACAATCCAAATACTCTCTGTGCAAAATACCAAAGAGTGCATAATCAAAAAAGTTACAAAATACCCAAGGTTCTTGCTGCCATTGACCTTCTCTGCACAAGACCTCCACCTTCTCTAAGAGCTTGCACTTGTGCACATCTTGCACTCAAGCTTCCGATAGGGGGAGGGATGGACACCTTCTGTCGACGTGCACACAGCTTCAATGGGACCTTGTGACCTTTGATTGCATTCCTTAACACTCCTGTGCACACACCTAAGTCACACTTCTTGCACACTTGTACCTGCTTCTCTGCGTCGCACACTCACTATATGTCTCTTCTCTTCTCTCTCCTAGTGTAGACTATGCTCACCTTGCTTAGTCTAACCAAGAATAATGCCTTGCCTTGAGTTGAGTGTTGGTTCATGTACGCTCCTAGCTGATAGAGTATCTTGGTGCTCACTTTGATGTCCCAAGATTGTCTCCCATGTGGGCAGCCAACGAATCCTTGTTTTGTCTTGTAGTGACTTTAGACTCAAACAAAATTTTAATGGGGGGCTATACTTTGACTTTTGCATATGCTTCCTCTTCACATAACTTCACATTTTTCCCCTCAATTCTTCAATTGTGTACCTAAGGGAGGGTTCACCTAAACCTTCCAAACACTTTAAAAACACTTTTGAACCTTAGAGAAATCACAGAAAGACAATCTGCAATCTGCATCCACTTTTTGCAAAACATACCCTTTGTGAATAATTGATTGTGCACTACATGTGTACCTTGACACCCGAACTTTGAATGCTTTGACTTTGTGCATGTTGAATTTGACCTTGCACATGTTGTATTTGATTGCTTTGACTTTGATCCTTTGACTTTGACCAATATTACTTTTATGGGCTCAACAACGATCACTGGCATTATACTCCTTGCAATAAATAGGCTATTTCAATGTTCCTTGGGAGATTCTTGGATCTAAGACATGCTGAACCTCAAATTCTTCATGATCCTCAATCTTGATAGGTGGTGAAGGACTGAGTCTCTCTTGAGCTTCCTTGGATTCTTTATGAAATAGATCCTTTGAGCTTATAGTGGTACATTGTGGTGTCTCCAAGATCTTTGATGGAGAGCCTTGAGTAAGCACACCTCCTTGATTGAACATGATCTCTTCCTTGTTCTTTACCTTCTTATTATCTTCATAATATATATACTCCATATCATTTGGAATTACTTCTTGGGCTTCAAAGATTCTTGATTCGGATCCTTGAGGAACATTGTCTTGATTATTCAACACTTCTAGTTGTTAGACTTGGCTTTCTTTGAACAATTGACCCTCACATTGAATTGCTTGAATGATAACATCATCCAAGGTGTCTCCTTGATGCATGGATAGAAAGAGATACTTCACTTCATCTTTGAGGACACTTTGAAACTAATTAATCATGTAGTCTTCTTTATATGCAGATCCATGAAATAATATCTTGATATCTAAGGCATAGCTTGAAACTAATCGATCACCTTGCTGTAACCTCCTTTCCAAATCTTGGAGTTTTTTACATGTATTAACAAAGTAAATTCCATATTTTTGAGAATCGATATGGAATCCATCATTCTTGAATTGGCTTGATGTGATAGTCTTGCCAAAATGTCAGGGGAGCACTAGATTGTGCCCTCCAACTAGACTAGACAAGATTTCGGAAATATACTTCTAATTGCAAGATCACCCACATAGGGGAAATAATACAAGAACATGTAGCTGATACGAAACGTCCCACAACCCAGGATCGATAGGTATTCATAACTCGACTAGAGATGATACATGAGATCCCAAAACTCGAGATGGTAGGTATGAAACAAGATATCTGGATTACAAGAACTCCCTTCAAGGATTGATCTTAGGGTTTTGGCACGTTCCGGACACAATGAAAGCATTAGATTCTCCAAATTCTGAGCCAATCAAGAGATAAAGAAAGTCACATAGAATCTAAGGTTCATGATGGTTTTCTTGTCCATGACAAATGGAGCTCATCTACTAGTAAGTAGAAATCTGCTAATTCTACACAATTAAAGAAGGATGACAAAGAGGAGAAGAAAACAAAAAACCAGAAATTGTTTTGCAAATACTATAAAGGAAATGATCATGTCATAAAGAGTTGTCCAAAACTGGCTACAAAAGAGGCAAAGAAGAAAGAGGTTGGAATGGTTGTTTCAGAGGCCTCTGCACCTAAAACAAAGTCTGCTAATCTTGTACAAAATGAAGAATGGGTCTTTACTACTATTTGTAGTTATGATCCATCTTCTCATGAGTTGTGTATGTTTGCAATAGACTTAGATATTTGGTACTTTGATAGTGGTGCAACCAAACATATTACCTCGCAACACAATTTCTTCACTTCACTTGAGCCTACCCCTAGAAGGAATACTACCACGTGTCGACAACTCCTCTTATCTTCTCATGGAAGATGGTAACATCCTTTTGAATATTAAAGATGGTAGTTCTTTTACATTGTCAGATGCTTTATTTTTGCCAGGGATCAAAGAAAATCTGTTATCACTTTCAACATTAGCCAAGATTGGCTTGGTTGTGAAATTTTTTTATGACAAATGTACAATCCATGATCTATGAAATGGTGATGTCATTATTGATTTTGACCTTTTATGTTTGGGATGTGGAAGCTCATAGATTATGCAAAATATGTGAATGATTTAGCATGTGCAGTTCAAGTTTCTTAGGCTATGTCAGATGCAAAGCTTTGACATGCATGCTTTGGTCATCTGAATTTTGCTAGTTTGCTATGCTTGCAGAAATTTGAAATGGTATCCTCTTTGCCCAAACTTGAGACACCTTGTTAACATGTTTGTGAAACCTTTATTTTGGGCAAAATGATCCTCCTTCCCAAAAGATGGTTCTATTTGAGCTACTAAAAAATTGCAACTTGTTCACAGTGATGTCTGTGGTCCTATGCATACACCTTCTTTTGGGAACTACATTTACTTGGTGACTTTAATTAATCATTTTTCTAGGCATGCATGGATGTATCCACTGAAAGCAAAGTCCAAAGTGTTTATGTGTTTCAAGTAGTTTTTGGTTTTGGCTGAAAATCTATCAGCATGCAAAATGGGCACCCTCCATTCTGATCAAGGGGGATACATGTCTTCTCATTTTAATGCATTTATAGTTGAACATGGGATAAAACATCAATGTACAATGCCATATACACCTTAAAAAAATGGCTTTTCTAAAAGAAAGAATAGGCCTTTCATGGAAATGGTGAGGTGTATGGTCAAAGTCAAGCTCTACCACATAGCTTCTAGCTTGAGGCTACTACATGTGTAGCATACGTACTTAACAGGTGTCCCACCAAAGCATTGCAATCTATCACTCCATATAGGCCTAACATGGTCGCAACCCATCTCTTGCTTATCTGTGTGTCTTTGGTTGTTTGACATATGCATTAGCACATGAACAACAATGTAGAAAATTGGATGATAAAGTAGTGAAATGTATTTTTGTTGGGTAGATTTGTAAAAGCAAAGGCTATCATGTGTATCATCTACAAAATAAATGCATTTTGGTGAGCAGTGATGTTGTTTTTGTGGAAGATGCAATTTAGCCATTACGTTCATGTACTAGGAGACATCAGTTAGCTCCAAAGATGTGTATGACACTTTGCTAGCTCTTTTCATAGGTGGACGATCAAGCATTGTTCCAAATGAGGCAATTTCTTAGCCTCTATAGTTTCCACATGATGACGCAGATCGTTCCATTTTTTATGCATATTTACATGATGCACTTATTGATGAGAGGCTGATATAGAGGTGGAAAAAGCTATGCCTAAATAGCGGCTGTAGACTTTGGGAGATAGCAAACTAGATGCACCATTTTCATATCGTACTCCTTGAGGCTCTCATAGTGCTTCCTTTGTATCAGATTGCCATGCTATGGTTGCCTCTGGTCTCTATGATGAGAATCAGCCTGTTTCTTTTGATGAAGCACAAAAATAAGAAAATTGGATGGCTGCTATGCAATCAAAGTATGATGCTATTATGAAGAATGGTAGCTAGCCTTTATGTGACTTGCCTCCTGGCAAAAAGGCCATTGTCACTAAATGGGTATACAAGCTGGAATGTAAACGTGATGGAACACATGATAGGTACAAAGCTAGGCTTGTTTCAAAAGGTTATGGTCAAGAAAGAGGCATGTCTTCTTGGTCACCAACTATTTCTAAGTATTATTGCCTTCTTCAATCTTATGCTATTTTTTCCTACTAGTGAGCTTTGAATCCTTGCACATAGCCTTCCATCAGAGGGTCTAGAACTAACTCTCCATGAATCCAGAGGTGTGGTTTTGGGAGGTTTTCCACTTCTTAAGCTAGTGGATGGACTATCTAGATCCTTGATTCTTTAGCCCTAATAACTCTATGACTTGTAGCTATTACTCTCTGTGCTTGTTGTTGCTAATTTGTTGAATCCCACTCTTTTGCGAGGTTAGACACTCACCTAGCTATTGCTTCATAAGTACTTATCATAAATCATAGATAATTTCCCAAGACCCTACCATTTTCTAAACTCTAAACCTATTGGAGAAGATAGTGGATAGTCACAAGAGATGAATTGGTGTAGCTAAAACTTGCTTCACACTTGCTACAAGTGATGGCTGGAGAGTGTTGTGGGCATCTTTAGCTAGCTAATAAGCATAAATAATCACATATGTTGCTTGGAAGATGATCCACTAATGATAGGATCAAAACAAATAGGTAGGAATATAATCCAAGGTCCACAACTTGCTATTTTGGTCCACACACCTATTCAATGTTTTGAACCATTCTCTCAGCAGAGTAGTGTTAATTGGCAACTGTTCAACTGATACTCGTTTATGGGCTTAATCGTTACTCTACTTTCGATTCAGATACTTCCCGTTCAATTGATTTTCAATTATGTTTACCCGCAAGTCCTCTCTGAGTCACGTGGGTTCTTGGGAGTGGTAGGGGTCTGTTAAACAGAGGCCCTGTACTAATTTCCCAATTTAACACACAAACTTACGGTCATTCCGTCCTTAGCTCAGTATACGTCCTTGAACAATGGAAATCTGTTCAGCGTATTGACATTAGAACTTCAGGACTGAGGTCAGCGGACCGATTACGTACTCCTCACACAAAAGGTACTTCCAAGACTACCTGATTCGTACTTCTTCAAGGTAGGTGGGTTTGCCAACTAGACATTATACCTTAAGTTCACGCGAATTCGAACAGTTAATCTCCTCGTAATAACCCATCAACCATAAATCAGTGCTGTTCTAATCGCACGGTTACTAATCTTCCCGTAGTTCGGGTAAACAACAAGTATAAAATGCGATAGCGAATCCAGTGGCTTACAAAGGATCTACAGACAATTAGTTTGAGGTTACGATTCGCACTACTTACTTCACAGAAGAACTAACAGGTAACATGCCACACTGGTCGCACTCACAATCCTAATTAAACCATTACCGAACAGATTCACCACACACTACAGCTGGTTCAACTTCCCGCATTAAGGTGAGTATACTCGACTAGGAGGAATACAGACGGAACTATTCAAGCGGCACTTATCTTCAACAACATATACGCGCACACGAGACGTGATAACGATCTCAGCGAAACTTCATCAGACAGCACACTACCATTCCCCAAAAAACAGGGACTTCCTGCTCTTTCTTTTCATTGCCTTAAATAGAGGATTTTTTACAAGGGTGCGCTCTTCTGCAGTTACCTGCGCGTTCCCTGAAAGATTCTATTTTTCATTTAAGCTCCCTGTCCTCGTACTCTTGTCCTTGTTCGGCGGCCGTCCAGTCATTTTCATATTTAAGGCATTTGTCTGGGTTCATCCGTCCCGGTTTGTCGGCTCCTCTAACAGTAGCAATTGACTAAATTCCTTTTGGGGAACTCTAATTAGCTTATCAAGCTACCAATAATGAGTGATATCATAAAAAATGATGGACTATATGCAGAGAAATATGTTTAGAACATCAACCAAGCATTCCGACATTTATAGGTCTTGACAGTCAACATACCAGTGAGCAAAGATGGATTAATATCTGATGATTATGAGAAGCATTACTAATGGGACTTTGTAGGATTAAAATAAAAACTATGGTGAATCTATGATGCTTTAAATCATAGGAAATGATCAACTATAGAGTGCTTTGACAAGAACACTGTCTTGATGGAGTTATGACAGAGAAATGAGAATAAGAAGTAATGATCATATATGTATTAAATGATGTAAAAGTACAATGTCATTGGCAATCAACCATTGCTCAATGAGTGAGAAGTGAGTGAGCTATGAGGTGATCTCCTCAATGAAATTACATCAAAATGATCTTTGAATATCGAGATTGATGCATGCCTTTCATACCCTCTTTTTATAGTTTTTGAAGTGAATGCTAAAGTAGGATTGATTCTCTCTTGACTCAACTACCAAATGATACAAGATTATGTGTTTCCTAACTCCTCGAGGGTATATTTCACTTTTACAAAAGTAAATGTGAAGTAGAATTACAAGCGCTTGAACATATGAAGCCTTCCAAGGGTTATGCCAATAAATCAAGCTTATGTGAGATGATCAAGTATGTAGGCTTGGGCTTACTTGCACCAACAGCTCCCCCTCAAGCCTAACATGCTTGGTCTTCATTGCTCCTTGATTTCTTGCAAACCAATCATCAATTTGAACCTGTTCATCTTTGTTCCATCCAATGCTTTGGTAAGTATATCTGCACATTGTAAATGAGTTGATACATAGGATAATTGGATATCCTTGCTAAGCAATTTCTCCCTTACATAATGATAGTGCACTTCAATGTTCTTAGTCCTTCCATGGTATTCAAAATTAGCAGCCAAATGAAGTAACCTAATGTATCCCTTTAGATACTTAAGTACCCTCTTTGCAACTTCCATATGAGGCTTCCTTGGTACATGCATAAATTGACTCAATGTACTTACTGCATAGGCAATGTCTACTCTTGTTAAAGTAGCATAATTAAGACTACCCACAAGTTGTTGATAGCTTGTAACATCTTCAAGTAGTTCACCATGTGAACTTAGCTTATGGTTGAGCTCCATAGGCATACCTACAAATTTAGTGTTCTCCATCTTAAACTTTACCAACATATCATGTATGTACTTTCTTTGTGTGATGAATATACCTGAATCTGTATACACAAGTTCTATACCAAGGATGTAGGTTAATAACCCTAGATCGTTGATTTTGAATTCCTTCATTAATTGAGCCTTGACCTGCTTGATACCATCAGAATCATTCCCTGTAAGTATGATATCATCTACATAGACACATAAGTAAATGCCTTTTGATTTGTTCTTCTTAACAAATATAGAAGAGTCTGTCTTGCTTGCTACAAAGCCTTGGTCCTGCAAATAGGTAACAAGCCTATGGTTCCAAGATCTTGGAGCTTGCTTGATGTTGGCGATTAACTTTCGCTCAGATATCGCCAATGATGGTCGTCGCGGCAAGGCTTGAACCTTATCAGGCCTGCGAAAAATTGCCGCGCCGCCAAATAGAGAACTAAGCTAGAGTGATTCAGAACACCTCTGTAATCACACGATAGCTTAGCAAAGTCTAGCGCTCAACATATAAGACTGCGCTCTAAATTTACTGGAAAAATTTCACCGAAAATTCACTGGACTGTCACCGGACTGTCACTGAACTGACACCGGAATCGTACCGGAATTGTACCGGAATGAACTTCAATTCTGTTTATAATAACTTCAAGTGAGTATACAAGAAATAAGGAAGTGGTACGCAAACTTCCTTCACTGAGTGGATTCTTTCTGAAGAAACTTCTCCGGTTCAGAATGTCTCTTTCCGGTTAGACTTTGTACTATGTGTACATATCCATTTCACCGGAATCTATGATCAGCTTAAAGTAGAGACGTCTAGCTACAAGATGAGCTATCTCTCATACAAAACTTCGAATTCTACTGCGAGATATACTTCGTTGTTCTACCGGAAAATTACTCGTTTACTGTAAGAACTGTAACTGACCGGAAATGCGTTTATTGAGATATCTTTGACCGAGACATTCGTTTACTGAGAGAGTACACGTTTAGTAACGAATCGTAACTCTTAATGGTTAACGAACGTTCTACCGTAACACGAAAAGAAAACTCAGATTCTTCACCTGCGAACAATGCGCGCAAACTTCCACATGAACATGTGTTTTCTATTAGAGAAGATGTGTACAAATAAGCTTGGCCTCTTCTTGCTCAAGCTGTAGAAACTCTCCTACACTGAGTAGTTTCTTATTACCATCTCTCTCAGATGAATACCTGATATTCTAGGTTTCTGTTATTCATCTATACATACGCGATCTCTGGCGTCTTCTTCTACATACGCGATCTCTGGCATCTTCTTCATAACTAAAAACTCTCAGTCTCTCATTCTATTCACCATCTCTCCGAGTCTTCTCATTCTCTTGTCTCTCTTCTTCTCTTCGTCCTCTCTTCAGGGGATTTCTTCTTCTAATGCTTGGTGTATATATACACTTTTTCGGCGCTCTTCCACGCTCCTATTCTTTAATGTGAGCGTTATGCGCACACCGCGGTTTATTGCTCTGTTGCTCTGTTACTCTGTTAATGCGCACACCGCGTACTGACATCGCACACTGTACAACTGAAGGCTTTGATTTTCTGAAGATTCCGCCTTCTCCTTCTTTTTCTTTTATGTCCGTTTGTCAAATTCGTGAGTGATTCCTCAACAGCTCCCCCTCAATCACTAATTTGACCTCTTCCGGTCTTTTGTATATCTTTCTTTCTTTTATACCTGCCATTTCTTTGAATCTACTTGTCTTTGTTCCATCCAAGCTTTTTGTCAAGATATCTGCTATCTGATCTTTCGTAGGAGTGTAGACTATTTCTATCTCCTTCTCCATTATCTTTTCCCTCAAGAAATGATACTGAATCTCTATGTGTTTTGTTCTTGCGTGAAACACCGGATTCGCTGTAAGATATAGAGAGCTCATATTGTCTCCATGTATAATTGGTATACCTTGATCAATACCCATGCTTTTGAGCAAGGTCTGCATCCATATTACTTCTTTCGCTGCCTCTACGAGTCCTTTGTATTCGGCCTCTGTTGACGATAACGCTACTGTATGCTGTTTCTTTGAGCACCAACTTACTAGCTTATCTCCTAGGTATATCATATACCCATGTGTCGATCTTCTGTCATCTTAACTTCCTGCCCAGTCTGAGTCGCTGAATGCTTTCAGCTTTATGTCTGATGTAAAAGGATAATATAATCCTTCCTTTATAGTTCTTTTGATATATCTAAGAACTCTTTGTCCTGCAACCCAATGTTGATCTGTCGGACAATGCATAAACTGTGAAAGAACTCCCACCGGATAGCTAAGATCCGGTCTTGTTAGCGTAGCGTAAATTAAGCTTCCTACTAACGACTGATACTTCTTCATATCTTTGAACTCTGTACCATCATATTTGCTGAGTTTATGATTTACTTCAAGCGGTGTTGAAGCTTCTCTGCAGTTCTCCATATTAAACTTCTTTAGTAAGTTTAGGAGATACCTTTCTTGTGACACATATACACCATGATCTGTGTATGTGATTTCCATTCCTAGAAAGTATGACAACTTTCCTAGGTCACTGATTTTGAATTCCTTTTCGAGCAGTTTCTTCACCTCTCGGATTCCTTCATCTGAGGTTCCTGTAATTATTATGTCATCTACATAGATACAAATGTAGATAATTCCTTCTTCTGTTCTTTTGATGAGTAGACTTGCATCTGCTTTCGAACTTTGGTATCCAAGTTCATTGAGATACTTCAAAAATCTGTAGTTCCAAGCTCTTGGAGCTTGCTTCAGTTCGTAAAGTGCTTTCTTTAATCTGCAAATGAAGTTTGGGTATTTGGAACTTACAAACCCTTCCGTTTGTTCCATATATACTTCATCTGATATATATCCATTCAAAAATGCGTTCTTTATATCTAGCTGAGTTAGCTTCCATCCCTTTGATGCTGCTATAGCAATCAATGTCCTTATAGTTGACATCTTTGCTACCGGACTAAACGTCTCGTCATAATCTATGCCATGCGTCTGAGCATAGCCCTTGATAACTAGTCTCGCTTTATGTCTGGCTATCCTTCCATCTGCAAGTTTCTTAACTTTGAAAACCCATTTATTTCCGATCACTTTCTTACCATTTGGTTTAGGAACAAGCTCCCATGTCTTGTTCTCTTCCAGTGCGCTGAATTCTTCTTCCATTGCTTCTTGCCACTGCTTCTTGCTTTTAGCTTCATCATAGCTCTGAGGTTCATCATCATCTTTGACCATATATGCAAAATCTTTCTGAGTTATATACGATGTATCATACGAGGACCTTTCGGGTTGTCTTCTTACTCTGTTTGACCTTCTTAGCTCATATTCTTCGTGTGTATCTGAATACACATCTTCATCTTCGTTTCTCATACCTGATCTGCTCCTGGACGTACTCGCTTGCATATGATCTTCATCTCTGTTCACCTGCACAATTGATTTCCCTTTCTCTTTCCTTTTTATCTCTTCTTCAAATTCTTCAGCTGTATGACTCTGATCTGCATACCAGCTTTTCTGCTCATCAAACGTTACATCTCTGGAAACAGTAAATTGTTTGGTTAGAGGGCTCCATAACCTGTAACCCATCTGTTTTTCATCATATCCAACGAACACATATTTCTCTGCTTTCGGTTCAAGCTTATGTCTCAGTTGAGATGGTACATAAGCGTATGCTAGTGATCCAAACACTTTACAATGATCAAGTGTTGGCTTCTTTCCCCACCAGGCTTCATAAGGGGTCATTCCTTCTAATGCTGTACATGGTAATCTGTTTACCAAGTATGTAGCTGTATTTACGGCTTCAACCCAAAGATAATCAGGACAATTCTTTTCTTTCAGCATAGCTCGTGCAAACTCGACTAGAGTTCGGTTCCTTCTTTCTGCTACACCGTTTTGTTGTGGTGTATATATGCAGGTTATTTCTCTCTTAATTCCTGTATTCCAAAGATAGTCATTGAATTCTCGAGAGAAGTATTCTCCACCTCCATCAGACCTCAGTCTTTTAAGCTTTTGACCTGTGAGTCTTTCAGCATATGCATGAAAATGTCTGGAAGCTCCAAACACTTCGGACTTTTCCTTCAAAACATAAAGAGTTATCCATCTTGTTGCATCATCAATGAATAAGACATAGTACCTCGATCCGCTGATTGATCCTTCTTTTGTTGGTCCCCATACATCTGTATGTATGAGTTCTAGCACACCGTCATGTTTGAATCCTTTCTTCTGGAAAGGTAACCTGTGGGCTTTTCCCATCTGACAAGCTTCGCATTTGTGAATCATATGTTGGTTCTGTACGTTCGGTAATCCCAGTACAGACCCATTCGCTATCATAGCTTTGATTCCTTTTTCATTGAAATGACCTAGTCTCTTGTGCCAGAGGTCAAGTTCTGTAATTACCTTTTCATCATGTGTGAGCAAGGCTTGGCCAATGTTCCCTTGTACTCTTAAGGTAAAGAGTCTTCCTTCTTTCTTACCAGAGACCATCTGATTATATCCGTTCTCGGGATCTTCTACAAATACGCCTTTGTTTGTAAATCTGACCTGAAAACCTTTCTCAACTATCTGTCCCACACTGATCAAATTTTTCGGTATTGTCGGAACATACAAAACATTAGTTAGCAAATCTGCTCCACTCTTGCATTTCACTTTTCCAATTGAATGTACGCTATGTCTCGTATTGTCACCTGTTTGAACAGTGTGACTAGAACTACCCTTTTTTAGTTCTGACATTAGTTCTATATTTCCTGACAAGTGATTAGAACATCCAGAGTCAATGTAAAATACCTTTAGATCTTCATTATCAGATGTGCTGATTGAGTTCATCATCAACGATGTATGACTTTCATTTTGCGTGTCATTTGCATAGTTGTTGTAGGTGGTGTTGTAGGATTGGTTCTGTCCCCAACTTCTCGTTCCACCTCTACCGTAGCCTCCTCTTTGGTTTTGTCTTCCTCTTTGAAAATTATTCTGATATCTTCCGCTTCTGCTTCTGCTATTACTGTTCTGATTTTGATTTGATCCCTGTTGGCTGTGCCAACAGTCATGCGCCAGATGATTACTTAGTCCACAAATCCAGCAAGCTTTCTTGTTGGTATTCTGGCTACTTCTTCCTCTTCCAAAAACTCTTGTTCTTCCTCTGCCAGTGCCTTTACCTCTTGCGTAATAGGCCTGAGAGCTTGACTCTTCTTCGTCTTTTGACTTACCTTTGTCTTTCTTCTTGTTCTTCATGTACATTGGAGAGCTTTGTCCTTTATCTGCATCTCCCTTCAGATCTTGCTCATATGTGAGCATTAAACCAAGCAACTGATTTAAATCTGGTCCAAAGTGATTTAAGGAAAGTTCAGTTGAGAGTACGAAAGGTTTCCACCTTTCATCTCCTCTTAACCCTGTTAGCAATTGCGCTATCAATCTGTGATCTTCGACATCTTCATTTATGGATCCAAGACTATCTGCTAGATCCTTCATTTTAGTGACGTAGTCACTAATGCTTTGACTCGGCTTCTTTTTGAGGGTTGTGAACTCGGACCATAAGCTAGCCTTTCTAGCTTTCATAGTATTCTGGAAGTGGTCTTCCAATGCGCTCCATATGTCCTCTGCTTTCTCCAGACCTCTAATGTGCGGTAGTAGATGATCTGAGACAGTATTGTAGATGTACGCTCTTGCCGTTGCATCTTTCTTCTGCCATAGCTTCAAAGCTTCTAACTCTTCCTTTTCCGGTTGGCTATCATCTTCGAAGGTCGGCTTCTTTTCTTCTCCGGTCACGTACATCATTAAGTCCTTACTCATAAGTAAGGCTTCCATGCGCATTACCCATGCGGGATAATTATCTCTGTCCAGCTTCTCAATTTGGACATGATCTGCCATGATTTTCTTGTTTGCTTTAGGTTGCCTTTGAGAGTCTTTGGCTTTGATGCCGCTCGTGGGACTAACCAGCTCTGATAGATATGCCGGCTCTGATGCCAATTGTTGCGGATGTGTGGTATACTTCCTTTGCTCTGATACCAATTGTTGGCGATTAACTTTCGCTCAGATATCGCCAATGATGGTCGTCACGGCAAGGCTTGAACCTTATCAGGCCTGCGGAAAATTGCCGCGCCGCCAAATAGAGAACTAAGCTAGAGTGATTCAGAACACCTCTGTAATCACACGATAGCTTAGCAAAGTCTAGCGCTCAACATATAAGACTGCGCTCTAAATTTACTGGAAAAATTTCACCGAAAATTCACTGGACTGTCACCGGACTGTCACTGAACTGACACCGTAATCGTACCGGAATTGTACCGGAATGAACTTCAATTCTGTTTATAATAACTTCAAGTGAGTATACAAGAAATAAGGAAGTGGTACGCGAACTTCCTTCACTGAGTGGATTCTTTCTGAAAAAACTTCTCCGGTTCAGAATGTCTCTTTCCGGTTAGACTTTGTACTATGTGTACATATCCATTTCACCGGAATCTATGATCAGCTTAAAGTAGAGACGTCTAGCTACAAGATGAGCTATCTCTCATACAAAACTTCGAATTCTACTGTGAGATATACTTTGTTGTTCTACCGGAAAATTACTCGTTTACTGTAAGAACTGTAACTGACCGGAAATGCGTTTACTGAGATATCTTTGACCGAGACATTCGTTTACTGAGAGAGTACATGTTTACTAACGAATCGTAACTCTTAATGGTTAACGAACGTTCTACCGTAACACGAAAAGAAAACTCAGATTCTTCACCTGCGAACAATGCGCGCAAACTTCCACATGAACATGTGTTTTCTATTAGAGAAGATGTGTACAAATAAGCTTGGCCTCTTCTTGCTCAAGTTGTAGAAACTCTCCTACACTGAGTAGTTTCTTATTACCATCTCTCTCAGATGAATACCTGATATTCTAGGTTTCTGTTATTCATCTATACATATGCGATCTCTGGCGTCTTCTTCTACATACGCGATCTCTGGCATCTTCTTCATAACTAAAAACTCTCAGTCTCTCATTCTATTCACCATCTCTCCGAGTCTTCTCATTCTCTTGTCTCTCTTCTTCTCTTCGTCCTCTCTTCAGGGGATTTCTTCTTCTAATGCTTGGTGTATATATACACTTTTTCGGCGCTCTTCCACGCTCCTATTCTTTAATGTGAGCGTTATGCGCACACTGCGGTGTATTGCTCTGTTGCTCTGTTACTCTGTTAATGCGCACACCGCGTACTGACATCGCACACTGTACAACTGAAGGCTTTGATTTTTTGAAGATTCCGCCTTCTCCTTCTTTTTCTTTTATGTCCGTTTGTCAAATTCGTGAGTGATTCCTCAACACTTGAGACCATAGAGTGCTTTTCTAAGCTTGCATACATAGCCTATTTTGTCTTCATCTTCAAAACTTGGTGGTTGTGCCATATAGACTGCTTCTGATATCCAACCATTTAAGAATGTATTCTTCACATCTAACTGATATAAATTCCAATTTTTAGAAGCAGCAAGACTTATCAAACCCTGATTGTTGGAATCTTTACCACAGGTGAAAATGTTTCTTCATATTTTATTCCATGTGTTTGGGCAAACCCTTTGCCACTAACCTTGCCTTGTACTTGTTTATGGAACCATCAGAGTTCTTTTTAATTTTGTATATCCACCTTGAACCAATTACCTTCATATCTAGCTTCTTTGGAACTAGATTCCAAGTGTGGTTTTCCTACAATGCTTCCACTTCTTCTTGCATGGCTTCTCTCCACTCTTTCTTTTTCCTTGCCTTTTCAAATGAAGAAGGCTCTTTTGCCATAGAGTCTTTTGTGATGTACACAGAGTGTTTTATGACTAAAGATGTATCATATCCATACCTTATGGGCTTCTTACTTTCTCTTTGTGCTCTCCTTAAAGATTGATTGGAAGATTCGGGTCGATCTTCTAATTGCTTGAATTTAAACTTGCCTCTTGACTTCCAAGCTTTGATATCAATCTGCTCCTCATCTTCTATGTTGATGTCTTCTACTAAGTGTTGATCTTCTTGAGTGAGGGTTAGAAAATCATTTTCCAAATGATGGTAACTTGACCTTCCTGCAATAATCTTCAAACCATGAGTTATTCTCATCAAATACTACATCCCTAATAACTATGAAAGCCTTAGTGGGATTGTATAGTCTATATCCCTTTTTATTTTGATCATACCCAATAAATATACATTTCTCAGCCTTAGGGTCAAGCTTCCCTCTAATTTGTGATGGGATGTGTGCATAGGCAATGCACCCAAATATTTTGCAATGATCCAATGAGGGTCTCCTGCCATTCCATGCTTCATATGGTGTCATACCATCCAATGATTTGGATGGAAGCCTATTGACCAAGTAGGTGGCTCTCGAAATGGCCTCTACCCATAAATAATTACGTAATTTTTTCTCATTTAACATAGACGTAGTTGCTTCAACAATCAACATGTTCCTTCTCTCTACCACTCCATTCAATTTAGGAGTATACCTAGTTGTCACTCCCCTCTTTATGCCTTTGTCGTGTAGAAATAGATCAAACTCATGTGAAAAGTAATCACCACCTCCATCACACTTGATTCTCTTCAAGCTCCTTCCTGTTTGGTTTTCAACTAGTGCCAAATACTTCTTAACACATGTAAATACCCCATCCTTATGCTTCATGAAATAGAGGATTTTCCACCTACTCTAATAATCAATAAATGACACATTGTACCTTGAACCTGAGATGGATGGATCTTTGCTAGGACCCCACACATGAGTGTGTACAAGCTCCAAATAGTCTTCATGGATGTATCCTTTCCTGTTGAATGGTTGCCTGTGAGCTTTGCCAAATTGGCAAGCTCCACATTTGTATATCATGTGCTGCTTGGTCACATTGGGAATGCCAAGCACACTTTGATCCCTGCAAATTTGTTTCATAGTTCTTTCTCCTATGTGCCCTAGCCTTTTGTGCCATATTTCCAACTTAGATAAGGTTTGGTCTCTATAACTGAATAGTGCTATGTTCCTTGTGTCTTCAATTTCAAATGTAAACAATCTACCTAAATTCTCACCTTTAGCAATCCTTTTGAAGCCTTGTTGGGGGTCTTCCACATATGCTCCATGCTTAGTGAATCTGACTTGTAGACCTTTCTCTACAATCTGCCCGACACTAATTACGTTTTTGGTTATAGTAGGCACATATAGAGCTTTTCTCAAAAGATTCATACTACCATCAAATGTTTTGACATTTCTAATTTTCTTAACTGAGTGTTTAGTGTCATCACTTGTTTGTACTTCATGCTTCCCCTTAGGTTCTTCAAGATCAGATAATAGAGCTACATTTCTTGCCACATGATTGGAACAACTTGAATCAATGTAGAAGAGATTCTCATCATCTTTACCTTGCTTGGATGTCATGTTCATGATGAGTAGAGAGTCTTCTTGATCTTCAGCATAGGTGTCGAGATCCCTTCTTCCTCTAAAGCCTCCTTCATAATTGTTGTTGTTGTAGCCTTGATTGTATTTATGGTTGTAGTTGCCTCCACCATTGTTGTACCTACCTCTAGATTGTCCATAGCTTCCTCTATGAAAGCCTCTTCCCCTTTGGTTCCTTGTATTTTTGTAGCATTCTTTTGTAGTGTGGTTGTTGAGACCACAAATGTTGCATGGTGAATTGTTGTATGGTCTCCCCCTACCTTGCTTTCCTCCTTTGCCCCTTCCTCTAGTACCTCTTCCTCTTCCTGCATAATTAGCTTGAGAGGTACTAGCGTCTTCTTCCTGTTTCTTGCTTTTACCTTTATCGTTAGCTTTATTCTTATCTGTATAGAGGGCAGAAGATTGGTTACCTCTTGAGTTGTCACCATTTCTGTTGAGCTTTGTCTCATGGGTGAAGAGTTTCCCCATCAAGGTGTTGAGATCAGGTATTTGCATATCCATGTAGAGGTCCATTACTATGGTGGACTCCCACTTGTCATCAGCCTTAATTCCATTGATGATCTGCCTCATTATGTGCTCTTCCTCTATCTCTTCTCCAATGCTTGCAAGCTGGTCAGCTACATATTTCATTTTGGTTACATAATCAGCCACTCCTTGCTTTTATTGTCTCTTAGGGGTTCTGAATTCCATCCACAACTGATTCTTCCTAGCTCGTGTTTGAGGAGAAATATGATGAAAGTACTTCCCAAGTCTCCTGGGAGGTCTTGCAATTCCTAACATGTGGTAACAAGAAATTAGAGATTGAGTTTAGTAGATATGACATGGCATGAGCATCCTTTGCACACCATGTGGTCAACCTTTCTTGCTCTTCCCTTGGTTGATGCTTGCTCATGAAAATTAGCATGTCTTCATCTCCTGAGATGTATCCATATAAGCTTCTCCCTTGAAGGTAGGCTTGCATCCTTAGTGACCATGCTGATTAGTTGTTCCTGTCCCATTTTTCAATGAAGGATGGAAATCCATCTCCCATCTTGATTGTGCTTGCTCTCATACCACTGTTGGAGGAGATAGTGGATAGTCAAAAGAGATGAATTGGTGTAGCTAAAACCTGCTTCACACCTGCTACAAGTGATGGCTGGAGAGTGTTGTTGGCCTCTTTAGCTAGCTAATAAGCATAAATAATCACATATGTTGCTTGGAAGATGATCCACTAATGATAGGATCAAAACAGATAGGTAGGAATATAATCCAAGGTCCAAAACTTGCTATTTTGGTCCACACACCTCTTCAGTGTTTTGAACTATTCTCTGAGCACAGTAGCAATTGACTAAATTCCTTTTGGGGAACTCTAATTAGCTTATCAAGCTACCAATAATGAGTGATATCATAAAAAATGATGGACGATATGCAGAGAAATATGTTTAGCAAATCAATCAAGCATCCCGACATTTACGAGTCTTGACAGTCAACATACTAGTGAGAAAAGATGGATTAATATCTGATGATCGCGAGAAGCATTACTAATGAAAATTTGTAGGATTAAGGTAGACACTATGCTAAATCTATCATGCTTTAAATCATAGGAAATGATCAACTATAGAGTGAGAAAAATCTTTGACAAGATCATTGTCCTGATGGAGTTATGACAGAGAAATGAGAAAAAGAAGTAATGATCATGTATGTATTAAATCATGTAAAAGTACAATGTAATTGGCAATCAACCATTGGTCAATGACTAAGAAGTGAGTGAGCTATGAGGTGAGCTCCTCTTCTCAATGAAATTACATCAAAATGATCTTTGAATCTCGAGATTGATGCGGGCCTTTCATATCCTCTTTTTATAGTTTTTGTTGGAGCCAAAGAATTTGAATTCAAATTAAAATCTCTACCTAAAAGTGAAGCTAAAGTATAGGATTGATTCTCTCTTGACTCAACTACCAAATGATACAATATTATGTGCTTCCTAACTCCTCGTGGGTATATTTCACTTTTACAAAAGTAAATGTGAAGTAGAACTACAAGAGGTTGAACATATGAAGCCTTCCAAGAGTTATGCCAATAAATCAAGCTTATGTGAGATGATCAAGTATGTAGGCTTGGGCTCAATTGCACCAACAAAACCCACAATCCCACACTAAACCAAACACAATCCTTCACTTAGGTTTACACTTCTTGACTAGAGAATAGCGTACAAGTTGATTGGGTCACTAACCATTGTGATAAGATTTCACTGTGCATAACTGATATGGATCATGAACACTTACCAATCCTTTTGCAATCATTGTGAACCAAAAGAACTTTATCAAGCCCCAACACGTATAAATTTTAAAGGTATAATGATGAATAATGCTTTAGCAAATGTACGATATTCGTTCCTAATGAATTTGTTGATTGCAATAGCTTAGAAGCTCAGTATAATATGATAATCCAAATCAAAACTACAGAACTTTAGAATTATAGAATCTAGCAAGGGAGTAACTTTGATAGAACTTTGTACCAAGTCTACATTTTAGTCACTCCGTTTTCATCTCTATAATTTTACTTTTTAAACCTTGCCTCCTATGTGTCAATTTGTTTTTGTCCATGATCTAGTGATTTTGGGGCGACATCATCTTTCTCTAAGGTTCATTACTCCTTGGCTATGTCATAAGGACCACTTGTGAGTTTGTTAATAGGGCCACCACTCCATTCGCTTTCTCTTTTAGTTTGAATTAGTTGCTAAATTAAGTTCATTCATCTAGTGGCCAAAAAATACACAACATATGTAATTTTCAAGATGATCCTCTTTGTAGGCCTATGGTTCTAAACACTTCACATGCATGTTGACACTTATGTAATAAGAGGTGTGAATTTAACCAGTTACAAAATATATGTTATGATAAGATCAAATGCCATTATGACCCATCATGGGGAGAAAAGCCTTTGCAAAATGGGGACCACTCAACTTCCCATCTAAAGAATCTTATCTGGAGTATATTATTGTAGCTATAGATTATCAATCCAAGTGGGTAAAAGGCAAATCTACAAAACAATGTGATTCTCAAACTATTGACAACTTCTTGTTTGAGATACTTTCACATTGCTTCAATCTTCCTATTCAAAGTGTAGACGATAGGGGTTAAAATGATCATAGATGAAATTATAAGAAGGTACTAGGTGAACTCCTAGTAACACACAACAAATCATTGTTAGAGTTTACAAAAGCATGCAAACAACACAAGGAAGAAGAAGCTTGAAGCACAACACACAATATTAAATGTATTACCACTAGAATGTACACAGATACGCGACACATCAAGGTTATAGGCCTATATACAAGCCCGAGGGGGGGCGAGCTCCTAAAGATGGAAAAAAGTGCCCCGACAATCCTAATGTGTTCACACACATCTCTACCTAAATATATCAATAAATCCCCCCGGGAGTGATGCGGTGAACAAGGAGCTAGCACTCACATTTAAGGAAGTGCCAAGCTATGTGGAATCAATCCACAAAAGGAAGTAATCTAAAAGCTTTGCGAAAAGCTTAAAACTTCTCCCTAGGCAGAGCCTTTGTGAAAACTTTTGCAATGTTCTCCTGTGTGGGCACATATGCCAAATTGATCTCTCCAACAGAGAACCTCTCCCTGACATAATGATAGTCCAACTCGATGTGCTTAGTGCAAGCATGGAAGATAGGGTTCATTGCAAGTACCAATGCACTTTGACTTTTAGTGAAGATGGTGGTGGCAGAAGACTGACCAACACCCAAATCAGCCATAAGGCATCTAAGCCACACACACTCAATAGTCACTGTGAAAGCTACCCTGTACTCAGCCTCACAACTGGAAGTGGCCATAGTAGGCTACTTCTTGCTCAACGAAGATATGCATGAGCTACCAAGCATGAAGCAAAAACCATTGGTGGACACACGAGTGTCATAGCAACAAGCCTAGTTAGAGTTAGAAAAAGCATGTAAATCTGGCGATAGTGATCCCTCCTTGGGATAAAACAATCCAAGTAGCTAGGTACCACTCAAGTAGCAAAAGATGTGCTTAACCACCTGCCAATGCTTAACACCTAGGCAATGCATAAACCTGCTCATCTGTGAGACACCAAAACTTAATATCTCTCCCAGTAATGCATAATTAAATCAAGCATCTAATAGCCTATTGATAGAGAATGGCATGAAATGCATCCGCAGCATCATGAAGACTCAATCGTAAACCTATCTCCATAGGAGTGGCAATAGGTTTGTAGTCTTCAAGGCCAAAACACTAGAATAATATTTCAATACATTTTGTTTGACACAAAGCTATTTTGCCATCAACTTGCATAAATTGAATGCCCAAATAATAATGGAAATGCCCCAAATTTGTCATCTTAAATGAGGCACGAAAATCAGCCTTAAGATCAGCAATATGCTTCTCATGAGGACCAACGAGCAACATGTCATCAACATAAACAACAATGATCAGAAGCACATCATTTGCATGCTTAGCATATAAGATGCTCTCAATTGGACTATTCTCAAAACCATGTGCAATCAAGTAGGCATGTATCTTTCCGTCACATGGATAAAAAACATATACTTTTTCATTCAAGTCACCATTCAAAAATGTAGTTTTAATGTTCAACTGATGTACATTCCAACCATGATGATCTGCAAGTGCTTAGATGCTACAAAGAGTAGTCATTTGGCATGTAGGAGCAAAGGTCTCATCAAAATCAATGCCTCTTTCTTGAGCATAACCCTTTGCAACAAGCCTAGCCTTATACATGTCAACTATTCCATCAAGCTTATGCTTTAGCTTGTATACCCACTTAGTGCCAATGGCCTTCTTGCCAGGAGGCAAGTCACATAAATACTAGGTACCATTTTTCATGATAGATATTCTAATTGTATAACAACCATCCAATTTTCTAAATTTTGTGCTTCATAAAAAAAAATTGGCTCATTCTCATAAAAAAGAGTCGAGGCAGCCATAGCATAACAATCTGATGCAAAAGAAGCACTATGAGAGATAGAACAAGTAGGATATGGCAGAGGTGCATCTAATTTGCTATCATGCAAAGTCTGCGCCAACCATTTTGACATAGTTTTTACCTCCTCAATATCAACTCTCTCATCAACAAGTGCATCATGTAAATCTGCATCAGAAATGGAATGATCTACATCATCACATGAAGCCTATAAGGGTTGAGAAGCTGCCTCATTAGGACTGGCACTAGACTGTCCACCTATAAAAAGAGGCAGCAAAGTATCATACATGTCTGTGGAGCTAACAAATGTCTCCTTAGTACATGAAAGTAATGGCTGAATAGCATCTTCCACAAAAACATCACATCTAACCAAAATGCATTTAGTATGTGGATGATACAAACGATAGCCTTTGCTTTTAGAATTGTATCCAACAAAAATAAATTTCACTACTTTATCGTCCAATTTCGTGTGATGTTGTTCATGCATTAATGCATATGCCAGACAACCAAAAACATGCAGGTGAGAAACCCATAGCTTACAACCATGCCATATGTTGCACACATAATAGCCTCAAGCCAGAAACTATGTGGTAAAGTCTGACTCTTGACCATACAGCTCACAATCTCCATGAGTGACATATGTTGCACACATAACAGCCTCAAGCCAGAAACCATGTGGTAAAGTCTGACTCTTGACCATACAGCTCACAATATCCATGAGTGACCTGTTCTTCCTTTTCAGCAACTCCATTAAGAACATATGTTGCACACATATTAAGAACATATGTTGCACACCTATTAAGAACATATGTTGCACACATAACAGCCTCAAGCCAGAAACTATGTGGTAAAGTCTGACTCTTGACCATACAGCTCACAATCTCCATGAGTGACCTGTTCTTCCTTTTCAGCAACTCCATTCTTCTAAGGTGTATATGACAGTGTACAATGATGTTGTATCCCACGTTCAGCGAGAAATGCTTTAAAATCAGAAGACATATTCCTGCCCTTGATCAAAACGGAAGGTGACCCTTTTACATGTTGATAGATTTTGAGCCAAAACCAAAAATTGTTTGAAGCACATAAACACTTCAAACTTTGCTTTCAATGGATATACCCATGCATGCTTGGAAAAATCATCGATAAAAGTTAAGAATTAAAGATAGTTCCCAAAAGAAGGTGTCTACACAGGACCATAGGCATCACTATGAACAAGCTACAATTTTTGAGTAGCTAGAATTGAACCATCTTTAGGGAAGGAGAAACGTTGCATTTTTCCCAAAATACAACCTTCACATACATGTTTACCACGTGCCTCAAGTTTGGGAAAAGAGGATACCATTTAGATTTCTGCAAGCATAGCAAACTAGATAAATTCAAATGATCAACGCGTGCATGCCAAAGCTTTGCATGTGACATAGCTTGAGAATCTTGAACTGCACATGCTGAATCATTCACGGATCTTTCATAATCTATGAGCTTATACAACCCATAACATAAAATGCCAGAAGCAATAATGATGTTTCCATTTGACAGGTCATGAATTTTACATCAATCATCAACAAATTTCACAACCAAGCCGATCTTGGCTAATGTTGAGACTGATGACAAAATTTTCTTGATCCCTAGCAAAAATAAAGCATCCAACAATGTAAAAGAACTACCATCAGCAGTGGTCAGAGTGATCTTACCAACTCCCTTGACAAGGTAAGAGGAGCTATTGCACATGTGACAATATTCCTTAAAGGGGCAGACTCAAGTGAAGTGAAGAAACTGCGCTGTGAGGTAATATGTTTCATTGCCCCACTATCAAAGTACCAAACATCTGAGTCTAGTGCAGACATACACTACTCATGAGAAGATGGGTCAAAACTGCAAACAATAGTAAACACCCATTCTTCATTCTACACAAGATTAGCAGAGTCTATTTTCAGTGTAGAGGCCTCTGCAACAAGCATTCCAGCCTCCTTTTTCTTTGCGTCTTTTGCAGCCAGTTTTGGAAAATTCTTTATGACGTGATCGTTTCCTTTACAGTACTTGCAAAACAATTTTTGCTTTTTTGTTTTCTTCTTGTCTATGTCATCCTTCTTTGATTGTGCAGAATTAGCATATTTTTGCTTCCTAGTAGAAGAGCTCTATTTACCATTGCCCTTCTGACTAGCCAAGAAAGCTTGATCTACAATGCGCATAATAGACCTTCAAACAAAGAGTAGATACAAAACTCTGATATGAATTTGGAAGACCATTTAGAACAGTCTACACAAGTGAACTATCAAGCAAGACTTCATTAGTAGAAATCGATTGTTCCTTCAAATCTTTGATCTTCATCAGAAAACTATCTATTGAATCTCCTACATTCATGTGCTCACTCTCCAATGTTTTTTGGACATAAGCAACACGACCCTCATTCCTTACCTCATACAAAGTGGTAAGTTTATCCCAAGCATCCTTAGATGTTCTACAAGAGTGAATGTGAGGATAATGGCATGTCTAGCAAACAAGGCTATCAATGCATGTGCCTGAGCATCTTTGCCATCCCAATGAATTCGCTCTGTAACAGGTGTAGTAGGAATCACAACAATATTCCATAGTCCTTTTGCAACCAATACATGACGCATCATATAAGCTCATAATGGGTAATTGACAATGTCCAACTTATCCTCAATAGCCAACATATGGAATACATCATTGCTTTTAGACATGGCCACTAACTAAAATACCTTGATGTAGAAAAATAATGATATCTCAAAAAGTTAAACGGAACTACCCTATTGATTTCTATTAAACCTGTAGGAGACTTCAAGATGTTTATATTGGTGAACCAAAATCTATATATATCTTTTGCACAAACAGATAAAATTGCCTGCACGAGCACTACAATAGTGCGTTCGAAGGCCAAAATGAGCTCAGATTGCAATTTCGACACCACATAGCAAAGCTGTTTTGATCTGCTAATCAGCTTGAGTATGCTCACCAATTTTCATGCGATTCTAAGACTATGATCGAAGGGGTGTTGATAACGCCCTAGATGAAGCAAATCAACCATTTTCCCAATAGAAACTAGGTTCTTTGGTATATTAAGAACTTGCAATACATAAGCAAGATGCTTTACCTTTCCATCTTCCATGAGCAATGCTATGTTTTTTATATGCTCGATAGGATGTGATGTATCATCACCTCTATCAAAAAATATAGGAATTGGCTTTGTTTGCAAACTACTAAACAATTGTGCATGGCTGGTCATGTGATTTGAAGCACTTGAATCAACATACTAGATATAACCATTTGATTTTGAAACATCAACAGACCTTGTGTTCATCATATGATGTTAGACCATAAATAGTTTCTCTGAATCATCCACACTTGCACATACATAGTTGTTCTATTGATTGTTGTTGTTTTGATTCTTCAACTTGCAATCATGTTCAAAGTGACCAGGTTTACCATAATTCTAGCATCCCTTACAATCATTTCTTTGGAATTTTTTGCGGTCTCTTTGGCTCCCCATTCCTCAAAACTGTCATCTACCTCCCATTATCATGTTGTTGACCTTGGTCCTAGTTATTATTCCCTCTTCCACTTCCCAAGCCTCTTCATCTTCCTCTACCAAAGTAGAATACCTACTTGCAACTAGCTTTTGCTTCAGCATTTTAGTCTTCGCCAAGGGTCTTTTCTTCAACTATCAACATGGACACAAGATCAACAAAATTTGGGATATTCTCCCTAGTCTGAATAGTTGTTAACTACTTATATGCAACTCTTAAACCATGAAGGCACATCATCCTTATCATCATCATCTACATTGACACTAATAGATGCAAGTGACTCAATGTTTAAGGTGTAGTCACTTATCGACATGCTCTTTTTCTCTAGTAAATGCAATTCATTTCTTGAGTTGCAATTTTTGTGCCTTTTTTTTGGGACTTATACAATGTGATCAAACTATTCCAAGCCTCCTTTGAAGTTTTTGGTATCCTACATTGTTGGAACAAATGAGGGAAAGCATGGTGTCTTGATGCAAAAACGTATGTGAGTACACACCCCACAACAATATTTAATCATGTATTTTAATTCAAATTAATATATAACATCCATCACAATAGAATACATTCTCAAATCCACACATTTCATACATTATTCTCCTCAAATCCCTACATATCAAATCTTCATTGAGGGTCATGTTTAGTGTACATTCATATATACCACATAAGCATAAATAATGCAACTCATCAATATAACATCATATATATACTCCACACAACCTACTTCAAGTGAAAGAATTCAAGTTGCATCTCTAGATTGAGATAAATACCTTCTGCAAGTTGCTTACTTCAACTTCTACACATTCGAGTCTTGCCAATGATGCAAATATCCCTAATGTTTAACAACCATAAAAACCACATAAAAAATGATAATTGTGTAATTCAACTTGTATATAGAAGCACATTCAATTCACTTTAAGATCCAAACAATTTCATCCAATATAGATCTCTACAAAACATTTAAGAGTGTCAACAAATTATGCTTCTGTAACTTTATTCCAAGACCTGCAAGCCCTAGGAACAAAGCATAGAGTCCCTACTTTGCACGCTCATAGAAATCACACCAAAACTATAATCATGAGCTTCCACTTGGAACTAAAAGCACATATACTTGAATTTACAATACTACTATTAGCATTCAATCTTGACCGTTATGGACATTACAAAAGACTTGCCAAAATCAGCCTTCTACAACTTTTCAATTTTGTAACTCCAAGACTTGAAAAATAGTGCACATACCCTCATCTTTACATTACTATAGAATACACCTCAAATATGATAATGTTGTAATTCCGATTGTATTTAGGATTAAATCCTATTCACTTCCCAATTATATTCTAGTCTTACAATATGGACCTCTGTTTGCAAAAGGCATGCTCAATTAGCCCTCTTTGCAAAAGGCATGCTCAATTAGCCCTCTGCAACATTTGGTAGTTTGTCAACAACTCATAGAAAATCCTCCTACAAGTCAATAAGCCACTTTGAATCTTAATAATATATAATGAGAATATTTAAATACCTTCTTATAAGTACGAGACATCTGCACACCTCCAAGATCCTTCAAGACAAAGTACATTCCACAACTCTAAGCTTCATTAGTTAGGTGTATATATAAGCTCAAGCATGTACAATCAATGCTTACATGTATGCATATGCATTCACACATTATGTAAGAGTATTAGATCACTTCACACACATTCAAGTACTTTTTGTACACGTTCTCCAAAATACACACAAGCTCAAAGTACTCCTTCAATCATATATATATATATATATATATATATATATATATATATATATATATATATATATATATATATATATATATATATAATGAACATATAGATTGAACTAAGAAAGTTACATATAGTGTGCTACTATCACTCCATTAAGTGTAGGAGTATAGATAGCACTTCAACTACACAATGTGAAGAGTAGTATCAATCCTACGAAGAAGAGGAGGACTAAAATGGACACTCCTATGAGTAGAGGAGCTCAAGGAAGTGATGGGCTGCTCTTCTCTTCATATAGATGAGATGCATTGGCTCTTGAGTGGACTAAAGAGGTAGCGTAGTTAGAGAGAGAGAGAGAGAATCTCTCAATCAATGTGAGTAGATATCTCCTTTTCTTTAGCTTTGATCACTCCAAATCAATGCACATTAGTTTGGTGGCTGCTTTCCCTTGAGTTGCTCATCAAAATGTAGGTGCAAGAAATTAGTTAGCTTCCTATTTGCTTCATGTAATTTTGGGCTGCTTCTTCTTGACTTTAGACTTCCAAGCGTCAACTTAAATGAGTTAAAAGGTGATTCCTATGATCCATACAAGAGAAAATTATCTTAAGTGAAAATAGATGATGCAACAAACTAATGAGGTGCAAAACTTTGAGACTAAGCTTGAAAATTTAAGCTTGCATATTTTTAATACTCCCCCTCAAGCTATAATTCAAAAGCTCCATGCAATCTTCTATATGAATTCTTCCTTCTTGAGAGCTTCATATGCTTCCTTTGTGAGTTGTAGCCACAAATAGATTATACGTGCTCTTCCAAAGCTACTTTGAACTTGAAATCCATGAAATCAAGAAGTAGATAGATGATATGTAACTATCCAAGATTTCATCACCTTCACGAAAACTTCATCCTCTTTGTTGACTATCTCCAAATGATGATGTTGGAGAGTAGGCAAGCATGTGATCCATACATGAGTGTATGGAAGAAGGAAAGTTGAATAGAAATGTGCCTTGCTTCCCAAGCAACATCCATCCAATCTTGGCTCTTTATCTTCATCTTCTGAGCTTGACTCTTTGTCTTTTCCCTTTGTTGCTCTCTTTGCCTCTTTGTGGTCTTTGTCTTCTATCTTTGAAAGAAACTCTTCCATAATGTCTTCTTCTTATCTCTTTAATATTTGTCTCTCTCTTATGAAATCCTCTTGTATTTGCAAATCTTTCTCCTCATGATCTTCTTTTCCTCCTCGTGACTTTGTGTTTGCTTCAACAATCTTTTTTTGCCTTTCTCTTGTCTTCAAATCTTCATCTTCAACTTCTCATTCCTTTTTGGTCTCTATTATCTTTGTCTTTGCCTTCTCTTGGCATCGTCTTGGCTGAAAAACTTTATCTTCAAATCTTCGGTCTTCTTTGCTTCTCCTTGGTGTCATTTTCTCTTCAAATAATTCCTCTTGATCTTCTTTCACATAGTGGTCTATTGAAAATTACATTTTCGATCTATCTTCTAGATAGCTTGACTCCTTGAGTACTTGGGCTCTTTTCTATCAATGGTGGCTAATGCAGCTCACTCTCCTATTCTTTCCTTCCATAGATGGCTACCCGATCCTCCTCTTTTGAGCTCTCTAGCTCTCTTCTTTTTTTGAAATTCTCCCATAGAACATCTGTCAAATTTTTGTGAGTCTCCCCCTTGATGTGAGGATGTCTCTTGTACATACTCGTCGAATCTTTCTTCAAGCTTCTCAATTATATTGAATTTCTTCAATGACATTTTGGCATTTGAGTATATTCAAGAGGTTTCTCCTAGTCTTCAAAGTTCCTTTGTCTTTGAAAAGTAGGAGCAAACCTTTACTTTATGGTTGCACTTTGACTTCCTTTACTTCTCACAAAGGATTGCTTGCTTCCTTTGTCTTCATGATCTTGATTTTAGGTGTGGTGGAGTCCTGCCAAAGGGAGTACCTCTGATGGGAGTAGTCCTGCCAAAGGGAGTACCTCAGATGGGAGTAGTCCTACCAAATGGAGTGGCATCAACAGGTGTGCAGCTGGTGGGAGTGAGGTTGGGGGGAGTGCTATTGTGAGTGATCGAGTACTCTGATGCTCTAGCCATATAAGTAAGAGGCACCTGAGATATAAACTTCATAAACTTCTCCTCTATCATGGAATCTGGAGTGATCGGTGGACTGTTGCCCATCGTGCTCTGCAACGGAAAACTAAAATAATCAGAATACAATAATAATGGTAATATAGAAAAATAGTAGCGTACAAAAAAAACATAGCAAAATAAATAAATAAAATTTATTACATACAAGTGTTTGCTTCATAAATCCTCTAGTCTAATATCCTCTTGGAGATTTGATGTGTAGAGGATACCTATCTCCACATTAGTGACTTCTAGATCTCTTGGTATGGCCGCCCCTTCTTGATCATCATCCTTGTACAACATATCATTTGTTACTTCATCATGTACCTCTTCTTGTTCAAAGACTCTTCATCTTGCACAATGATCTCTTCCTCTTCGAGTATTGAATGCAGCTCAAAGTCAACTACGGATGGAATTTCTTCTATGTCTATGTCCTCATAGATTTTTCTGCTATGTGGAGAGACTTGTAAAACAAATAATCACTCTAGTTCCTTCGAATCGGGCATAAAGACAATCTACTCATAGTGTTCAAGAGGTACAAATGTATCTCTTTCATCTGTTCATAACTTTGTGGAGTCTACTTGAAGCAAACCACTCTTATCCTGCCTCACTATTGCATTTCTTCTAGATGTGACTACTTTGAACCATTTCACATCAAACAAAAAGTAGCCAAACCTTCTCAAGGATAGCTGGTGTCACTCTTCCACAATGGTAAGTACCTACATGAGGAGATCCACCTCATAAATTTCAATCCATGGAGACATGAGGACTGGTACAATGACCATGAGCAAGTGAAAGCATAAGTGCGTGAGTGAGAAGAACACTAACATGCACACACATACACACACGTGCATAGAAGGCAAGAACAAAGAGAGGAACAATGGAGTGCTTTCTATTAATCGAGAAGTCTCTTACAAAAGATCAAATCTCTAACAAGCTAACCTAAAAAATGAGCTCTCTATCCCTTTTGATAGTTTTTGACTACCTTTTGAACCTGTCCAGACCTAGTCTCTGGCCTAGTTAAAAATTAGTTCGAGGGCTTATTTGATGGCACAAATGGAGTCTAACAATAATGAAAATTGATACATACGTTCTTCTAATGCTCATTAAGCTTGAGGGCTCCTTGGGTTGAAAAAAATGGAGTCTAATCTACCAAAAATGATATTTACAATGTTTGTGTAGTGATGAAAATCACTTTTGATTGAAAATAAGTTTATGGAAAAAATTATGAGGCCTCTTTTGTGCCAGATTGTACTTGACTGCTCTATCTCCTCATTGCTTGTAGGCCAATACTCCCCCCTCCCTAGTGTTTGTTGCCCTTGATAGACCTCTATTCTCTAGGGTGGTTGATGTAATATTGGATGACATTGGTGGCACACTCGTGTTCTCGAAGCCTTAATCCTTTTGCTAGATGAGCTTGCAATGCATCCAAGTTGATGGCACTGGGGATGTTTGGTTGTTGCATCGTGTAATAATCTGAATACATAGCCTACACACATGCAAATAAGTGAAGCAGGTGTGTTGGTTTCGGTGTAAGCACCTCAGAATGATACTCCCAAAAGCCTACAATGAACATATCTTAAAAGTTTTGTTTGTAACAGGCTCAGAGGTATTTGATGCAGGTGTGCTAGGAAAAAGCTACTTTAATGCTTGCGGTCATGCTCATGTTGTACACCAAATCATAACTACCATTTGTATCGCTTGGTAGAGCTACTTGTGGTGTCTGTGTATTGCAAAAAATCTTGAGAACAATCTGCATCATATCAAGAATTTTGAGAGTCATCTATGCACTACATCTAGCATTGGTTTCAACCAAGGGATCCAGTGGCATATAGTGGCCATCATATAAGCTATAGAAGGTGGTCCCTGTGGTGGCATGATGTATGGATAGTTGAGCCACTTCTTGCATTGTGCATTATTCTATACTTTGATATTAAATGCTTTCCATGACCTACGCTTTGGAGCTAGTCTGTAACATAGGTTGTGAAGAAGATGTAAGGGTGCATGGTTCCACAGTGCGCAACATTTTTGGGTAAGTTTCTAAGAGTTTTTGCCACCAGCTCGGTTGATAAATATTACCTTTCTGTGCTATTGGTGGTAAGTCCTCTAGCTGGAATTGCATCACAAATGTGGGTGTATTCCCTGTGACTCTCTTAATTTCTGCATTATAATTAGCCAATATTACAAAATATGTATGTACTGAAGTTTAGATGTCATGATGAGTTGCCTAGGTGCCAAGTGTTGGAAATAGTTGGATTGCAGCATCGTTTCTTCTATGATTCACATGGCTTGATTTCGCACCACTGTGCAATCTTCATGAGTGTGCTTAATGTCTTCCACTTGTTTTAACCATGGGGTCGTGAACCTTCAAATGTATCTTGGGATTCTTCTGTTATATGTCGACCAAGGATTGGTTGTGGGTCGTAGTCATCTTCAAATATTTGTTCCACTAGAATGGAGACTATTTCCTCTTCTGTGAGGGCCTCTAGTGAGGATGGCGGTCTTTCGTATTATACTAGCCTCATTCATAGTTTTGGTACTTGTTTTTGTAGTTCCTGTAGTGTTGTTGAGTCAGTAATGATTGAAGAGGTTGATATGGTGGTCTGTGGGACAACTATAGTATCTAACTTTCTTTGTTGCCATAGTTGATTGAGTTCTTTTGATAACTTGTCATGGGCGTGGAGCAGGTTAGCATAATCTTCCAAGATAATTTTGATGTTCTTGGGAGGCGTGCCTTAAAACTTTGATGGACTTATGGTTGCCCTGGTGTGATCTCATGGATACTTCTAAATTTTCTTGATTTTGGAGTTGCAAACATCTATTCTCCTCATGAGCTACTACGAGATTCCTTCTTAGTAGTGCCATGTTGCACTAGAGTTTAGACTTATGTTCCATCTGTGTTCGTAGATGACCTTAGACTTGTTGCATGACTTCTTGGTCTATGTCCTGAAACTTCACCTCTAATGTGCTATGGGTTTCTTGTAACGTATGAAACTGTGTTTGGAGACTTTCATTGTCTTGCTCAAGTGTTGTTATCCGTACTTGTAGTTTTGTAGAGCGATCCTAGAATGTCTTGTTGTGTGCATCTAGTTGTTGGTATTCTGTCCGAAGTTGCATCATACATTGAATCATGGTATTAAATGCAATATCTATAGATGAAGATGTAGTTTGTACATTGGTGGATGCGAGGGAAAGGGAATGTGGGATGAGGAGTGTGGATGCTATGTCTAATAGAGAGGTGTGTGCAGGTGAAGTTGGTGGTGGGGGAATGGGGGATGGTGGAAATGTGGGGGGAGGGGGAGTTGTTGTGGGAGGTGAAATGTCCATATTCTTGGATGTGGAGGTGAGTGTGGTTTCTACCATATACGTCAGAATGTTAGGTGGTGGATGTGAGGTGGTGATGAATAATTGTAGTCCTGGTGTTGGGAATGGGATCGACAAGGAGGTTTGGGTGGTGGCTTGAAACAGTCTAGAAAGAAGGGCATGGGCGGGTTGAAAAAGTGGTGGGATGGAGGGTGGAAACTAAGAGCTTGGAGGTGGGAATACCATGGAAGGAGGTTTGGTGATAGGGAATCCTAGAAAAGTGGATCTCATGTTTGGGTGTCCTGTGATGGAGGTTGTAGAGGTAGGGTGTCCCACGACAGGATCATTGAGGGGTACTGATGTAACGGTGGCAATATGATACAAGGGGTTGTCAAAAGAAGAAAAAAGGGTTGAACTAGAAGTGGGACTATGAAAGATGAAGTGTTGCTCTCGCGAATCAATGGTAGGAATAATATTTACAACTTCGGTTCAAGGGGGTGATGATGGAGGTGTTGGAGGTAGTAGCTCTGTTGTGTCTTCATGGGCGACCCTTGTTTCATGGCCAAGAGTTCCAATGGCTTGGGATGTAGTCTCGATTGGTTCGGTTGTGGTAGTAGTTGCACTCATAGTGGTGATGGGGATCTGAATGTTTCTACTGGACTTTGTTTGTATTTAGAATCTACATGGATTATATTGGGTGGGAGGCATCTGTAATGTGGATTGTATAGCTTCCACTACACCATAGGTTTTTGAGAGCAATAGTAGAGTTTCATAGAATTTAGAGTCAACACCAGTCTCTTCCAAGTGCTCGGCCATGAGCACTCTGCTACTCTGTTCAGAAAGTAACTATTGTGCCCCCACTCTTTCCATGATTTGGTATAATCTACAGAGTTCTGTAGTATAGGCAGAGGCTTTAGTATCTTCTTCTTCTTATTCTTCTTCTTCCTCTTTTGCACCCTTTGGTCACTCTAATTGTTGAGATAGGGTCCTTTGTCGATTTTCTTCCTAGTTGTTAGCAGCAGACAAGGAACTGAAGGACTGACGAGGCATGGCAGTCAGAGAAGAGAGTCAGAGGGGAGAGAAGGCACAAGCAAACAAGGGAGTCAACGACGATCTGGCAAGTAGGCCAATAATTTTCTTCATGAAGAAGCAAGTACGAACATTCACGCAGATCTAGCACTAAGGCAACCCTTTAATTTTTCAAAATCCTTACACAAATTAAAAGTGATTCTCATCACTAACAACCCCTGTAAATACCATGTTCACCTTTTTGTAGCTCCATTTTGTGCAAGCCGAGGAGTCCTCGAGCTTGAGGAGCCTTAGAAGTAGTTGCTTACCAATTTTCATATTTTTTAGATCTCGTTTGAGCCCTCAAATAAGCCCTAGAACCTAATTTTTAACTAGGCCGGACACTAGGTCTGAACAGGGCCAAAGCTAGTCAAAAACTATAAAAGGAGCTAGAGAGCTCATTTTTGAGGTTAGCTTGTAATTGAAATGAACTTGTAAGAGCTTTTTGAAAGTAATCTAAGAACTCCATTGCTTCTCACTCTTTGTCTTGCCGTGTGTGCGCGTGTGTGTATGTTTGTGCATGTTTGTGTGCTTCTCACTCACGCACTTGTGCCTCCACTTGCTCGAGGTCTTCATACCATCCTCACGTCTTCCCGGATTGACATTAAAGGAGGTGCTACTCATCACTGAGCTACACCAAATTTTGGCGCCGTTGCCGGGGATCGAACTTTGATGACGAGCGTGTGATGGTAAGACGTAGAGTTGACGCGTTGGAGTTGTAGGTATTTTCTTCACTTTCATCTATTTTCTTGTTTTTCCTTCACCATCTTCATCACCATCATCATCATCACCATCTCCCACCTCCATCTCCATCATCGTGAAAATTTCAGTTTTTTGATCATATCCCCATCTCCACCTCATTTCCCTCATTCTACTTGTGAGAGAGAGCGAGAGAGCAATCTTGCGTGCGTTGTTTCTTGCATGTTTTTTTTGAGCATTCTGCAGGTCCTTGCTGTATCACCATCCCCAGCACTCTGCGCAGGTACGGAACTGTTCGGTCCTATCTCTGTGTCGCCGGGTTCTGTCAATCGCGACCGACAGAAAAGTTGATCTATTTGCTAAACAAAGTGCATATCCATGACCTACAGGCCTAGAGCTTCCCAAAAATGTGTTTAGTTTTTTGAAATTCCATAGATTTCTATCAATCGCGATCGCTCTGTCAATCGCGATCGACAAACCACGACAAACAGACCTGTCAATCGCGATCGACCAGTCAATCGCGACTGACAGCCCACGACGGCTCTGTCAATCGCGACCGACAGAGTCAACGACCGATTGACCACGACCGACGGATCATACGCGTGACACGTGTCAATCGCGATCGAGCCATCAATCGCGATCGAGCCATCAATCGCGATCGACCAGTCAATCGCGACTGACAGCCCACGACGGCTCTGTCAATCGCGACCGACACAGTCAACGATTGTTTGACCATGACGGACAGACGCTCGCAGACCGACCTTTCAATCGCGATCGACACATCAATCGCGATCGACAGAGTCAACAATTGTTTGACCACGACGGACAGACGCTCGCGACCGACCTGTCAATCGCGATCGACTCATCAATCGCGACTGACAGAGTCAACGACCCTTTGACCACGACTGATTGACTTTTTGAGACACCTGTCAATCGCGATCGACACATCAATCGCGACTGACAGCCACGACGGACCTGTCAATCGCGATCGACACGTCAATCGCGACTGACCTGTCAATCGCGACCGACAGACTTTGCGAACACGTTAGAAGGGCAAATTAGGTCAAATTTTTTGGGAAAAAATAGTGGTCTCAATTTTGGCTAAGTGTGGGGCAAACACTAGGGTATAGTATTGCATCGCGAGGCCGTGCCACAAGCAACTTGAGAATTCCTGTTTACCTGTTAGCCTGTTTTGAATCCCGTTTTAACTCCAAAACCCTGAACGGTCATAACTTTTTCATACGAAATCCATTTTTTGAGCTCTGGGGCTTGTCAGAAAGCTCGTGGCATATACTACACGCCCTCAACTGTTTTTTATATGAATAATGCATTGATTTTCAGATAGGGTATTTTGAAGTTGACCATACCCAGGGGGAACAAAATTCAGGGATCCCTAGAATTATTTTCCAAAAAGTCATAGTGCAAATTGGTGAAGTGTCACATGAATGAAAGTGATTGGTTCTGTCTTTTGAACTTAAGTCTTGAGCTAATCTTGGGCCTTTGACAGGTCCTTTGAGAGCATCAAAGGGTACGCAAAGCAAGAGTAAGTGCAGGCTTGGGAACACGCGTCCTGGGCACACCAGGCAACAACTCAAGGAAAGGAACTCAAGGTTGGAAAACCCGCAACACCCTCTGTCAATTCTTAGTTTAGGCTAAGTGCGGGTAGTGTTAGAAGTAATTCCAGGCAACGATAGGCACGAGATAAATCAAAGACTATCTAAGAAATCAAGTTCAAGTCAAGAGATAACCTGTGTGTGTGGACGACAACCTTAAAGGAAAAGAACCTAACGTGAAACGACCAAACTAAAGTAGGAAATTAAACTCAAGTATTCCTAACGACGTGATATCAGACAAGAGTATAAACACGATATTCAACATAAAAAGGGAATTAAGTAATTGATACAAAGGACTCAGAAACGTGGTTGTACCTGGGACAAATTGGGTTAATCAGTTAGGCATATGAACCTTAGATCAGGACGACACCTAGTAAGAGATAGACAAAGCCTTAGGTCTTCGGAGGCTAGTGTCAATCATACTGCGAGGTCTTGGGCCCAGCAGTTGAGTCACCACTCGCATTACCCTAGCTCTGATACCAGTGAATCAGAGATGTCTCAAGGCATGGACAGACCTACGGGAAGTTCAGGAGTGCCATACTTGCACAGAGTAGAAGGCCCTTACAAAACACAGTTGGAATACCTTAGGACCAACCGATTAGGTGCCATCATCTATGAGGACGGCCTAGGAAGATCTGTGGTACAGATTAAGAATCCTGATCAATCCATTGGACTAGAGCGCCCAGCTGTCAAGTTTGAAAACGGAGCATACTTGGACAAATAAGGAACCATATACCTAGTCACCAGTCACCCAGATAGGACGGACGAATTTGGAAATGTGATCCCCGAAGCAGACTTAGGTGACCTGGAGCAAGGAAACATGGGTGCAGAACCTAGAACCCCTCGAGGCAAATCGGTTCTCACTAGGATTATCACACCGGAGTGGATTCCCCAGGATAATAAGAGCATAGATTTGCTCCTCAATCGAGAGACTGACGAAGCCTTTTGGAGATATAAATCTGATCGGCCATTTGATATAGGAACAATCATGATCTATGAGTTTAAGGATCCTGATAGCCCAGGCAGAGTGACCTACTTAGATCACGCCTCAGAAAGGATCTTTGTGGTGACTGAAAACGATAGGCATGCTTACACTTGGAAAGGTGAAATTATTTTCCCCCAACCAAGATCAAATGTGTCCTACGGTCACCCTGGAGCGGGAACATCCCAAGCTCATGGAACTCAAAGGGACAGTAGAGATAGGCCAGAAGTAAGCTTCGCTAACCCAGGGGGCAGAGAAAGAACGAGGATGGAAACAAATAGAGTAGAGCCTGAGGTACTTAGAGCTCACAGGAATCAAAGAAATGCGGATGAGTTCCCTCTACCACGACCTAGAGAACACACAAGGACTTTGAGACCAACTCAGCTAGTCAAATCCATGAAGAACTACTTCGATGGCACTGGAGATCCATACGATCATGTGGCTGAGTTTAGACAAGTCCTGAGAGCTGAACAAGTGGAGGATCTATTCACACAGTACAATGCCTTTGGTCTAACCCTTAGGAACACTGCCCTGACATGGTTTCAGCCACTAAACGAGAGACAGTTCAGGAGCATAGACCAACTCCTAGAGGCTTTCATCATTGAATTCTCTAAGAGTGGCATAAGACATAATACCTCCTCATTGATTCACAGCTTCAAGCAAACCCCTCAAGAGACCGTAAGACTTGCGGGATGAAGATTTAGGCAATATCTTGAAAGATGCCCTGTCCCTGAGCTACCCACACCAGCTAAGCAAGTGGCTTTATTCTTGGATGGATTGCTAAGTACCAAATTAAGATCATATGTGTACTTGAAAGACCCTAGGACCATAGAAGAGTGTGTACGCATGTGCATTGACATTGAGGATAACCTAGGGGAGGAGTTAGAGCTCTCCAAAATCTACAAAGATTCTGATGGTGCCTCTAGCCTCTCTTCCACGCAATCCACATCAATTGAGGAACTTGCAGAGAAAGTGGCTCAGAAATTAGGTGTTTCTAGCAAACAAATTCCGAGATTTGCCCCTGTGAAGAGATGCTACACTTGTGGTGGCGACCACATGGCTAATGTATGTCCCATTATGGCTCAACCTCAAGTAAATCCTAGTAGCCAGTACTGCACTATCGAACGAAGATACACAAATCACACAGCACAAGACTGCCCATACAACAAGCAAGCAGTTAGGCAAACCTACCCTCAGACATACCCTCAACAAGGCAGATACCAGAACCAATACCAACCACAACAGTATGCTAGGCCTCAACAAACCTACCAACCACAATACCAAGCCCAGCAAAGGCCTCAGCCTGTGTTAGCCCAACAACCTCCAGCTCCATCCAACTTAATCCCTGTAAAGTATGCAGCTACAGAAGAAAACCTGAATAGAGCTATAGTCCCCGTAACACCATTGCTTTCAGAAAGTGATCCCAGTGACCATAGCTTCGATTCTACACATGGCTTACTTCATGCAGTCTCCTGAACATGGTGAGTCTTACTATAGTGAAGAGCCAAATGAACCTAGTTGGGAATCAGATTACACAAATGTCATGTATGCAAACCCCAATCCTAGACCCCAACCTAGGCAGGTAAGACGCCCATTCCCTAGAGGACCATGTTACAGATGTCAAGGAGATCATCTCATTCGTGACTGTCCCTTGCCTCCACCTACCCAACCCCAGTCAGTAACGATCCAAGGCTATTGTCAGGAGTGTGGAAAGGAGCATCTCTTACGAGATTGTCCTAAGAATCCCAACAATATGCCAAAAATCACTCCTATAAACGTTATTGGGTTAGTTGTAGACTCCATAGGGAGTGTGACTTCCACTGCACCAGTGCAAGTGGTCACAAGAGCTCAAGCATTGCAGCAAAACCAAGCTGTAGATCAGGGAAAGAGCCCAGAAGTTAGTGAAATGGAGAGCATAACCAAGAAGAGAACTAGAGCCTGGAGAGATAGTCGGGAAAGAATGAAAAGACAATGGGCTAAAAAGATGAGTGAACTTGAGGAAAGCATAAGAGAAACCAAAGCCAAGATAACTGAACTCACATCTCAAACTCCCTCTCACACTACCCCACCACCACCATTTCCATCGCCATCCGACCCGCCACCTTCCAACCCATCTCATACAAGTCCACCACCCCCTAGAGCAGGATCAGTATTAGCTGACCCCACTCCTGAAGACTTAGACATGATGCTTAAAGCCTATCAGGCCAGAATCCAAGAAGGGCCGAATGTAACGGATCATGACAAGTGCTACCCTAGAGCTGACCTAGAGATAGAAAGAACCAAGCTTTGTGCGAAAATGGTCGCATTGGCTCAGACTATGTTTGAAGCTAGTCGCCTTTTCAATTACTCGGGCTCAGCCAAGACGCAATTACACTTGGATGGACTTCTAGAGAAGTTAGAGGGCATAATTGCAAGATCTGCCAAGGAAGAAAAAAATCAAGAAAGAGATAAAGCAAGCAAAAACATGACCCATCCCCCACCGGAAGCTTATGGGCCCAATTCCACTGAACCAGACAACCCCCCTTCACTAGAAAGAATGGAGAATCTAATGGCACAATCACAAAAGGAACTCGCCCCTCAACACCATGACGAGGCTAGTGAAAGAGCAGGTCTTCTTACCCAGAAAGCCTATGTGCCAAAAGCTTATGTGCCTGAAGCTTATGTGCCTAACTCTACGGAGCCAGACACATCATCTTCTATGAATCGATTCACACCAGAATTCCTACGAGAGATTCAAGAAGACAAATGGGCTAAAGAAAGTGAAGTGCCTCCTCCCATTGAACTTGTGGATGATGCACATGACCAATTCCCACAAGACATCCCATCCATTTATGGGGAGCAGGAGAGTACCCACTCTCAAGAAAGATTAGACTTCGAGTCTAACTCTCTACAAGAATTACCCCACTTCACAGGCCCATAGGAAGCTAAGTCTACTTGTATGAGAGCACCCACGGTCATGGTACGAAATGAGGACTCAGTCTTACCTAGGAACACAGAGGTAGTGAAAAACACTAAAGTGCAGTGCAATCTCAAGTTAGAAGAGCTACTCAAGGTTAGACCTGAATTATGGAAACATGTAGCCAATCAAGTGCCCGAGATGGCAAAACCTCGTTCCCAGGTAGGATCACATAGGACAGTGCCAGAGATACCCTTGGATAAGATAGGAGATATGTGTGAAGGTGAAGAAGGGAACACCTATCTTCCCATTACCTACCAGGAGTACACTACCAAGGCAATTTTGGACTCAGGTGCAGGAGTTGCAATTGCCACCACTTCCCTATGGAAGCGTTGGGGCAAGCCAGCACTCAGGCCAATGAGAATGAAATTGCAGATGGCCGATGGTCATATTGAGAGACCCTTAGGATTGCTAGAAGGAATAACTCTCACCACCTATGGTGTCGAGTTCGAGCACACATTTGCCATATGTGACTTCAGCAAAAATCATGTCTATGAGATGATCTTGGGACGACCTTTTATGCGACAGTTGCAAGTGGTACATGATTGGGGAACCAATTCTTTGTACCTGCAACACTTGGGAGTTACGACCAAAGTGAATCTCAAAGATTACTCTCATAGAGATGTTCCCCCTATCCAATGGAATCCCATCCATAGAGCCAAGGATGATACGGAATCTGTACATTCCATAGGATCAGGATCCTCATGGATGCATGAAGACACCCACTTATGGATGTGCAAAGTAGCAGTAGAAGAGGAGAAAAGAGAAAAGGCCAGAGATATAGGTGCAAACGAAACACATAGACCCATTCAAGACCCAGCCTATGCACCTGTAGTATTTCCTGACGAAGAATTCGAACCCCACGGCTGGGCAGAAATCCTAGCAACGATGGATGTAGCCATCAATGAGGAACAATGGACACCTCACTGTGATGAGGATGGCTATGACATTTCAGTCTTCTCCATAGAGCCAATCATGGGAGAGGCAGTTCTAGAAGAATGCGAACCTATCCCTGATGCATTTGAGGATGCAAGTGACTCCGATCTAGAGTCAATCATTATGGACCCACCTTTTGCATCAGATGAAGAATACTTCCATGAAGTAGAATTTCAACCCCAGAGGCATGGAGAGCTTACAAATGATGTAAGATTAGCCACACATGTGACCCCGAAGAAAGAAGGAAAGAAATGAAAGAAGAGAGAAGTCTCACCAGAAGAGGAAGAATCTTTGTTTGAGGTCCCAGAAAATTTTAAGAAGTACGAGATAGACGACAGGAGAGTCATGATAAGAATGCCTAAACGAGAGGCACAATCAGGAGAGGCCTATGATAACAAAGAAACCACCAAGAAAATAGTAGTGGCCCTAGAAGAAGGAGAGGAGAGATGCACGTACATAGGCCATGACCTAACAGAGGAAGAAGAGCATGCGTTAATAGCCTTGCTAAGAGAATACAGAGATGTGTTCACTTGGAGTTACAAGGATTTGAAGGGTGTTGATCGAGACATATGCTCACACACTATCCCCATGACCACAGATGCCAAACCCTCTAAGCAAAAGCCCTATACATATAACGATAATTACGCTGCTAAGATCAAAGAGGAGATAGATCGACTGGTCGAAGCTGGATTTATCTATGAAATTGAGCACACTGAATGGGTATCCCTCATTGTGGTGGTGCCCAAGAAGAACGGAAAATTGCGTGTATGCATTAACTTGAAGAAGGTCAATGTAGCCACAATTCGAGATAACTATCCGCTTCCCATCACAGAACATCTCTTAGAAAGAGTAGCAGGTAAGGAAGTGTACAGCTTCCTCGATGGATTTTCGGGCTACAATCAAGTAGCCATAGCTCCAGAAGATCAGCATAAAACAGCTTTTGCCACAGAATGGGGCATATTTGCCTTTAGAGTAATGCCATTTGGGCTTACCAATGCACCAGCTACCTTCCAGAGACTAATGTGCCATGTATTTAAGGAGTTCCTGAGGAAGAATTTAGAAGTCTATGTTGATGATCTTTGTGCTCATTCCAACATTAGACAAACCCATATTCCTGAACTCAGACAAATCTTTGACAAATGTAGAGAATATCAAGTCTGCCTGAACCCAGAAAAGTGTGTTTTCATGGTCAGACAAGGCAAAATTCTAGGGCACATAGTGTCAAAGAATGGCATATCCACTGATGAAGAGAAAGTGAGAGCCATAGCAGAGCTACCTAGGCCAAGGAATGTCAAGGAAGTACAAGCTTTCATGGGGCATTGTGGTTACTACCGCCGGTTCATTCACATGTATGCTGTCATTGCAAAGCCCATGTACGGACTTCTGACAAACTTTGAGTGGACTGAGGAATGTGAGAATTCCTTCTAGGAGCTTAAATGAAGATTATGTTCAGCACCAATCTTGACCACACCAGATTGGAATAAGCCTTTCCATGTTCATGTGGATGCATCCAATTATGCCATTGGATGTGTGCTTGCACAACCTACTGGTGAAGGTAATATGGATCTTCCAATTGCCTACGCTAGTAGACAATTGAATGCAGCTGAACAAAATTACACCACTACGGAGAGAGAAGGCTTAGGCATGGTATACACAGTTAAGAAATTTAGACACTATTTGCTTGCAAACAAGTTTAAATTTTTTACTGACCACCAAGCATTGTTATATCTCGTGAACAGGCCATGCAATACAGGAAGATTAGTAAGATGGTTCCTCTTATTAATGGAATATGATTTCGAGGTTGTGGTAAGGAAAGGTAGGACTCACTTGAGAGCAGATCATCTCTCTAGGCTCACATCTGGAGAAGCCCCACAAGGAGTATCAGATGATCTTCCTGATGCTTACTTGTTTAATTTGGAAGTGGTGCCGCAGTGGGCTAAGCCATTGGTGCCAGTATTGACATACGGGCCTAACCATCCTGTAGTAAACACACAGAATAGAGAGGTTGTGAAAGCCCAAAAGTACCACATCATGGCAGGAAGCATGTACAAGCACACAGATCAAGGAATCTTGGCTTGTTGTGTGGAAGAGGACGAGTACAATAAATGGTTGCATTTAGCACATGTAGGTGCGTTAGAGCAACACTACTCAAAGCAACGAACCTTACAGACACTAAGGAGACTCGGAGTACATTGGCCAACTATGGAAGCTGATGTCCAAAGGTTGTGCAAGGAATGCTCAATCTGTTGCACTAAACCACCTGTGGAACACGCCACTCTTTATCAAGTGTCCATAGTGCCAGATTGGAGTGAACCACTAGTATCCTTCCTGAGGACGAAAACATTCCCTCCAGATATGACCTTGGCTAGGAAAAGGAGTTTAGAACAAGAAGCCCAGGATTACTCACTCATTGGTGATAATCTATATAAGCGTGGTAAAGATGGTTACCTAAGGCTATGTGTCCATGAAAGTGAATATCTCAAGATCTTGGACACTGCTCACCAAGGTGTAGCAGGAGGACACTTTGGACCAGATCGGGTGATCAAGGCAATACTATTTGCGGGCTTCTGGTGGCCGACCCTTCACATGGATGCACATGCCTATGTGAAACGCTGTGATGTCTGTCAGAGAACTCAATATCCTATACGTAAAGATGAGATGCCACTGAAACCTATGATGGGTGGACGTGCATTCTCTAAGTGGGGAATAGACTTCGTAGGTCCTATTAATCCCCCAGCTAAGGGTTCCCATGCAGAATACATCATTGTTGCGACAGACTATCTAACAAAGTGGGTAGAGGTAAAAGCCACAACGAAAAACGATGCTCAAACAACGGCTAAGTTTTTATTCGAGAATGTGTTCACTAGATACGGGCTACCTATAGAGCTAGTTAGTGATAGAGGCACTCACTTCTTGAACGAAGTGATTGAAAATCTACTCCAAGAATTCTTGGTAATACATAAGAAGTCTGCCCCCTATCACCCTCAAGCAAATGGCCAGGCTGAGAGCACCAACAAGATCTTGTGCAATGTACTGATGAAATTAGTGAACACTAAACGCTCTGATTGGGACAAACAGCTACACCATGCTGTTTGGGCATACCGAGTCGCCTACAAAACGGTACTCCAAGCCACCCCCTTTCAGATGGTATTTGGCCAAAACGCGGTGCTACCCTTGGACTTCTTGATACCTACATTGAAGGTAGCACAAGAGCACGAATGGACGGGTCATGAACTCTCCTCTAGACTTTTTGACCTTGAACGATTAGGAGAAACAAGACTGAGAGCAGCTGCAGGGATATATGCAGCTAAGAAGAGACAGAAGGCATACTTTGATGCCCATGTGAAGGATAAGGGCTTGAAAGCAGGAGATCTAGTTTTAGTCTACACACTGAAACAACACGCAAGGAAGCTAGAAAAGAGAGGCTACGGACCTATGATCATCAATAGGATCTCCACGAGTGGAGCAGTACAACTAGCCACTTTAGAGGGTGACGTTCTCCCAAGCTATATAAGCGGATGCAGAGTCAAGTTATATCAGGAACCTCTCACAGAGGAAATGCTAAGTCGACTCAATACTGCTAAGAAACGCAAAGAGGAAGAAAAGCGAATTCGAGAAGAAGCTCAAGCAGAAGCCCTAGAGCGCATACGAAAAATGAAATTAAGAAGACAAGGCGGAGAGCACCCTAGGCAAGATGCATATGCAGATCAAGGATATGACGTGGCTATGTGTGAAGTTTCAGGTATTAGCTCACATAGGATAACTGATCGACGTCCCTTCATAACCTTAGATATAGGACAAGGAAAGAGTGCAAGGACTGTAAGAGCCTTGAGCCACTAGTGCTGTTAAATTGTCTTACTGTCAAGAATTGCAGTTAACTGTCAATCCTGTGGAAGCATATCTCATAGGACTGGGAGGCGTGGAAACCCCTTGCATGGGCGAGGTGGAACTTCCCCTCTATATTCATGATGAGGCAATGACAGTTAAAGTGCTAGTATGTCAAGATGAGGACCTCACTGAACCCCTTGTCCTGGGTCAAGACTGGATTTATGACCAAGCAGTCAACTTAAACCTAAGAAGTGGACTTCTTCAGGTATGGGTGAATCAGACTAGAATTACAATGGAGTTAAATAATGGAGCACTCAAGGAACTAGGAAAGACACAGACTCCTGGTCCCTCCAGGGGTGCACATGAAGTTGACCATGCTGTTCTTGTCCAAGGCTATGTGATGCAGAAGAATGAAGATCTCAAAAAAGGAGTCAGAACCACAACGGAACTCCCTTCTTTTCCAAAGGCCAGAGGGAGGCAGCAACCAAAGGTGGATCAAAGGCAGAAGAAGCAGAGTACTACCTATGTCGGAGATCAAAAGTACCTGTGCAGCAAAATGTCTCAGCTAGTGAAACAAGTGTGGGTGCAGAAAGGCGAACACCCGGTTGCACTCAAGCCAACCACACGGGCAAAGCCTCTTATTAGTAACCAACAACACGACACTAATAAGAAGTCTTTCAGAAGTTCTTCTGCTAACGTGAAGTCTATTTGGGTGCCCAAGAAGTCGATGAAGGGTAGCCCACAATCAAGACAAATTTGGGTGCCTAAGGCTTGTTGGTGGGCTCAAATAGCTACACCAAGACCACACCCTAGACAGCATGATCCATTCACTCGCACAGCCGGCATCCACTCATTTTCAACACTCAGGAACACACTAAGGCCCATGAGCACGAACATAATCACTTGTAAATGGGTCTCTAAAAGGCCTCATTTTCAAGCCGACACACCTATAAAGCTCTCGAGAGTCTCTACGAAACCAAGAGCAAAACCCATCCACCACATTTGGCAGCCTAAGACGTGTAACAAACCCTCGGACCCGATTTGTAAATCCATGACAACCTACTAACCACATCACTATCACACTACATCATTCCACTTAGCTCTTAGGTCTACCGAACTCCTAACCACACACACACTCGCACTGAGCACTTACTAACCCATTAATCTCTCCCGACCCTCGTGTTAATGTTGTAATGGGAGCAACAACGGTTCTCTCTTGTCCTGTACAATGTTAACACATGTTTCTATATTCTCACAGAGACAGGAAGCAAGAAGTAACATGGCAGATACGGTAGGAACTAGCTCCCAGGCAGACACCAGCCCCCAAGTTGTGGACATTGAAAGCCTTCCGGTCGAGGAGGAATTAAAGGAACGACCAGCGGCATTGAGGGCATTACATGCCATACCGGTTCAGAACCCTCCACAGGGGCACACAATGCCAGTCAGCAAAAAATCTCATTGGTTCAGTGATGTGGCAGGACCCCTAGGTGAAGGCAATTATATGTGGGAGGCAGAAATAGAATTCAATGGGCGCTGGGGCAGGTATCACTTTTTTACCAGGGAATTTGAAAAATTGCAGAATAATGAAGGATTGAAACCCATATGGAAGAAGGCAGGACTCTACGAGTATTTCAAATTCCAATTGCCCAAGCCGGATTTTCTAAGGTGTTCGTATCTGATTAGCACCCTTACTCCGAGCAAAGACAAAAAGGGATACAGCTCCTTTGTCCTCCCATCTCTCACAAGGGGCAATGAGCTCAAGCGTTTCAGATTGACTATCAACTTGGTAAGGGAAGCTTTGGACATGAAAGGTATGCACATTCCTACGGAGAAAGAGACTATGGTTCCAGACAATATGAAGAATAGAAATTTGACAAAATTAAAGGACATGGTCACGATGACACCTACGATCGCCATTCACTTACGCATGGTCATGCAACATTTCGCATTCCCCGCGCAGGAAAGGTTCACAATGCCTCCCAAAAAGATATGGTTTAGCCTCTACTTAGCAGATGCTTTTGATTTGACAATCAATATGCCCCACTGGATTATCGACCAAATTCATTTGGCTCATCAAAGATGGTATAAGAAACAAAAATCTGTACTGTATGGATGTTGTGCGCTTACAAGAATTGTGTATAGATGTCTCGCATATGATGTACCGGTGCAAAGGGCTCTCATTTGGACCAGAGCACAGGAGTTTCAACGCAGACTGTCAGCCGCAGGGCCTCCCTCAAAGAAGATGAGAGGCACCGTCCAGATGCCTTGTGCACAAGCCCGCGGTGCAACCCTAACACCTGAAACAACTCCAAGGCTTCCCAGACGAGTACAACCATTTACTATCAGGTTACCCAGGCACAGCACAGATGGCCCTAACCTTGTGTTTCCACCAGTACCTACTGATCTGGAATTTCCTCACGGATTCACTTTGGAAGATCTAACGGATGAAGAAGTTGCCAGAATCATTGAAGCTGTTAATGCGGAAGTCGAAGCAGAGCAGGGTAGTGGACAACAAACGGCTATAGAACAACCCCAGCCAAGACAACCAGAAGTGGTGGAATTGGAGGATGAAGAAGAAGAAGGCCAAGAAGATGAACAGGAAGGATTTTCTGATGAGGAGGTGCATGACTATGAGCAAGAAGTTATACAGGAGCTAGAGGGTGCCCCAGCATATACAAAGGAGTTGAAAAGGCTCTACGATACCATCAACAGGGTCCAACAACAACATAAGTTATCCCTTGCAGCAGGAAAGGCTATCATGCACCAAATCCTTGAGGAGGAAGGAGTCGACGAACAATATCGTGCCACACTGGATATGATCTCTGATGCTTTAGGAGTACCTGAGACAGTGCATACTGCCCTGGTACAATCACGCAGAACGGAAAGAAGATACGGAAGACGTCCCCCACGAGCAGGGAAACAGATGAATGTCTTAGTATCCGAAACACAAGGGACAGCCACGACCACGGGCACAGCACACACGGTGCATGATACTGAAGAGACCCATGTGTCCAGTGCACCCCCATCACCCCCCTTGCCACCCCCGCCTCCCACTCCACCACATTCACCTCCCCTCACCAATGTAACAACCACCGTTACCGTCCCCGAGTCCACCGCCATGACTGAAGCACAAACCGCCAATCAACCCACACACCCTCTCAACACCTCCCTTGTATACACCTCCACTAACACTGTAATCCTAACGGCAGCTACTGACATCCCCATTCCCCCACTCACACTTCCGGGTAGTTCATATTCACAACTGCACACACCACTATACACATTCACCACCATCACTGCACCCACAATTCCACTATTCACAATCACTCCCACTACTGCGTCCACCGTGGATTTTATGGACATATCACCCCCCACCGCACCTATCCCTCCCCCCATACGGCCACAATCTCCCATTCCCCCACCACCCACTTCACCATTTTCCAGCACCGCATTCACACTTCCCTTCCCCTTTCCCTTTCCTTCTGCATTTAACACCCTTCCTGCATCCACCCCCATTAATAATGTATTTAATAACATGTATCAGTGCATGTCTCAGTTACAACAACACTATCAGCACCTCGATGCTCAGCATACAAGTTTGTTCAGGAGTCATGAGGCATTACAAGGAAGATTCAGTGACTTAGAGCAAGAGAAGAAACAATTACAACAGCAGTTTAGTGCATTGCAAGAACAACATGAGCAATTAGTGGCAAATCCACCGCAGCCAGATGCCGAAGAAAGACAACAAATGGATGATCTGCTACACTCCCAAATCACAGAGAACCTCAAGCTCCGCCGCAACATGGCTCTATTACAGAAGCATATGTCTGCAGCCCTGGAAGAAAATAGACGGCTTCAGGCACAAAATGAAGAGAACTTGGAATTAGCCATGGACGGTTCCCCACAAGAAATTGACCCGGAGAAGTTTAAGGCCATTCCCTCGGACACTATGCAAATCATTTTGGAAACCCATGCTGATCTCCTCGAAGCCCATGCAGCCTTAGAAAAGGAAAGAGACGAACTACTAAGGCAATTGGCAGCTCAACCAGCACCACCCAAAGAAGCCCCAACCATAGCTGACACAACTGACGAAGTAGCAGCGCTCAAAGCCCAACTCGAAGAATTACAAAAGAAAGTGCTTATGTATGAACGCCAACCCTCCCCCTTGGTAGAACCAGAACCTGAAGACCTAGTACCGATCGAAGTAGAGGAAACCTTTGAGGACCCGTACGTTCCGATGCCAGCACCTGGAGGCAAGCAAACAGATGAGGGCATGGACACCCTTGAAATAGAGGCTCCTGAATGGATGCAGAAATTGGAAAAGGTGGCCACAACACATGATGATAGGGTGGCAGTCCAGATAGCATCGATGTCACGCTTGGAAGAGGTGGTCATAAAATCGGACTATTTTAGGAACCTCTCTCATCACAGGTGGATTGGCACCTCCGACGACTTATATGTTCCTTTTTGTGTCTTAATGGCGGATTATAATGCTGAAATCAAGCACCACACCTCACGGGAACCAACCTCTGCCACACAGTTTGCACCAGACGACATCCCAGAAAGTGCCAAGCAGGGAAATATTCGCCAACCGACTTGGAGAACTCGGCTGCTTGAAACCTACCCGAAAATGAATCGCACATGGAATAACATGCCCCTGTATATCAAGTACAATCCCTGCTACTGTCCTGTTTTCCGAAGAAGGTCGTGGCCAGAATACACAAAGATGGTGCTGACAACCAAAGGATGTGAGAAATGGCTCAACTATGTCTACTTAGCACCACCTAAAGGTCAACCTACCGTAGGGTATATGATATCGACAATTCGGCATTGGGGTGTCAGGTTCAAAAACATACCAGATGTCATGACACAGATGTGCCTTAAAATTTTTGAACTCATGATAGTCACCTTCCGCACCTTCAAGAGTGTGAAGGAACCTCACCTCTCTGCGCTCGGATTCAATGAAGGCAATCAGGATCTTGTGTATGACATGAGCACAACGCCCTCTATTAATGTTGTTTATGCATGGCATGCCCGCATCAAATACCTACCGGCCTGCTTCAAACAGACATTTGAAGAGATGTTTGTCACCGGGTTCTGGGAATATCACTCAGAGATCTTCATTCCCCGGCCCTCACATTTATTACAATTGTTTGCAGTGGAACAAGCTCTCCATTCAGAAAAATTACGTATGCCACATCCAGAGGTTCCCGGGCCGGTAGATTGGGATGCTCTACTCACAGACTTGGCCAAAGGATTGAGGATTGCCGAACATCACTTAGCACAAGATGTCGTTGAGTACTACATCCAAAAACCCACACAACAAGGGTCTGTCAGGGACGACAGACGCGAGAGAGGGGGGGGGTGTTAGCAGCAGACAAGGAACTGAAGGACTGACGAGGCATGGCAGTCAGAGAAGAGAGTCAGAGGGGAGAGAAGGCACAAGCAAAGAAGGGAGTCAACGACGATCTGGCAAGTAGGCCAATAATTTTCTTCATGAAGAAGCAAGTACGAACATTCACGCAGATCTAGCACTAAGGCAACCCTTTAATTTTTCAAAATCCTTACACAAATTAAAAGTGATTCTCATCACTAACAACCCCTGTAAATACCATGTTCACCTTTTTGTAGCTCCATTTTGTGCAAGCCGAGGAGTCCTCGAGCTTGAGGAGCCTTAGAAGTAGTTGCTTACCAATTTTCGTATTTTTTAGATCTCGTTTGAGCCCTCAAATAAGCCCTGGAACCTAATTTTTAACTAGGCCGGACACTAGGTCTGAACAGGGCCAAAGCTAGTCAAAAACTATAAAAGGAGCTAGAGAGCTCATTTTTGAGGTTAGCTTGTAATTGAAATGAACTTGTAAGAGCTTTTTGAAAGTAATCTAAGAACTCCATTGCTTCTCACTCTTTGTCTTGCCGTGTGTGCACGTGTGTGTGTATGTTTGTGCATGTTTGTGTGCTTCTCACTCACGCACTTGTGCCTCCACTTGCTCGAGGTCTTCATACCATCCTCACGTCTTCCCGGATTGACATTAAAGGAGGTGCTACTCATCACTGAGCTACACTAGTGTACATGGCAGCCTTCTCTTGATGTTTCCCTTCTTTGTGGGGAGGTGCCAAGTCCTTCTACATCGAAGAAAAACTCTACATCTGATAGTTGAGTGGTCTGCAAAAAAGATTCAAAATCGAAGGTCCTCATCCCTTCAATGTCTCTAGCGGTACCGAATTCAAACTCTCATGGTACAGGGGTGCAGAGCGAGTAGCTTGTGTAGTTCCTTTTGAGCCTAATCTATACATTTGAATGGTAAATGGAGGCACTGTACCTTCTCCCATTGATGATATCTCTGGGGTGGTAAGGACTTCGCGTGGTTGGTCACATGGAAGAGTGCCCCTCATTCGCTTGGATTGGTGAATTGAAGTGCAGTGCCCTTTAAACAGTTGTAATTGTGACCATGTTAGCGCACACTCAATGGGGACATCATATGAGAAACACATGTATATTATACAAGTGATGGCACAACATCCATTCAGGACTGGTTTCCTGAACCATCTTTTGTTAGCTTCATACAGCTTCTCTATAATCCACACAGGAAGCTTAATGGTTAGTGAGCCTATCTCTGCTAGATAAAGACCAAACCAGATTCTTTTATGTGGCTGATTGAATCTATCTTGTCCTCGAAATTCAAAGTGTTGCATGCATAGTTGAAGAGGGATGGACACATTAGGTCTAAGAGCCACCATATCCTTTAACCTCAATATCTTGGTATTCTTCATGTGTCATGTATTAAAGCATCTTTCTCTGAGGATACATGCATGCCGTGCATGTTAGGTGCATCTCTTACCAATTCCAAGGTGATTTCAAACTTCTTGAGCTCATTGTTGCATGATAGAGAGGGAATTGTAAAGGTACCTCGTCAATCTTTTACACCACTAGGATGTAGATTGGACACTAAATAATAGCAGCATTGGAAGTCTGGCTTTGGTATGGGTGCCTTGAAATATTCGGCTAACCCTACGCATTGCCAAATTACTTGTAGTTCTAGTGTGTTCTACGGTGTTCTGGAGAGTCTCAAATTCTTTTGAAAAAAATTGAAACCATCCCCACACATTGCCAAATTCACACTTGGATGCCCATATGTATGCTGTGTCTCCTAGCTTCATTGGCATGTCATTGGACCAATGACATTGGTCACTAAACTTCTCCATAAGTCCTGTAGGTGGATCGAGAATTGGTATGTGTTGGAGGTGGCATAGCTCTATAGGTCACTCGATCAATGGCACTTCTATGGGCAAGTTTTCCATACTAACTCTAGTTTGACTTGTCCCTGCCTGCGAACTGGTGCCTGCTATGTCAGCCATGATGCAAGTAGTACTGTTTCTCTCTGAATCTGCTAGAAGAGGAGATCATATTAGCATTGCAATAAAAACATGATGATACTTTGTCTCCTTTACAATACCAACATAATACCCTTAGTGATTAGGGAGTTAGTGAGTGAGGTGTTCTTGTGCAGTGATTGTCGATTAGTAAGTCAGTGATTTCCGTAGATGCATACTTTGGATGTGCACTGTACTGAGAATGCATCTATTCTAGTGTGAATTGATTTACAAAATCTGGTCAGGGGGTTCGATACAAGGTCTAATTCTCCAAACTTTTAGCATGGGATTACATCTTTCGGCAATGATGACCTTTACATGTTGCTGGAATAGGTTTTCTCAGATTTGGGACTTTTTGGGTACCCATTTCCGTATAATCCTAGGTGTGATCAGAGACGTGAAGGTGTTGAGTGCAGATGTTTGCCATGAAATTTATGATGTGAGAGTAGATTGAGTAGATTGTTTGGTGCATCTTTGGGGCTCTATATCTAGAGCAGAGGGTTGTTCACCCTTGCATATCCATATCTCCTTCATTCCATGAGGTACTTTATGTTGCACTGGTCGTTGAACATGCCTCTTAATTATCTATCGCATCTGCTTCTTGTGTTGCCTTGCTTGTTTTTCTGGGATCCTCTTTGGAAAAGAAAGGAGTTTCATATTGGCTTCTGTGACTCCTTCATGAGTGAGCTTCTTCTGCATCATAGAACTTTGGACAAGAATAGCATCGTTATTGTCATGTGTGTTCCTAGAAGGACCAGGAGTGTGTGCCTTGCCTAGTTGCCTATAGTCTTTGCACAATTTTCATGTCCTACCTCTAGGGTCACAAAAGGACATCGATCAATTATTCGAGGAGAAATTACACCTGATGCTTGACACATGGCCGTGTGATATCTTAGCACATCATGAGTGTCTGAGCTCGGCGGATCTCTACCCTGTCTCCTTAATTTCATTAATTGAATGTGTTCTAAGGCTTCAAACCTATGCTTCTTTTCAAATTCATTTTTCTTCTTCCTTACGCTTCTTTGCAATGTTGAGGCGGTTGAGCATTTCCTCTGTGAGTGGTTCTTGATATAATTTGAGTCTACATCCACTGATATAACAAGGTAGGATGTTTTCTTCTAGAGTGGCTAATTAGACAGCTCCACTTGTTGAGATCCTATTGATGATCATAGGTCCATAGCTTTGCTGCTCCAACTTTTCGGCATGTTGTCTCAATGTGTATACCAAGACTTAATCTCCCGCTTTCAAGCCTTTATCCTTCACATGGGCATCAAAGTAAGCCTTTTGCCTTTTCTTGTCCGTGCATATTCTTGTAGCTGCTCTTAATCTCATTTCACCATAATCGTTCAAGATCAAAGATTCTAGATGAGAGTTCATGGCCAATCCATTGATGCTCTTGTCCTACTTTCAATGTTGATATCAAGAAATCTAGAAGCAATACTGTATTCGTGCCAAATACCATCTCAAAGGGTGTGGCTTGGAGTACCATTTTATAGGCGATGATATGCTCAAACAGCATGGTGTAGTTGTTTGTCCCAGTTAGAACGTTTATTATTCACCGATTTTGTCAATACATTACATAGAATCTTATTTATGCGCTTGGCTTCTCCATTAGCTTGAGGGTGATAGGGGTAGACCTCTTATGTACCACCAAGAATTCTTGGACAAGTTTTTCAATGACTTCATTCAAGAAGTGTGTGCCTTTATCACTAGCTAACTCTATTGGTAACTCGTATCTGTTGAACACATTCTCGAATAAGAACTTAGCCATCGTCTGAGCATCGTTCTTCGATGTGGCCTTCACTTCTACCCATTTGGTTAGATAATTCGTAGCATCAATAATGTATTTAGCATGTGAACTCTTAGGTAGGGGATTAATAGGGCCTACAAAGTCGATTCCCCACTTAGAGAATGCACATCCACCCATCATGGGTTTCAGTGGCATCTCGTCTTCACATATAGGGTATTAACTTAGTTGAAAAATATCGCACCTCTTCACATAGGTATGTTCATCCATGTGAAGAGTTGGCCACCAAAAACCTATGAGTAGAATTGGCTTGATCACAGAGTTTGGTCCAAAATGTCCTCCTCACACCTTGGTGAGCAATCTCTAAGATCTTAAGATATTCACTTTCATGAATACACAGTCTTAGGTATCCATCTCTACCACACTTGTATAAATTATCTCCAATGAGTGCATACTCTAGTGCTTCTTGCTCTAAGCTCTCCTCTAGCCCATGTCATCTATTGAGGGAATGTTTTCATCCTCAAAAAGGCTACCAAATGTTCGCTCCAATCTTGCACTAAAGACACTTGATAAAGAGTGACATGTTCCACTAGTGGTCTAATAGCACAAACTTGGCATTCCTTGCACAACCTATGGACATCCGTTTCCATTGTTGGCCAATATAAGCCTAATCTTCACAAAGTCTATAGGATTTAGTGTTTGGAGTGATGTTGTTGCACTGCACCTATATCTGCTATTTGCAACCACTTTGCATGCTCATTTTCATCTACACAGCAAGCTACTATACCTCGATTAGTGTGCTTATACATACTACCTGCTAGTATGTGGTATTGCTGAGATCTCACTACTTTATCTTTGGCTCTCAATATACGGGTGTTTATGTCCTAAGGTGAGAATAGGCACTATAGTTTTAGCCCAGTCAAGCACTGCTTCTAGATTGAACAAGTAAGCATCAGGAAGATCATCTGAAACTCCTTGCGGGGACTCTCCTAAAGTTATTCTAGAAAGGAGATCTGCCTAGAGGTGAGTCCTACCTTTCCTAACCACAACTTCAAAGTCATATTCCATTAGTAAGAGAAACCATTTTACTAATCTGCCAGTATTACAAGGTTTGTTCACTAGATATAATAGTGCTTGATGATCTGTAAAAAATTTAAACTTATTTGTGAGCAAATAATGTCTAAACTTCCTAACTACGTACACCATGCCTAATCCTTCTCTTTCAATAGAGGTATAATTTTGTTCAGCGGCATTCAATTGTCTACTGGCATAAGCTATTGGAAGATCCATATTACCTTCATCAATAGGTTGTGCAAGTACACACCCAATAGCATAATTGGATGCATCCACATGAACATAGAATGACTTGTTCCAATCTGGAGTAGTCAAGATTGGTGATGAACATAGTCATTGCTTAAGATCATTAAAGGAGTTTTCACATTCATCCATCCACTCAAAGTTATTCAAAAGGGCATACAGAGGCTTTGCAATGATTGCATACATATGAATGATACATTGATAATATCCACAATACCCCATGAAAGTTTGTACTCCTTGATGTTCTTTGGTCTAGGTAGATCTGCTACAGCTCTAACTTTGTCCTCTTCTATGGAGATTCCATTCTTTGAAACTATGTGTGCCAAAATCTTGCCTTGCTTGAACATAAAAACACACTTTTTTGGGTTCAAGCAGACCTGATATTCTCTACATTTTTCAAAGATTTGTCTGAGCTCATGTATATGTGTTTTTCTAATGTTGGAATAATCACATAGATCATCAACATATACTTCTAGGTTTTTACGCAAAAAATCTTTAAAGACATGACACATCAGCCTTTGGAAGGTAGCTAGTGCATTGTTGCACCCAAATGGCATTACTCGAAAAGCGAATATGCCCCACTTTATGGCAAAAGCCATCTTATGCTGATCTTCTCGGGAAATGGCCACTTGATTGCAACTAGAGAACCCATCAAGGAAGCTATAGACTTCCTTGTGTACCACTCTTTCTAATAGATGTTGAGTGACAGGAAGCGGATAACTATCTCTAATAGTGGTTGGGTTAATCTTCTTCAAGTTAATGCATACACATAATTTTCCATTCTTTTTTGGCACAACTACAATGGGGGAAACCAATTCAGTGTGCTCAATTTCATAGATAAATCCAGCTTCTACCAATCAATCTATCTCTTCCTTAATCTTAGCAGCATAATTGTCATTATATGTGTATGACTTGTGCTTAGAGGGTCTAGCTTCTGAGGTCATGGGGATCGTATGCAAGCATATGTCAGGGTCCACTCCTTTTAGGTCCTTACAACTCCATGCGAGCACATCTTCGTATTCTCTTAATAATTCAATCAACTCTCTTTTCTCTTCTTCAGTCAGGTTGTGCCCTATGTAGGTGCATCGCTCTTCACCTTCTTATATGGTCACAATAATTTTCGTAGTCACCTCTTTGTTATCATAGGCCACTCCTATGATTGCTTCTCGTTTAGGCATTCTGATCATGACTTTCCTATCTTCAAATTCATACTTCCTAGTTTTTAGGGACCTCAAAGAAAGATTCTTCCTCTTCTCCTAGGAGTTTTCTCTTCTTTCTTTTCTTGCCTTCACTCTTAGTGGTTACCTGTGTGATTAATCTCACACCGTTCATAAGCTCTTCTTGTCCTTGAGGATGAGCTTCTACTTTGTATAGGTATTCCTCTTTTGATGCAAAAAATGGATCCATAATGATTGACTCTAGGTCTGATTCACTTGCCTATTCAAGTTCTTCATACTAGGCTTGCATTATTCGATAACTAAATCACACATGATCGGTTCTATCGTGAAAACCAAAATGTCATAGCCATCTTCATCATAGTGTGGTGTCCATTGTTCTTCATTGATGGTTATGTACATTGTTCTTCATTGATGGTTATGTCCATTGTTGGTAGGATTTCTACCCTAAGGTTCAAATTCTTCATCTTGGAATAATATATGTGCATAGGCTGGGTCTCGATTGGATATATCATTTTCCTTTACACCTACTTCTCTAGCATTTTCTCTTTTCTCTTCTTCCACTGGAACTTTTCACATCCACAAGTGAGTGTCTTCATGCATCCATGAGGATCCTGATCCTATGGAGTGCACGGACTCCATATCATCTCTGGCTCTATGGATGGGATTTCACTGTACAGGGGGCACATCTTTATGAGAGTAATCTTTGAGATTGACTTAGTTGTAACACCTAAGTGTTGCAAATACAAGGAATTGGTTCCCCAATCTTGTACTACCTGCAACTATCTCATGAATGGTCTTCCCAAAATCATCTCATAGGCAAAAGTTTGAACATGCTTTTGTCACATATGGCAAAAGTATGTTCAAACTCTACACCACAAGTAGTGAGAGTTATTGCTTCTAGCAGTCCTAAGGGTCTCTCTATGTGACCATCGGCCATCTATAATTTCATTCATGTTGGCCTAAGTGTTGGCTTGCCCCAATGCTTCCATAGGGAAGTGGTAGCAATTGCAACTCCTGCACCTGAATCCAAAATTGCCTTGGTGGTGAAACCTTGATTAGTGATAAGAAGATAGGTTTTTCCTTCTTCTCCTTCTCTCATGTCTCCTATCTTGTCCAAGGGTATCTCTAGCACTATTCTATGAGATCCTGCTAGGGAATGGCTTTTAGATACTTTTGGCACTTGATTTGCTATGTGGTTCCATAATTTTGGATTCACTTTGAGTAGCTCTTCAAAAGTGATATTACACTGCACTTTGGTATTCTTCACTACGTTTGTATTCCTAGGTATGATTGAGTTTTTGTTTCTTACCATGACTGTGGGTGCTCTCATACAGGTAGACTTTGCTTCCCATGGTCTTGTGAAATGAGGCAATTCTTGTAAAGAGTTAGACTCAAAGTCTAATCATTCACTTGACTCGATATCCTCTTGTTCTTCAATATATATAGAAGGAATACCTTATGGGAATTGATCATGTTGGTCATCCAGAATTTCAATGGGAGGAGGATTTTCACTTTCTTGTGCCCATTTCTCTTCTTGAATCTCTCTAGAAATTCTTGTGAATACCGATTCATAGAACTTAAGAGGTGTCTGGTTCGGTGGAATTAGGCACATAAGCTTCCTTGGGAGGAATGCTCATTCTTTCACTTGCCTCATCCTTACCTTGGGAGGTGGCTTCCATTCCAAATTTGGTCCATCCAAATTTGGGAGGTGGCATCCATTCCAAGTTTGTCAATTAACCCTTGCAATCTTTCTTATGGTGCATCAAAATGCAATTGAGTCTTAGTTGAACTAGAGCAATTCAAGAGGCGACTGGCATCAAACATGGTTTGAGCCAATTCTACCATCTTAGCACAAAGCTTGGTTCATTCCGTCTTGGGGTAACACCTTTTATGATCTGTTACATTTGGCCCTTCTTGGATTCTAGCCTGATATGCTTTTAAGCATCATGTCTAAATCTTCTTGAGTAGGATCTCCTAAGACTAACCCTACTCTAGGTGGTGGTGGTGAGGTTACATGACATTGATTGGATGGTGGTGGTGGTGATGTGTGAGAGTGTGTTTGAGATGTAATTTCAATTATCTTGGCCTTTTTTTCTCTTAGGCATTCCTCAAGGTCCCTCATCATCTTTGCCCATTGTCTCTTTATTCGTTCACGACTTTCTTTCCAAGCTCTTGTCCTTTTCTTGGTTAGGCTCTCACTCTCACTAACCTTAGAACTCTTTTCCTGGCCTCAGCCTTGGTTTTGTTGTTATGCCTGAGCTCTTATAACTACTTGCACTGGGGTGGTGGAGGTCGCACTTCCAACAGAATCAACTACTAACCCAATGGCATTAATAGGAGTGATCTTTGGTCCATTGTTTGGGTTCTACATATAGAGCAATCACGAATGAAGTGATCTCCCTGGCATCTGTAGCATGGTCCTCTAGAAGTTGGGGGTTTGATCTGTCTAGGTTGGGGTCTAGAGTTAAGGTTTGCGTACATGAAATTCGCATATTTAGGCTCCCAACTAGGTTTGCTCATATTTTCGTAAGGGTAAATCTCATTATGCTCGAGTGACTCCATGTACTAGACTAGCGGACTACCCATGTGAGTTGAATCAAAACTGTGATTGTTTAGGTCACTTTCTGAAATTAATGTTGGCACTAAGGCTCTTTTCAAATTTTCTTTAGTGGCTACATACTTCATTGGGATCACATTGGATGGAGGTGGATGTTGTTGAACTAAAACTGGTTGAGGTCTTTGTTGAGCTTGATAGGGTGGCTGCTAGGGTTGCTAGGTCTAACATAATGTTGTGGTGGGTGCTGATTATGGAACCTCCCTAGTTGTGGATATGGTTGCAGATAATTTTGCCTGAGCACTTGCTTATTATATGGGAAATCTTGTGTGGTGTGGTTAGTATACCTCTCTTCTATGGTGCAATATTGGCTCTTAGCGTTCACTTGGGGTTGAGCCATGATTGGGCACACATTAGCCATATGGTTTCCTCCATAGGTATAGCATCGTTTCACTAGGGCAAATCTAGGTGAACTGATTCATAGAAGATGATGTGTTTGGCTCCGTAGAGTTAGGCACATAGGCTTCCTGGGCAGGAACACCTGCCCTTTCACTTGCCTTGTCCTTGTGTTGAGAGGCGGGTTCCTTTTCTGATTGTGCAATTAGCCTCTCTATTCTTTCTAACAGTCCTTCAAAGTGCAGCTGCGTCTTGGCTGAGCTAGATATGTTAAAAAGGCGGCTGGCTTCAAACATGGTTTGAGCCAACTCCACCATCTTAGCACAAATTTTAGTTCATTCAAGCTCTAATTCTGCTCTAGGGTAGCACTTTCCATGATCAGTTACGTTTGGCCCATCTTGGATTCTGGCCTGATATGCTTTAAGCATCATGTTTAGGTCCTCGGGAGTGGGATCTGCTAGGACTGATCCTACTCTAGGGGGTGGTGGGATTAGGTGAGGCAGGTTGGAAGGTGGCGGGCTAGATGCAGTTGCGAATGGTGGAGGTGGGGTAGTGTGAGAGGGAGTTTGAGATGTGAGTTCGGTTATCCTGGCTCTCGTTTCTCTTAGACTTTCCTCAAGTTCACTCATTTTCTTTGCCCATTGCCTTTTCATTCTTTCACGACTATCTCTCCAAGCTCTAGTCCTCTTCTTTGTCATGCTCTCCGTTTCACTAACATCTGGGCTCTTTTCCTGGCCTACACTTTGGTTCTACTCCAAGGCTTGGGCTCTAGTGATCACTTGCACTGGTGTAGTGGACGTCACACTTCCTGTGACAAGGAGTAAAATGGTAAGAACTTATAAGTATAAGTTCCTATGTTCCTTCCTTCAAGTGGTGTCTTCATGAAGGTTTCCAAGCCAAATTGTGAAGGTTTGAATTGCACCAACATTCAGTAGAAGAGAGAGCAATTGTGGGTTGCTTCTTGGATGACCATGAAATAAGCTTTGAAACCTGCAAAGGTAAGATAACCTGAAGTGCTCCTTCTATCTTCCTTGGAGCCAGCCCAATCTGCATCAGAAAATAGCTTCAAACCTAAATCAGATACATAAGGATAATAAAGTCCTTCATTTATGGTTCCTTTGAGATACTTGATAATCCTTTTGGCAGCATCCATATGTGGTTTCCTTGGTGTGTGCATAAATTGACTTAGCACACTCACACTGTAACATATATCTACTCTTGTCAATGTGGCATAGTTGAGGCTACCCACTAGACTTTGATATGATGTGATGTCCTCTATGAGTTCACCTTCATGTGAGCTCAATTTGTGATTGACCTCCATTGGAGTACCTGCCATCTTACAATCTTGCATCTTGAATTTTGCCAACATGTCCTTAATGTACTTTCTTTGAGTGAGAAACAAACCATGATCTTTGTAGACAACTTCCAAGCCTAGGAAGTAGGTAAGTGAACCCAAATCACTTATCTTGAACTCTTCTCTCATCTGATCTTTGATCATCTTCATACCATCTGCATCATTTCCTGTCAATATAATATCATCTACATATACACATAGGTAGATGACCTCAGAGTTACTCTTTTTGATAAAGAGTGAAGGATCTGCCTTGCTTGGTTGAAAGCCTTTGTCCTGCAAGAATGAAACAAGCCTGAAATTCCAAGCTCTTGGAGCTTGCTTGAGACCGTACAATGCTTTGTTAAGTTTACACACATAATCAGGATAAACTTGATTCTCAAAACCAGGTCGTTGTGCCATATATACCTCTTCTGTTATCCAACCACTCAAGAATGCATTCTTTACATCTAGTTGAAGTATCTTCCAATTCTTGGAAGAGGCAATACTAAGCAAAACCCTAATAGTAGGAATATTTACCACAGGAGAGAAGGTCTCCTCATAATCAATTCCTTGAGTTTGTGCAAAGCCTTTTGCTACAAGCCTTGCCTTATACCTGTTAATGGAACCATCAGAATTCTTCTTGAGTTTATAGACCCATCTTGAGCCTATTACCTTCATGGATGAAGTCTTGGGCACCAAATCCCAAGTTTTGTTTTCCTCAAGTGCTTCGATCTCTTCCTTCATTGCATGCTTCCATTCTGTTTTTGCTTTGGCCTCTTCAAATAATGATGGCTCGTCTTGGTTTATGTCCTGTGCTATGTAGATAGAATGTTTAGTTACTAATGAGGTGTCAAACCCATACCTTTCTGGTTTTTTCTTTTCCCTCATAGATCTTCTTAGGCCATGATGTGATGCTTCTGCCTCATGTCCAAGTTCCTGCAATTTTGCTTTACCTTTAGACTTCCATGCTTTGAACTTTTCCATATGAGATTCTTCATCATCCTCTGAGGTGTCTTGTTCTTCAATCTTTGGTTGTTCTCTACTAAGCTTTGGAAAATCTTCTTCAAGATCATATTGTAAATTGACCTTCCTGCATGAATCTTCATACCATGAATTGTTCTCATCAAAAACTACATCTCTGCTTACCAAGAATCCTTTGTTGGCAGGGTTGTATAACATGTAACCCTTTTGATTGTTGTCATATCCAATAAATACACACCTTTCTGCCTTTGGATCCATCTTACCTCTAACTTGTGAAGGAACATGAGCAAAAGCAATACATCCAAAAATTTTACAATGATCTAAGCTTGGTCTTCTTCCATTCCAAGCCTCATATGGAGTCATCCCATCAAGGGATTTCGAAGGCAACCTGTTAATCAAGTAAGTGGCTCTAGATACACCCTCAGCCCATAAGTAATTAGGTAAATGCTTTTCATTTAACATAGACCTTGCAGCTTCAACAATTGTCCTATTCCTCCTTTCTGCCACTCCATTTTGCTCAGGAGTTTACCTTGTAGTTACGGCTCTTTTGATTCGTTTTTCTTGAAGAAAAGAATCAAACTCATGGGAGAAGTATTCTCCCCCTCCATCTGACCTTAGCCTTTTTAGTGATTTACCTATTTGATTCTCCACAAGAGCCAAATATCTTTTGAAACATGAAAAAACTTCATCTTTGTGTTTCATAAAGAATAGGATAGTCCATCTGCTGCAATCATCAATAACGGAAACATAATACCTTGATCCAGATATTGAAACTTCCTTGCTAGGTCCCCATACATCTGTATGAACCAACTCCAAGAGATCTCCATGCATATAACCTTTCTTCATAAATGGTAACCTGTGAGACTTTCCAAATTGACATGCACTACACTTATAAATCATATGTTTTTTTGACAAATTAGGGAGTCCAAGTACACTTTGGTCCCTGCAAATCTGCTTTAATGACCTTTCACCAATATGTGCTAACCTTTTGTGCCATACTTCCAATTCTGTGAGTGTCTGACTACCATAATTAAAGAGAGCAATGTTTCTAGTGTCCTGTAATTCAAATGTGAACAATGTACCTGTCTTTTCACCTTTTGCAATTTTTCTGAATCCTTGACTTGGATCTTCAACAAATGCTCCTGCCTTTGTGAACCTGACTTGCAACCCTTTCTCTACTTTCAGCCCAACACTTATCAAATTCTTTGTAATGGTAGGGATATAGAGTACCTTACTGAGTAGGTTGATGTTTCCATCAGGTGCTTTGACATTGCCTATTTTCTCCACAGGATGTTTTGTATCATCTCCTGTTTGTACCTCATGCTTATTCCTTGGATCTTCTAAATCTGATAGGAGTTCCACATTTCCTGCCCCATGATTTGAACAACCTGAATCTATGTAGAAAACATGCTCATCAGATTTACCTTGTGGCATAGCCATGTTCATGATCAATAATGAATCCTCTTTGTTTGAGTCTTCTGTGTAGTTATTGTAGTCTCTCCTTCCTTTGTAGCCTCCTTGATAGTTTGAATGATTGTAGTTGTTGTAGTTGCCATGGTAGTTGTTGAACCTTCCTCTTGAGTAGCCATAACTTCCTCTATTGTATCCTCTGCCTCTTTGATTCCTAGAATTCCTAAAGCAATTTTCAGTTGTATGATTAGTTAGTCCACAAATAGAACATGAGTTGGAGACTTGGGATCTCCCCCTGCCTTGCCTACCTCCTCTTCCTCTACCTCTGCCATGTCTTCCTCTACCTGCATAGTTAGCTTGATATGTACCTGCTTCATCATCCACTTTCTTTGCCTTTCCTTTGTTATCTTTGGACTTGCTTTTATCAGTGTATAAAGCTGAAGATTGATTACCTTTAGAACTTTCTCCATTTTTGATAAGCTTTGCCTCTTGAGTAAGTAGTTGTCCAATGAGTGTATTGAAATCAGGTACATGCATGTCCATGTACAAATCCATAGCTGTGGTGAATGCTTCCCACTTGTCATCTGCCTTCAAGCAATTGATGACCTGCCTTACAATTTGCTCTTCATCTATTACCTCTCCAATGCTTCCCAACTGATTTGCTATGTCCTTGAGCTTTGTGACAAAATCAGTCACATTTTGTTTTGGAGCCTTCTTGAGAGTTTTGAAATCCAGCCATAGTTGATGCTTCCTAGCTTTGGTACTTGAAGAAAAGAAAGCTTCAAGTGCATCCCACACTTCCTGAGATGTCTTACAACTTCTAATGTGAGGCAACAAAAAATCTGAGATAGAGTTGAGGAGATAAGAACTTGCAAGTGCATCCTTGGAGCACCATGTGCTCAATCTTTCTTGCTCTTCTTGTGTTGGTTGACTTTTGTTCCTGAAACTTGGCATAACTTCATCTCCAGCCACATAACCATATAGACTTCTACATTAGAGGTAAGCTTCCATTCTTAATGACCAAGCTGAGTAGTTACCTCTGTCCAATTTGTCAATTGATGAAGGAAATCCATCTGCCATGTTGTCCAACCTTGCTCTGATACCACTGTGAAGAGATGGATAGGTATGTGCTTGAAGATGAAGAGATGTTGCAAAATCCTTGATCTACACCAGCCAAATGAACTCCAGGAGTATATGGTGGGCCCTTATAGCTTGCCAATGGATGTATTAGACACCCTATGTACCTTGGAAGATCACTCTCAAAAAGATAGATCAAAACAAATAAGTTGGAGTTAGCTCAGAGGTGAAAAACTTGCTAATTTGGTTCTTACACCTGTCCAGTGTTTTGCATAATTCTCTCAATACAGTAGCAATTAGCTTAATTCCTCTTGGGGAAGTTTAGTTAACTTAAAGAGCTAACTTTAAAGAGTAATCTCATCAAAAATAATAAACCATACACTGAGAATGAGTTTTAACAAGTGATGACATCATCCCGATTTTCACGGGCTGCTACAGTTTGAGACCAGTGAGCAGAAAAATGAACATAACGCAAAATGTAGGAATTCAATGATTATGAAAATTTGTATGGTTATACTAGACAGTAATCTCAATCTAACAAGCTTTAAAGCATTGCATTTGGATACGTAACCACGGAGAAATGGCTATGACAAGATGAGTGAAAAAATGGGGTACCTGACAGAGAAGTGAAGATGAACAGACACTGTTGACTTCAATTGAACATAAATGAAGATTGCAACATCCAAATGAAATGAAACTTTGTGAGCATAGACTTATAGAGCTAACTTTACCAAGTTAAATCACTGAAAATGATGCACCAAGCTCAGAGAAACCATCTCTGCAATCATACTGAGAAAATTGAGAGTCATGGGAGTGAGTAGAACACTTCACAAGAACATGGAAATATGAACCCAAATGATAATGAAAATGAAAGTATATTGCTTGTACAATACAATGGACTTATTGATACATATGTGTGCCTTGTAATCACACCTTGATATGGCATAAAGCTCAGCTCTTGGAGGTCTTCACATAGGTCACTCTAACCACGACTAAAACTGTCATCTATTTATAGTTGAGTTTGGGAGGCTAACTTCCCTCAATCACTCTCCAATCAATTTGTGATTAATTTGATTCTCTAGCTACCAAAAATCACGAATTCGTGGCTCCTCTTTCCCTTTTTGATCAAGTGGACTCAACCACTTAAGATTCTTTCACTTTTACATTAAGTAAACTCTTCAAAAGTTACAAGAGGTAGTTCACAAGTGAACTTTACATAGTCTTCATTTTGAAGCTTCTTTTATGACTTTGTGGGACTCAAGCCAGTACTTAGGCTTGTCATAGACTTGCTCCAACAGCTCCCCCTCAAGCCAAGTATGCTTGATGTCTTCAATCTTCCAAGATTACCTGCAAACCAATCATAGCCTTGAATTTGCAAAGCTTTGTACCATCCAATGCTTTGGTTAGAATATCTGCACATTGTTGATGAGTGGACACATATGATATTTGAATTTCTTTGCTTAGAACCTTCTCTCGTACATAGTGATAATAAACTTCAATATGTTTAGTCCTTGCATGAAAAATAGGATTAGCAGCTAAGTGAATAGAACTCATATTGTCACCAAAAATAGTTGGAGTTCCAAACTCCAATCCAATATCTTTGAACAATGTCTTCATCCACATAGCTTCTTGTGTAGCTATGGCAAGACCTCTATATTCAGCTTCAGTAGAAGAGAGAGCAACTGTGGGTTGCTTCTTGGATGACCATGAAATAAGCTTTGAACCTGCAAAGGTAAGATAACCTGAAGTGCTCCTTCTATCTTCCTTGGAGCCAACCCAATCTGCATCAGAAAATAGCTTCAAACCTAAATCAGATACATAAGGATAATAAAGTCCTTCATTTATGGTTCCTTTGAGATACTTGAGAATCCTTTTGGTAGCATCCATATGTGGTTTCCTTGGTGTGTGCATAAATTGACTTAGCACACTCACACTGTAACATATATCTACTCTTGTCAATGTGGTATAGTTGAGGCTACCCACTAGACTTTGATATGATGTGATGTCCTCTATGAGTTCACCTTCATGTGAGCTGAATTTGTGATTGACCTCCATTGGAGTACTTGCAATCTTACAATCTTGCATCTTGAATTTTGCCAACATGTCCTTAATGTACTTTCTTTGAGTGAGAAACAAACCATGATCTTTGTAGACAACTTCCAAGCCTAGGAAGTAGGTAAGTGAACCCAAATCACTTATCTTGAACTCTTCTCTCATCTGATCTTTGATCATCTTCATACCATTTGCATCATTTCCTGTCAATATAATATCATCTACATATACACATAGGTAGATGACCTCAAAGTTACTCTTTTTGATAAAGAGTGAAGGATCTGCCTTGCTTGGTTGAAAGCCTTTGTCCTGCAAGAATGAAACAAGCCTTAAAATTCCAAGCTCTTGGAGCTTGCTTGAGACCATACAATGCTTTGTTAAGTTTACACACATAATCAGGATAAACTTGATTCTCAAAACCAGGTGTTGTGCCATATATACCTCTTCTGTTATCCAACCATTCAAGAATGCATTCTTTACATCTAGTTGAAGTATCTTCCAATTCTTGGAAGAGGCAATACTAAGCAAAACCCTAAATGTAGGCATATTTGCCACAGGAGAGAAGGTCTCCTCATAATCAATTCCCTGAGTTTGTGCAAAGCCTTTTGCTACAAGCCTTGCCTTATACCTGTTAATGGAACCATCAGAATTCTTCTTGAGTTTATAGACCCATCTTGAGCCTATTACCTTCATGGATGAAGTCTTGGGCACCAAATCCCAAGTTTTGTTTTCCTCAAGTGCTTTGATCTCTTCCTTCATTGCATGCTTCCATTCTGTTTTTGCTTTGGCCTCTTCAAATGATGATGGCTCCTCTTGGTTTATGTCCTGTGCTATGAAGATAGAATGTTTAGTTACTAATGAGGTGTCAAACCCATACCTTTCTGGTTTTTTCTTTTCCCTCATAGATCTTCTTAGGCCATGATGTGATGATTCTGCCTCATGTCCAAGTTCCTGCAATTTTGCTTTACCTTTAGACTTCCATGCTTTGAACTTTTCCATATGAGATTCTTCATCATCCTCTGAGGTGTCTTGTTCTTCAATCTTTGGTTGTTCTCTACTAGGCTTTGGAAAATCTTCTTCAAGATCATATGGTAAATTGACCTTCCTGCGTGAATCTTCATACCATGTATTGTTCTCATCAAAAACTACATCTCTGCTTACCAAGAATCCTTTGTTGGTAGGGTTGTATAACCTGTAACCCTTTTGATTGTTGTCATATCCAATAAATACACACCTTTCTGCCTTTGGATCCATCTTGCCTCTAACCTGTGAAGGAACATGAGCAAAAGCAATACATCCAAAAATTTTACAATGATCTAAGCTTGGTCTTCTTCCATTCCAAGCCTCATATGGAGTCATCCCATCAAGGGATTTTGAAGGCAACCTGTTAATCAAGTAAGTGGCTGTAGATACAGCCTCAGCCCATAAGTAATTAGGTAAATGCTTTTCATTTAACATAGACCTTGCAGCTTCAACAATTGTCCTATTCCTCCTTTCTGCCACTCCATTTTGCTCAGGAGTGTACCTTGTTGTTACCTCTCTTTTGATTCCTTTTTGTTGAAGAAAAGAATCAAACTCATGGGAGAAGTATTCTCCCCCTCCATCTGACCTTAGCCTTTTTAGTGATTTACCTGTTTGATTCTCCACAAGAGCCAAATATCTTTTGAAACATGAAAAAACTTCATCTTTGTGTTTCATAAAGAATAGGATAGTCCATCTGCTGCAATCATCAATAAAGGAAACATAATACCTTGATCCAGATATTGAAGCTTCCTTGCTAGGTCCCATACATCTGTACGAACCAACTCCAAGAGATCTCCATGCATATAACCTTTCTTCCTGAATGGTAACCGGTGAGACTTTCCAAATTGACATGCACTACACTTATAAATCATATGTTGTTTTGACAAATTAGGGAGTCCAAGTACACTTTGGTCCCTGCAAATCTGCTTTAGTGACCTTTCACCAATGTGTGCTAACCTTTTGTGCCATACTTCCAATTCTGTGAGTGTCTGACTACCATAATTAAAGAGAGCAATGTTTCTAGTGTCTTGTAATTTCAAATGTGAACAATCTACTTGTCTTTTCACCTTTTGCAATTTTTCTGAATCCTTGACTTGGATCTTCAACAAATGCTCCTGCCTTTGTGAACCTGACTTGCAACCCTTTCTCTACTATCTGCCCAACACTTATCAAATTCTTTGTAATGGTAGGGACATAGAGTACCTTACTGAGTAGGTTGATGTTTCCATCAGGTGCTTTGACATTGCCTATTTTCTCCACAGGATGTTTTGTATCATCTCCTGTTTGTACCTCATGCTTATCCTTGGATCTTCTAAATCTGATAGAAGTGCCACATTTCCTGCCCCATGATTTGAACAACCTGAATCTATGTAGAAAACATGCTCATCAGATTTACCTTGTGGCATAGCCATGTTCATGATCAATAATGAATCCTCTTTGTTTGAGTCTTCTGTGTAGTTATTGTAGTCTCTCCTTCCTTTGTAGCCTCCTTGATAGTTTGAATGATTGTAGTTGTTGTAGTTGCCATGGTAGTTGTTGAACCTTCCTCTTGAGTAGCCATAACTTCCTCTATTGTATCCTCTGCCTCTTTGATTCCTGGAATTCCTAAAGCAATTTTTAGTTGTATGATTAGTTAGTCCACAAATAGAACATGAGTTGGAGTCTTGGGATCTCCCCCTGCCTTGCCTACCTCCTCTTCCTCTACCTCTGCCATGTCTTCCTCTACCTGCATAGTTAGCTTGATATGTACCTGCTTCATCATCCACTTTCTTTGCCTTTCCTTTGTTATCTTTGGACTTGCTTTTATCAGTGTATAAAGCTGAAGATTGATTACCTTTAGAACTTTCTCCATTTTTGATAAGCTTTGCCTCTTGAGTAAGTAGTTGTCCAATGAGTGTATTGGAATCAGGTACATGCATGTCCATGTACAAATCCATAGCTGTGGTGAATGCTTCCCACTTGTCATCTGCCTTCAAGCAATTGATGACCTGCCTTACAATTTGCTCTTCATCTATTACCTCTCCAATGCTTCCCAACTGATCTGCTATGTCCTTGAGCTTTGTGACAAAATCAGTCACATTTTGTTTGGGAGCCTTCTTGAGAGTTGTGAAATCCAGCCATAGTTGATGCTTCCTAGGTTTGGTACTTGAAGAAAAGAAAGATTCAAGTGCATCCCACACTTCCTAAGATGTCTTACAACTTCTAATGTGAGGCAACAAAAAATCTGAGATAGAGTTGAGGAGATAAGACCTTGCAAGCGCATCCTTGGAGCACCATGTGCTCAATCTTTCTTGCTCTTCTTGTGTTGGTTGACTTTTGTTCCTGAAACTTGGCATAACTTCATCTCCAGCCACATAACCATATAGACTTCTACCTTGGAGATACGCTTCCATTCTTAATGACCAAGCTGAGTAGTTACCTCTGTCCAATTTGTCAATTGATGAAGGAAATCCATCTGCCATGTCCAACCTTGCTCTGATACCACTGTGAAGAGATGGATAGGTATGTGCTTGAAGATGAAGAGATGTATCAAAATCCTTGATCTACACTAGCCAAATGAACTCCAGGAGTATATGGTGGGCCCTTAGGCTTGCTAATGGATGTATTAGACACCCTATGTACCTTGGAAGATCAGTCTCAAAAAGATAGATCAAAACAGATAAGTTGGAGTTAGCTCAGAGGTGAAAAACTTGCTAATTTGCTTCATACACCTGTCCAGTGTTTTGCATAATTCTCTGAGTATAGCAGCAATTAGCTTAATTCCTCTTGTGGAAGTTTAATTAACTTAAAGAGCTAACTTTCAAGATTAATCTCATCAAAAATAATAAACCACACACTGAGAATGAGTTTTAACAAGTGATGACATCATCCCGATTTTCACGGGCTGCTACAGTTTGAGACCAGTGAGCAGAAAAATGAACATAACTCAAAATGTAGGAATTCAATGATTATGCAAGTTTGTATGATTATACTAAACAGTACGATCAATCCAACAAGATTTAAATCGTTGCATTTGGATAAGTAACCACGGAGAACTGGCTCTGACAAGATGAGTAAAAAAATCGGGTACCTGACAGAGAAGTGAAGATGAACAGACACTGTTGACTTCAATTGAACATAACTGTAGATTGCAACATCCAAATGAAATGAAACTTTGTGAGCATATAGTAGACTTATAGAGCTAACTTTACCAAGTTAAAGCACTGAAAATGATGCACCAAGCTCAGAGAAACCATCTTTGCAATCTGACTGAGAAAATTGAGAGTCATGGTAGTGAGTAGTACACTTCACAAGAACATGGAAATATGAACCCAAATGATAATGAAAATGAAAGTATATTGCTTGTACAATAAAATGGACTTACTGATACATATGTGTGCCTTGTAATCACACCTTGATATGGCATAAAGCTTAGCTCTTGGAGGTCTTCACATAGGTCACTCTAACCACGACTAAAACTTCCATCTATTTATAGTTGAGTTTGGGAGGCTAACTTCCCTCAATCACTCTCCAATCAATTTGTGATTAATTTGATTCTCTACCTACCACAAATCACGAATTCATGGCTCCTCTTTCCCTTTTTGATCAAGTGGACTCAACCACTTAAGATTCTTTCACTTTTACATTAAGTAAACTCTTCAAAAGTTACAAGAGGTAGTTCACAAGTGAACTTTACATAGTCTTCATTTTGAAGCTTCTTTTATGACTTTGTGAAACTCAAGCCAATACTTAGGCTTGTCATAGACTTGCTCCAACACTCTAGAGACTATTTAGCAATAGAAGGGGGAAAAAGACTATTCAAAGATACTTGAAACTTATCCAGATTTGAATCTTTAAAAGAACTAAACCACCTCTAGGGAGGGGGAAGTTTTTAATTCTCCACTCTATAGAGAGCATTGTAAAATACTGAGCATATTTATTACCAAATCTATCGTACCCAAGCACATCAATTTTATTCTTTCAAAGGTGTATATAAACTTGTGGTATACTTTTGGTGTAGGTCTATAGATTTATTGGCTGATTCAAGATAAAAAGAGACTTCACAAAGGGCCAATTAAGAATTGCACTTATTGATTGCAACGTTCAAGTATGAATCTAACCTCTGTCTTTATTGCTGCCATATCCATCTCTTCCACTTCCTTTCTAGGTCTTCCCATTGAACCAACAATTCTGAGCGGTGTGGTTGGTCTTATCACAGATGACACAAGGTTGCAAATTTTGGCCTTTGGTTTGGTCATGCCTTGGTCCTTTCTTCTTCCTTTTCCACTTGCTCTTGCTTGCAAAGTTGGCTTGAGAAATCTCCTCTTCATCCTCTTCCTTCTTCTTGCCTTTCAATTTCTTGTCCCTCTTATCTACATATAGAGCACTAGTTGAATTATCATGATAGGAGTTACCTTCATTTATGCTATTGTTGGCCTCTTGATTGAAGATTTGTCCAAGAAAGATGTTGAAATCTAGAGTTTGCACATCCATGATGAGATCATAAGTTGTGGTGAAAGACTTCCATTGCTTGTCACCTCTAATCCATTGAGAATTTTCCTCATGATAGCCTCTTCTTCAATAAGCTCTCTGATGCCAATTGATTAGCAACCTCCTTGAACTTTGTAACAAACTCTGTGATGGTTTGTTTAAGTGTCTTCTTCATATGGTTGAACTCATTCCAAAGATGTTCTTCCTTGCCTTTGTGCAAGCTAGGGCATCCTAAGTCCCTTGAGATGTCTCACATCCTCTAATATGTGTTAATAAAGAATCATAGATAGAGTTTAGTATGTATGACCTTGGCTGAGCATCCCTTGCACACCAAAGTGTGAGCTTATCTGTATCCTCTTGTGTGGGTCCTCCTTTGGATCTTGGAGTAGGCATAGCTTCATCACCTGCTATAATTCCATAAAGAATTCTACCTTGCAAATAGGCCTCCATTATGATTTTTCAAGACACATAGTTGTGTCTATCAAGCTTCTCAATCCTTGAGGGAAAGCCATCACCCATCTTGATCTAGCTCTGATACCACTGAGGGAACTTGGAGAATCTTGTTGGAGGTAGAAAAGTGAGTTACAAAGTGATGAAATTCGGTCCAGCCAACCAGCATAGGACCAACCCTTGAGATTACGGAGACTCAAATAGACCTTATAGGCATGTGATAAGTGCAATAAAATCCACTATGTACTTTGGAGCATCAAGAAGAAAGATTCAATCAAAATAGATAGGTTTGTGCATTGACTAGCTCAAAAAACTTGCTATCTCTGGATGAAACAATAAACTTCAAATGCTCATAGTAGAAAACATGCTTACAATTGGAAACACTCCTTTTGGAGGAATTCTACACATAGGGTTGAGTGTATAAAATGCACAAGAGTACAAGTAATAAGCAAGATATGCTTATGGAATGAATTTGGCACTCAACAGTGGTACCTCCTATGTTTCAAGGCTACTTAGAGATAGACCCCAAGATAGAAACACTAATCTTCTCCAACTTTATGAAACTAAATGTGTTGCAAATTTTTAGACATAAAATAGAAACTAATCCCTTTTCAATGAATTCTCATTCATCTAGATTGGATCTCTGTAGAGAGAGTAGAAGCCTCTACAAGTTCACTGTTGTGATGATGCAGAGAAATGAAGGAGCAAGACAATGACTGCCAAAAGTGTATCTATATTGCTCCCATGTAATTTACAAGTGATTTGAAGTCTTTATATAGACTCTTGAAGTGCTCCATGACTTCTACAAGTGGAGTTTGAATTCAAATGAAGGTGGGATAGTTTGTTGAAGAGAATCAATTCACTTTCCTACAATCTAGGAAAAGTGAAGATCTAATTTGATCTACTTTTAGGTGATTGATTGATTCATTGATTGTCAAGCTTAGCCACCTCAAATTTATGGAATTTGAGCTCTCTTTTTCTCCGTTTACATGTGTAAAGCTCTAGACTTTTACATTGGTAATTTATCCATAAAAACCATTTTTAAAAAAATTCTCATGAATAATGAGAACGCTATCTTCTAGTGTGCCTACCTAGAAGCCACAAAACTACCCTAGCTATCCACATTGGACTATGCTTATAGGGCTTGCCCAAAGGCTATGTACATGGTAAAAGAGAGGAGGAGCTTTTTGCTCTCTCTCTCTCTCTCTCTCTCTCTCTCTCTCTTTCTCATGTCAAAGAAGGATAGAAAGCTAAGCCTCTTATATAGGTGCCTTGTGGATTATTTGCATCCATGTGTGGTATAACCATAGCTCCATTTAAGTCCCCATAGCCCACGTGACAAAATATTACCTTTGCTCTTTTTGCAACCATTGGGAAAGGTGTTCTTCTCTGTGCATAAATTGAACCTCAGAGCCAATTTCGCTCTTTGGCTTCTTGCTAAATTGGCTCATCTATTGATAACCCTTTAGCCTCATCCATTGATAAAAAATCCCACCACTTGTTGCTCCACTTTGAATCCTTCTTTTGCCCCAAGCTAAAGACACTCTCTTTTCTCTATCTCTAAGGAGGAATGGTGAACCAAATCTTTCAAAGTGGAGTAAGATCATTCTTTAGACTTCTCAACTATTCCAAGAAGGACATTTGAGGTTTCAAGTGAGCACAAAGGAGATTCTTTTGATGTTACAAAGGGAACTCAACACACTTCATCAATTCTTGAAGCTCTTCAAGCAAGTGAAGAATGAACTTGGTGATTACCACGTCATAATAAGAGTCAAGTTTACATCAAAGCAACTTACATAGGGGGAATATTCTTTTGAATTTTGTGCATTTCCTCTTGATTTTTGAATGCACAATTTAAGATTAGGGCTTCCAAAGGTTAAGTACAAGCTTGAGTGTGATGGAGAAAACTACAAGCCACATTATTCCTAGGAGTAGTTTTTTGTTGTAATTTGGAGTTGTCCCCTCCAATCATCATAGCGTAAAGGACCAACAACATCAAACAATCCAATTGTCAATCGTGGAATGCTAAGATCCTAGCCCCTTCTTTATCAATGGAACCCAAGAATTATCCTCTAAAGATCATTATTATTAGAGCTTTCACCAAAGTTCTTGATAATTCTCATTTTTCATTGAGATTGATCTAGAAGTAAGCGCTTTGAGTGTTTCTTGTGCTTAAAGTGTGCTATTTTTCATAATAATGAGAACAATAAAGTAAAATTGAACTTTCAACACGTGTACCCCTATGATGAGAGAATCATGATTTTGATAGATTCATGTAGCCATGAAGAAATAGTACTTTGGTGGATTAATGGAATTTAGAAGGTAGAGGTAGACTTATGGAAGCATGAAACACTCAAAGAACTATTGATGACATAGATAAACCTATGGAAAATACTATGAAAATCCACTTGAAGTCACCACTAAAGCTTGATGAAAAGATTTTGAAGAAGGAAGAGCTCTAAGATTCTCAATGATTGCCAAAATACAAGATGTCCTTACAAATGAGTCATGATTGAATTATATACCTTTTTAAGTGTCCTTTTTCACACTTAAAATAGGTCCTTCAAAACTTCTACTAAAAAATATATACTAGCTTGAGAGCTCTAAAATTCTACAAAAAATATATAAGTTACATCTCTTAATGAGGAAGACTCTTCCTCATTTTTACAAAATTTGGGATATCCTTTTCTACTAAAGTACAAATTTTCCATCTTTTTCTTTTACAAAAAAGTGCTTTCCAAGATTCTCCCTCTCCTTGCCTTTTGCTTGACAAGATTGAATGATGAATCTGATTACTATTTTCTTTTCCTTTGATATACTTGAGCTACCAGGTTTATTTATTGCACCTTTCTTGATATATTGTGTATAGGCTGCTTCATATCTTGTTAGTCTTGCCTTCATTACTAATGAAAAATTTTCAAAGATTTTTGAATCTCTTTCAAAGATACCATAGTCAAAGTCATCCTCAAAAATCTATACATAGTGATTGCCCATGAATATGACTATGCTATAAAACACCATAAAAAAAAATATATTTAGAGTCTCACTTAGATAAAAAAGAAATGCATTAGTATATAATTTAGGGTTCTAATATCACTATCTCCAAAGGTTTCTACACATGAAATAATCAACTTCAAAACCCTAACTGGTAATATACACCTTCTTTGGACCTAGTATTTTTGGAAAATTGAGCCATTTAGCTGATATGGTCCCATTCTTTCTAATTTGCCAAAATTTATGTCATTCCCTTCTTCTTGGAATTGTGCAAAAAACAAGATTGATTTTTAGTTGAATACATGATTCTATTCAAATCTTTGTGCATTCCTTGTTTTTGTCCAGCTAGTGATAAACTGGATCTTTCAAACAATTCTTTGGTAATTTCTAGGCCTTCTCCATCTTCTAGAAACTCGTTGGGTTGGGTTCAAAATCAGGAAGTTTGATCATTCTTTATGCTTTCTAGAATCATGCAGAATGGAATTCCTAATCCATCTGTGGCCCAATAATGATGTGTAGGATTAACTCCTTCTCCGAATAATTTTTTTTTCATATTGATTATGGATCTTTCTGATGTATCTTCATTCTCGCTTCTCTGTCATAGAGCAATTGTTCAATGAACTCATTAGACTCTTCGTCTTCTATTTTAGTAATCTTTTGTGCTTCTATTACTTATTCTTGGATGGGAGATAATGGCCTTTCTTCTAAACCAAGATTTTCCTGTACCACATCCTCCATTATCATTTCTTTTGGCTGAACAATGACCTTAGCTTCCCATAACTCAATTTCCTTTAATAGTTTTGATCTCTATTGTTGCCAGTGAACCCTTTCATTTTCAATCTGTTCATTTAAATTAATGAATCCTCTCATTGCATTGGATGCATGTTTATTTGCTTGCTTTTCCAAGTCTCTAACATCTTTAAATTCTTCCTTTTTAGCTTTCATTCTTTCCTTCTCTTCTTCAACACTACTACTACTATGGTTTTCTTCTTTGGAGGTCCTTGGAGTTCTTGAAAATATGCTTATAAAGATGCTTCTTTCTTGATGGACTACTTCTCTCTTATCATTCATCATTTGCTTATGTAGGTCTTCATAATGTTCCATTTCTACTCGATGTCCAATCAATTTCTTTATCTGAATAGTCTTCTAACATCTTCTGGTATTGAGCTTCATAAGAAGCTCTCTTATGATTGTCCTGCATTAGATATGAGTATACCTATTTTGTAATGGTATGATGAAGATGAGATTGTTGAATAGGACTATCAAATGTTAGAATTTAGCAAGTAGACAATTGGTCTTAGGGTTTTGGAACGTTTTGGACACAATGAAAGCATCAGATTCTCCAAATTCTAAACCAATCAAGAGACAAAGAAATTTAGATAGAATCTAAGGTTCATGACGGTTTTCTTGCCCATGACATTACCTTCCTCTCAAGCCACGAGCTCCACGAGGAGCGGCCATGTTCTCTAACTTGGGTGTCATTGGATTCTCCCTATGGAATTCAAGAACCTTGATTTTTGCTCTATAAATATTTTCTGTAAGTTCACAAGTATGATTGTTGGGGGATTCTTCTGCAGAAAGGGACTTGAGTGTTTGTAGGAGAAGAGTAAGGTAAGAAGAAGGATACTTACACTGAAAACTTCTGTAGATTGATTATAAAGAGAGAAGTACAATAACGATGTACAACACAATTCGAATACTCTGTGTGCAAAATCCCAAAGAGTGCATAATCAACAAAGTTACAAGATACCCAAGGTTCTTCCTGCCACCGACCTTCTTTGCACCAGACCTCCACCTTCTCTAAGAGCTTGCACTTGTGCACACCTTGCACTCAAGCTTCCAATAGGGGGAGGGATAGAACTTCTGTCGACATGCACACAACTTCAATGGGACCTTGTGACCTTTGATTGCATTCCTTAGCACTCCTCTACACTTACCTAAGTCACACTTCTTGCACACTTGTACTTGCTTCTCTGCGTCACACACTCACTGTATGTCTCTCCTCTTCTCTCTCCTAGTGTAGACTATGCTCACCTTGCTTAGTCTAACCAAGAATAATACCTTGCCTTGAGTTGAGTGTCAATTTGCATATGCTCCTAATTGATAGAGTATCTTGGTGCTGACTTTGATGTCCCAAGATTGTCTCCCATGTGGGCAGCCAACAAATCCCTGTTTTGTCCTGTAGTGACTTTAGACTAAAACAAAATTTTAATGGGGGTCCATACTTTCACTTTTTCTTATGCTTCCTCTTCATATTTTGCCCTTCAATTCTTCAATTGTGTACCTAAGGGAGGGTCCACCTGAACCTTCCAAACACTTTAAAAACGCTTTTGAACCTTAGAGAAATCACAGAGAGACAATTTGCGACGTGCATCCACTTTCTGCAAAACATAACCTTTGTGAACAATTGATTGTGCACTATCTGTGCACCTTGACACCCGAACTTTGAACCCTTTGACTTTTCCCATGTTGACTTTGACCTTGAACATGTTGACTTTGATTCCTTTGACTTTGACCCTTTGACTTTGACTATATTAACTTTGACCAGTATTACTTTTATGGGTTCAACAGTTGCCCACCACGTAATGGGCTCTTTGTCTCGAAGAGCTAACAACTAAAACTCGCAACAAAGATTCACGATGATCCTGTTCTGTAAAATCTTCAAAAGGACACTTGAGCAGCCACCAAGACCACCAGAAGCAGTAAATAACAAGCACTAGTGAAGAACCAAAAGCTGGAATTGTGCATTGAAGGGCTGATGATGGAGAATGGAGGATAGGAGGGAAAGTCTAGGGAGGGTTGAGGGGGCTAAGAGGGATAGGTTAAGAAGGGGTAAGGGTGGGGTTGGTTATAAGGAAAAAGGGAGGGGTAGGGAGTAGGATTAGGGGCTTTGGAGAGTGCCAAAATGATAAAACAGGAAGCTACAGATGGTGGATATGGGAAAATGGGAAAGACATGGTAAAAGAAGGTGAGAATAGACCATGTGAACCATGTGCGTTATGAAAAACACATGATAAATGTGCTCAAAACATGTGGGTTTTGACCAAAAGTCAGAGGAAAGTTGGGATTTTGGAAAAATTAAGTCAAAAAATGAGTTCAGAGTGCCAAAAGATATGAAAATGACCCCAAGTTTGAAAAAAATAGCCATCTGAGGTGCAATCTAGAGCCAAAAGCATTGGACCAAGAAAAAAAATAAAAAAAAATGTGTGTGTGTGTGTGTATATATATATATATATATATATATATATATATATATATATATATATATATATATATATATATATATGTATATATAAAAGTTTTTTTTTCTTTTCTTTTCTTTTGAGCCATCCGTGGGGGTTGGCAAAAATTTAAAAATTAAAAAGAAAATAAAGTAATTATATAATAAAATAAAAAATTAAATAAATAAATTAAAAAATAAAAAATAAAAATAAATAAAAATGAAGAAAAAGAGGGGGGTAAATTAATAAATAAAATAAAGTAAAAATAAATCTTAAAAAAAAGAGGGGGCAGGGAGTAAATTAATAAATAAAATAGAAGGAAAATAAATAAATAAAATAGAGGGGGTTGGGGGGAGGGGGGGGTTAGAGCACACCGAGGAGGGCAAAGGGGGGGGGGGTTTATATAACAAAAATAAAAGAAAATCAGATGTCGGGGGCTTTTTTTTGGAAAATACCGAAAAATAGATAATAATACAAATAAAATGCAAAAAAACTCAAAAAACTCCAAAAAAATCAGAAAAACTTCCCAAAAATTTTCCTAAATTTCTAGGCCACTTATCCCACTCAAAAACACAGAGAGCTTCCTTTTTTTCTCCATTTTATTAAGAAAAATGACATTGAACAAAGATAAAAAATTCTAAAAATGCTTTAAAAATTCCCAAAAATTTCCTAAAATTTTTGGTTATGAAAAGAGCTATGAGATGGCTTCTAAGTTGCATAAAAACACAAGGAACAAGCATGAAAATGGATAAAAACTACTAAAACTTAAGCAAAAAATGGTATGAGAAGACTATATACAACCTGGACAGATTTTGCAAGTTCTAAGTGATCTAGAAATCTTCAGTTGTGCTGATGATAGGCCTTGAGCCTTGATATATTGACCAGTGGTAGTACCTCTCCTTTCAAAGTCTCTAACTCCACTGCACCCCAATTCAGCATCGTCTTAATTCTATAAGGTCCTTCCTATTGTGGAAGCCATTTCTCCCTTACTTGTGTGTGGATTAGAGGTCTATGGAGAAGAACTAACATGCCTGTTTGTAAGTTATTGTTCCACAGATTCCGATCATGTGCCTCCTTCCTCTTCATTTGACTCTCTAGCAATTGTTGTGCAGCATATAGACGTATCTCTTCCACTTTGTGCAGTGCTTCAAGCCTCTGAGAGACACACCACAATCTTTCTTTCCCTACATGAATGATAGTTTTGGTGATCTGTGTAGAAATTGAAAGGGTTCAATAGGCAATATCCCATAAACCAATTGGAATGGAGAGTATCCTGTAGCTTCGTTATAAGCTAATCTCTATGCCCATAGGGTACGTTGATAAGCTATGCCCTAGGAAGTGGGCTGAAACATACATTCCTTGCTTAACATGGCAATTAATACCTTATTGGTGGATTTTGCCTATCCATTAGCTCTTGGATAATAGGCACAATAGGTCCTATGTAGAATTTTGTACTGGTTAAAATTTTGTGTAGGACCTTGCTCACAAAATGAGTACCTTGGTCTGTACAAATTTCAAGAGGACATCCACATCTACAAATGATGTTACTATAAAGGAAATCAGCCATTGTTTGTGATGTGCAATCAGGGGAGGCAATAGCTTCAGCCCACTTTGTTGCATAGTCAATGGCAATCAATAGATACTTTTCTCTCTTTGGAACTGATGCAGGGTATATGGGCCCGACAAAATGTAACCCCCACTTCTCAAATGGCTGCCATGAAGTGGAAACAACCAAGGGGTTGTGCCTCTGCTTTGTTGGCTTGGGTCCACACCTCTAATAGATATCACATGCTCTTCCCCATTCCTCTGCGTCTCTGAATAATGTAGTCCACCATAAGCTAGCATCAAGGATTCTCTCGCTCATAATGTGTCCTGGAAGGTGTGCACCACCTCCTCCTTCATGTGCAGATTTAAGGATTTCCCTGACTTCATCTTCTTCCATGCACCTTCTAAACCAGTTATCCTTGCCCTATCTGTATAATTTTCCCTCATTGAAGGTAAAAGGTCTGCTTTTGATTAGTAGCCTCTTTCTTTGCATAGTGCTTGCCTTCTCTAGATACAATCTTGTTGGCATTCTCAGGTGTGAACACCATATGTTGGAAGTGGTAGTGGGCCACAATAATAATATATCATAGGTTTACAGGATCTTCCAACGGATGAACCTTAACATACACACCTTAAGAATAAAAAATAGATGAGTGAGAGATAGAGAGAGAATTAGATGAGATTTCGTGTAATGGTAAGCTATGAGGCTCACCTACACTATCTATATATGAATGTCAAATTACAATGTGTGTATATGATACAAACTGACAATATCTATATCTAGGTAAAAATAGGAACTAGATACAAGAGATTGTGTGCTTAAGAGGTATGAAGAGTGTGTGTATGTGAGAATATGGAGAATAAGAATAGTTTAGAACCGTTGTGCAACAAACCCAAATTTTGATCAACCTAAATTAGAAATGAGTGACTGAGCAAGTAAGAACGGAAATAGACTTGCTACTCATAGTAAATCAACAATGGATGTTGATGGTAAGCTGGCAGAATCTCCTCCAAATAATCACCGAGATGTAGACCACAACTCCTCCAAGAGTGTGAGAACTCCTCCTCCAAGATGGCCTCCAAGATCTTCTCCTTGCTCCTTGATATTAAGAAGATATCTCCTTGATCACCAAGTATCTTGAATTCTCCTTGAGTGATTGCTTGAGTGATGATTAGATTATGAGCATGGTATCTCTTATATAGTTTGTATGACTCACAAAAAGCACACTTTGAAAATCTTGCATAGAACATAAAGCTAGAAACGTAAATCTAAATTTAGCACCAACTTTTGTGATCGCCAAAAACTACGTCGATTGGCTTTCGCTTTTTGAAATTCCACAGCGCTACTGCCGACGGGATTCGAACTCGCTCCCCTGCTTTTGATGCATTTCTTATAAACCACGTCGCCAGGTGCTTTCTGTGTACAAACTTGTGCAACATTTATATCATATGCTATACTTGTTGGACCATATGAGCATTGATTCCAACAATCCCCCCCTTCAATGTCACAATGGTACAAGGTTCAATAACCTGCAAAACTTCTTCTGACTTTCCCTAGTCAATGCTTTGGTAAAAATATCTGCAACATTTTCACTTGTAGGTATGTAGACTAGCTCAATGTGCTTCTTAGATACCTGTTCTTGAATATAGTGGTAATGAAACTCTATATGCTTTGTCCTAGCATGATGAACAAGGTTCTTTGCAATAGCAATAGCACTCTGACTGCGTGAAAATATCTGTACAAGAAGATGAACATGAACATCAAGATAACTGAGAATCTTTTGTAACCAAATTGATTCAAGTGTAGCTGTAAAGGCAGCCCTGGACTCTGCTTCACTTGAAGATGTAGCAACTGGAGGTTGTTTTTTTGACATCCAAGAGATAAGATAATCTCCTAAAAAGAAACAATAACCATGTGCTTCTTCTTGCGTCTTTACCACCTGCCCAATCAGAATCTGAAAAACCTTTAAGTAAAAAATGTGAAGACTTCCAAAATACCATAGCATAATTTGAAGTTCTCTTCAAATATCTGAAAATTCTCTTAACCACTTTCCAATGAACTTTCAGTGGACTGTGCATAAACCTGGATACTTGAGAAACTGCAAACTGAATGTTTGCTTGTGTATTACATAAATATATCAAGAAATCGATTGCTTGACTATATAATGTAGTATCAAATGGTTTTGAATCTGCTTCCGACTGTAATAACACATTAACATCCATAGGTATTTGCATAGGCTTGGAATTTGTCATCTCAAACCATTCCAATAATTTCTCAATGTATTTTTGTTGTGTCATGTAGATACACTCATCTTTGTGTTTAAACTCAATCTCTAGATAAAAATGTAAAATCCCTAAGCATTTACATCAAATGTATTCTTAAGTTGTCCTTTAAACAACTAAAGATATGAATCCTTGGGACCTATCATTATCATATCATCAACATTTATGATAATAATAATCAAAACATCCTTTTCAGCTTTCACATAAAGAGTGGGAGCTACGTTTGAGTTTTCAAAACCAATAGATAGAAGATAAACAAGTATCTTCTCATACCAAGCTCTTGGTTCTTGCTTTAGTCCATACAAAGCTTTGATAATCTTGCACACTAAATGTTCTTTACTGTTTCTTCAAAACCTTCTGGCTGCTGAGCATAAACATCTTCATGTAGATCACCATTAAGAAATGCAGTTTTGATATCTAGCTGGTATGCTTTCCAACTAAAGAATGCAGCTAAAGAAAGTATTGTCTTGACCACTGCCATTCTAGATGTAGGTGCAAAAGTCTCATCATAGTTAATACCTTTTTTTTGTGCATAACCTTTGACAACTAATCTTGCTTTATACCTATCTATGGTAGCATCTGCTTTTCTTTTGATTTTGAAGGTCACTTAACACCAATAGCTTTCTTACCTTTTGGTAACTCACAAAGCTTCCAAGTTTGATTCTTATGAATAGAATCAATCTTTTCTTTCATAGCTTTCTTCCATACATGGCTATATAGTGAATCTTGAATACTAGCTGGTTCATTCTCAACTGAAATAAGAACTAAAACATTATGAATCTCAAAATGTTTTGCATAATTTACATGGTCTCCTTGTTGTCTCTTGGTCTGGCTTTTGGTTCTTCCTATGTATTCCTTTATACCACTGTCCTTCCATGTTTGATATAACCATTTTGGTGTATTCCTGAAAAGTGGTGGTATATCTTCTGGTTCTTCAGTATCTCTTTCTTCTGGAACTCTGGAACCTTCTCCAACTTCATAAGTTGGAAATTCAGGAGGTATTGATGATGGACTAGGTAGTGATGTAGGTAATGAAACTCTTTCTTCACCTGCATCTCTTAGGATTTGAGTAGGTTCATCACCCCCCTTGTATGGCTGAATGTAAGCATCCAGATTCCTACTGAAAAATGCATAGTCATCTGCCTTTATGAAATCTAGAATTTCTTCCTTCTTATCATAAATCTGACTTTCTGCATGAGAGTAGGATAGCACTTGTATCTGGAACATAGAATCTGTATCGTTGCTTTCAATTGCATAACCAATAAAGACTGCTTTAATGGCTTTTATATCAAGCTTACCACGACCCTTCTTCTCAATGTGACATAAGCTGGGGAACCAAAATTTTTGAAGTAACTCACATTGGGCTTCTTCCCATAATAAGCTTCATAAGGTGTAATGACCTTCAAAGCTTTTGTAGAAGTCCTAAGGCAAACTCTCCACCATACCTTGATCTTTGATATGCTTGAGAGCTGTGTAACTGATATGGCCAAATCTAGCATGCAAGAACTTCATGTTCTCCTTAGGTGTAGTAGACCTAGCAACATTAGCATGACTTAATTTGGACAATTCAAACATGGCACTTCTGTTTTCACCTTGAAGTAGACAATGCTCCTCATTAGGTGAGAGGATCTGACATGAATCTTTCTCAAAAACAACTTTATAACCATCTGACAAGAAAGTAGAGATAGAGAGAAAATTCTTCTTAATGTCTGGAACATAAAGAACATTAGAAATTGTGAAATTTTCACCTGCTTTGGACTTAAGATTCACTTCTCCAACACCAAAAACATCCAAATCATGATCATCTGCAATGGTCACTCTTCTACCTGAAGAGTTTGAAAGGGAAGAAAATACCTTTCTGCAACCTGTCATATGCTTAGTAGCTCCAGAATAAAAAATCCAAGGATTATCTGAGATTGCATTTAATATTGTCTGGTAAAAAACTATCTCTTCAATAGTAACACATGCATCAGAATATACCTTTGAAGATTTAGGTTTTGGATCATCTTCAACACTATTACCTGATGCTTTCTTCTTCTCATTGAAAATCCTTGCTCTGCATTCTGCTATGAAATGACCTAGCTTCTTACAGTAATGGCATACTCCTTTCTTTGAATCAGATGTAATCGAAGATTTTTCTCTGGGTGTAGAGGAAACATTAGGGGTAGAACTAGAAAACTTAGGATTAGAAGACTTACTTTCCTTCTTAGATTGTTGAATCATCTGCTCCTTCTTTGTCTCCTTCTTCTTCTTTCCCTTTGATGATGATAACATAGCTTCATCATTCTCTGCCATAACCTTTTGTTGATCTTCATCTTGAAGCAACATGAACTGTAGCTCTTCAAATGAAATTTCTCTATCTCTTGTAGAGAGAGATAAAGAAGTAACAAAAGCATGGTATGTGGATGGAAGTGAGTTTAGAAGTGTATTTACCATCTCTTCATCTGACGTGTTGACTCCAACATTTAGTAATTGATCTCGTAAATCTTTAAGCTTCAAAATATGTGTCTGAGCCGATTCACCAACTTTCATCCTTGTGTTGACTAATTGTCTCCTGAGATGAGCTTTCCTAGCAGGATTTTCGCTCTGATAGAGATTCTCTAACTCTAACCAAGCCTGACGAGAGCTTCTGCATAACCTGATGTGGGGCATAATATGCCTCTTGACTCCCATAGAAATATATGAAAGTTCTAAAGCATCCCTTGAATCCCATCTAGATTGCTCTTCTGTAGGAAATAATTTGGTAGTAGTATGGACTCCTGATGATGAAAAAGTTTCTTCTTCTTCACTAACCTCTTGTTGAGCAGAAATAGGAACAACAAGTCTTCTAGAAGATGAAGCAACATCTTCGCCGACTTTGCCTCAACTAAGTTGCTGCACTCTCCTCCTCTTTGTGTGGCTTATTCCTTTTCAAGCTCTCAAGCTCTTTCCTTAGCTGAATTACTAGGTCTTCAAGTTCTATAGGATATGATAAATTGGAAGAGCTAGCCCCATACTGTTGTCTAATTTGCTCCAATCTTATACTTGTATTGATAAATTCTTCTATTGTTGTTGTCGGTAATACTAACTCCTTTATTTTACATTGTGTGGATATTGGAAGTGGTTTAACCAACCACTTCTTGATTAAAAAAAATTATGGGGAGGGTTAGGTAGTTTGGCCATTAATGCCTTGGCTCTGGTAACAAATTCTGGGAAGATCTCCCTAGGACATAGTCTTAAATTTTCTAATTCTTCATTAATGTTTTCAATTGTGTTCCCTTGTTGGAATTGTGTCCTAAAATGATTCCTTCATCAAGTCCCATCTGGTGAAATGGTTGTCGGCAAACTGACTAAACCATTTGTCTGCTAGTCCTTCTAATGTTGCAAGGAAAAGAATAAAAAATGCATCTTCTCTTCCCATCAGACCCCTTGTCTTACATCATGCTGAGAATCTCCTAATGTGCTCATCTTGGTCTTCTTGTGCTAATCCTCTGAAGGATGGAAATTTGATATTCAATCTAGAAAGTAAAGTTTCCAAATCTACCTAGGCTGCCATATTCTTTACTGATGATGTCAATGACAATGCACTGGTTGATCTTTGAATAACCTTCCTTCTTGTTGCTTTGCAAGGGACCCTCAAGCTTTGGGACCGAGTTGCGGTCATGAGCTGTTCATACTCCTCTTAGGTTAAGATAATTCCAATGGAAGAAAGATTACCTCTTAAGCACTATCGATACCCTTGCACTCTTCTACACTTTGCAAATATTGCTTCTCCTATGCTCAAGCCTCCTTGGGTCCCACCATGCGTGCCAAATTTTGTTGGGGGATTCTTGTGCAGAAAGGGACTTGAGTGTTTGTGGGAGAAGAGGAAGGTAAGAAGAAGGATACAAACACTGAAAACTTATGTAGATTGATTATAAAGAGAGAAGTACAATAATGATGTACAACACAATCCAAATACTCTCTGTGCAAAATACCAAAGAGTGCATAATCAAAAAAGTTACAAAATACCTAAGGTTCTTGCTGCCATTGACCTTCTCTGCACAAGACCTCCACCTTCTCTAAGAGCTTGCACTTGTGCACATCTTGCACTCAAGCTTGCGATAGGGGGAGGGATGGACACCTTCTATCGACGTGCACACAGCTTCAATGGGACCTTGTGACCTTTGATTGCATTCCTTAACACTCCTGTGCACACACCTAAGTCACACTTCTTGCACACTTGTACCTGCTTCTCTGCGTCGCACACTCACTATATGTCTCTTCTCTTCTCTCTCCTAGTGTAGACTATGCTCACCTTGCTTAGTCTAACCAAGAATAATGCCTTGCCTTGAGTTGAGTGTTGGTTCATGTACGCTCCTAGCTGATAGAGTATCTTGGTGCTCACTTTGATGTCCCAAGATTGTCTCCCATGTGGGCAACCAACGAATCCTTGTTTTGTCTTGTAGTGACTTTAGACTCAAACAAAATTTTAATGGGGGGCTATACTTTGACTTTTGCATATGCTTCCTCTTCACATGACTTCACATTTTTCCCCTCAATTCTTCAATTGTGTACCTAAGGGAGGGTTCACCTAAACCTTCCAAACACTTTAAAAACACTTTTGAACCTTAGAGAAATCACAGAAAGACAATCTGCAATCTGCATCCACTTTTTGCAAAACATACCCTTTGTGAATAATTGATTGTGCACTACATGTGTACCTTGACACCCGAACTTTGAATGCTTTGACTTTGTGCATGTTGAATTTGACCTTGCACATGTTGTATTTGATTGCTTTGACTTTGATCCTTTGACTTTGACCAATATTACTTTTATGGGCTCAACAACGATCACTGGCATTATACTCCTTGCAATAAATAGGCTATTTCAATGTTCCTTGGGAGATTCTTGGATCTAAGACATGCTGAACCTCAAATTCTTCATGATCCTCAATCTTGATAGGTGGTGAAGGACTGAGTCTCTCTTGAGCTTCCTTGGATTCTTTATGAAATAGATCCTTTGAGCTTATAGTGGTACATTGTGGTGTCTCCAAGATCTTTGATGGAGAGCCTTGAGTAAGCACACCTCCTTGATTGAACATGATCTCTTCCTTGTCCTTTACCTTCTTATTATCTTCATAATATATATACTCCATATCATTTGGAATTACTTCTTGGGCTTCAAAGATTCTTGATTCGGATCCTTGAGGAACATTGTCTTGATTATTCAACACTTCTAGTTGTTAGACTTGGCTTTCTTTGAACAGTTGACCCTCACATTGAATTGCTTGAATGATAACATCATCCAAGGTGTCTCCTTGATGCATGGATAGAAAGAGATACTTCACTTCATCTTTGAGGACACTTTGAAACTAATTAATCATGTAGTCTTCTTTATATGCAGATCCATGAAATAATATCTTGATATCTAAGGCATACCTTGAAACTAATCGATCACCTTGCTGTAACCTCCTTTCCAAATCTTGGAGTTTTTTACATGTATTAACAAAGTAAATTCCATATTTTTGAGAATCGATATGGAATCCATCATTCTTGAATTGGCTTGATGTGATAGTCTTGCCAAAATGTCAGGGGAGCACTAGATTGTGCCCTCCAACTAGACTAGACAAGATTTCGGAAATATACTTCTAATTGCAAGATCACCCACATAGGGGAAATAATACAAGAACATGTAGCTGATACGAAACGTCCCACAACCCAGGATCGATAGGTATTCATAACTCGACTAGAGATGATACATGAGATCCCAAAACTCGAGATGGTAGGTATGAAACAAGATATCTGGATTACAAGAACTCCCTTCAAGGATTGATCTTAGGGTTTTGGCACGTTCCGAACACAATGAAAGCATTAGATTCTCCAAATTCTGAGCCAATTAAGAGATAAAGAAAGTCACATAGAATCTAAGGTTCATGATGGTTTTCTTGTCCATGACAAATGGAGCTCATCTACTAGTAAGTAGAAATCTGCTAATTCTACACAATTAAAGAAGGATGACAAAGAGGAGAAGAAAACAAAAAACCAGAAATTGTTTTGCAAATACTATAAAGGAAATTATCATGTCATAAAGAGTTGTCCAAAACTGGCTACAAAAGAGGCAAAGAAGAAAGAGGTTGGAATGGTTGTTTCAGAGGCCTCTGCACCTAAAACAAAGTCTGCTAATCTTGTACAAAATGAAGAATGGGTCTTTACTACTATTTGTAGTTATGATCCATCTTCTCATGAGTTGTGTATGTTTGCAATAGACTTAGATATTTGGTACTTTGATAGTGGTGCAACCAAACATATTACCTCGCAACACAATTTCTTCACTTCACTTGAGCCTACCCCTAGAAGGAATACTACCACGTGTCGACAACTCCTCTTATCTTCTCATGGAAGATGGTAACATCCTTTTGAATATTAAAGATGGTAGTTCTTTTACATTGTCAGATGCTTTATTTTTGCCAGGGATCAAAGAAAATCTGTTATCACTTTCAACATCAGCCAAGATTGGCTTGGTTGTGAAATTTTTTTATGACAAATGTACAATCCATGATCTATGAAATGGTGATGTCATTATTGATTTTGACCTTTTATGTTTGGGATGTGGAAGCTCATAGATTATGCAAAATATGTGAATGATTTAGCATGTGCAGTTCAAGTTTCTTAGGCTATGTCAGATGCAAAGCTTTGACATGCATGCTTTGGTCATCTCAATTTTGCTAGTTTGCTATGCCTGCAGAAATTTGAAATGGTATCCTCTTTGCCCAAACTTGAGACACCTTGTTAACATGTTTGTGAAACCTTTATTTTGGGCAAAATGATCCTCCTTCCCAAAAGATGGTTCTATTTGAGCTACTAAAAAATTGCAACTTGTTCATAGTGATGTCTGTGGTCCTATGCATACACCTTCTTTTGGGAACTACATTTACTTGGTGACTTTCATTAATCATTTTTCTAGGCATGCATGGATGTATCCACTGAAAGCAAAGTCCAAAGTGTTTATGTGTTTCAAGTAGTTTTTGGTTTTGGCTGAAAATCTATCAGCATGCAAAATGGGCACCCTCCATTCTGATCAAGGGGGATACATGTCTTCTCATTTTAATGCATTTCTAGTTGAACATGGGATAAAACATCAATGTACAATGCCATATACACCTAAAAAATATGGCTTTTCTAAAAGAAAGAATAGGCCTTTCATGGAAATGGTGAGGTGTATGGTCAAAGTCAAGCTCTACCACATAGCTTCTAGCTTGAGGCTACTACATGTGTAGCATACGTACTTAACAGGTGTCCCACCAAAGCATTGCAATCTATCACTCCATATAGGCCTAACATGGTCGCAACCCATCTCTTGCTTATCTGTGTGTCTTTGGTTGTTTGACATATGCATTAGCACATGAACAACAATGTAGAAAATTGGATGATAAAGTAGTGAAATGTATTTTTGTTGGGTAGAGTTGTAAAAGCAAAGGCTATCATGTGTATCATCTACAAAATAAATGCATTTTGGTGAGCAGTGATGTTGTTTTTGTGGAAGATGCAATTTAGCCATTACGTTCATGTACTAGGAGACATCAGTTAGCTCCAAAGATGTGTATGACACTTTGCTAGCTCTTTTCATAGGTGGACGATCAAGCATTGTTCCAAATGAGGCAATTACTTAGCCTCTATAGTTTCCACATGATGACGCAGATCGTTCCATTTTTTATGCATATTTACATGATGCACTTATTGATGAGAGGCTGATATAGAGGTGGAAAAAGCTATGCCTAAATAGCGGGTGTAGACTTTGGGAGATAGCAAACTAGATGCACCATTTTCATATCGTACTCCTTGAGGCTCTCATAGTGCTTCCTTTGCATCAGATTGCCATGCTATGGTTGCCTCTGGTCTCTATGATGAGAATCAGCCTGTTTCTTTTGATGAAGCACAAAAATAAGAAAATTGGATGGCTGCTATGCAATCAAAGTATGATGCTATTATGAAGAATGGTAGCTAGCCTTTATGTGACTTGCCTCCTGGCAAAAAGGCCATTGTCACTAAATGGGTATACAAGCTGGAATGTAAACGTGATGGAACACATGATAGGTACAAAGCTAGGCTTGTTTCAAAAGGTTATGGTCAAGAAAGAGGCATGTCTTCTTGGTCACCAACTATTTCTAAGTATTATTGCCTTCTTCAATCTTATGCTATTTTTTCCTACTAGTGAGCTTTGAATCCTTGCACATAGCCTTCCATCAGAGGGTCTAGAACTAACTCTCCATGAATCCAGAGGTGTGGATTTGGGAGGTTTTCCTCTTCTTAAGCTAGTGGATGGACTATCTAGATCCTTGATTCTTTAGCCCTAATAACTCTATGACTTGTAGCTATTACTCTCTGTGCTTGTTGTTGCGAATTTGTTGAATCCCACTCTTTTGCGAGGTTAGACACTCACCTAGCTATTGCTTCATAAGTACTTATCATAAATCATAGATAATTTCCCAAGACCCTACCATTTTCTAAACTCTAAACCTATTGGAGGAGATAGTGGATAGTCACAAGAGATGAATTGGTGTAGCTAAAACTTGCTTCACACTTGCTACAAGTGATGGCTGGAGAGTGTTGTGGGCATCTTTAGCTAGCTAATAAGCATAAATAATCACATATGTTGCTTGGAAGATGATCCACTAATGATAGGATCAAAACAAATAGGTAGGAATATAATCCAAGGTCCAGAACTTGCTATTTTGGTCCACACACCTATTCAATGTTTTGAACCATTCTCTCAGCAGAGTAGCAATTGACTAAATTCCTTTTGGGGAACTCTAATTAGCTTATCAAGCTACCAATAATGAGTGATATCATAAAAAATGATGGACTATATGCAGAGAAATATGTTTAGAACATCAACCAAGCATCCCGACATTTATAGGTCTTGACAGTCAACAGACCAGTGAGCAAAGATGGATTAATATCTGATGATTATGAGAAGCATTACTAATGGGACTTTGTAGGATTAAAATAGAAACTATGGTGAATCTATGATGCTTTAAATCATAGGAAATGATCAACTATAGAGTGAGAACAAGCTTTGACAAGAACACTGTCTTGATGGAGTTATGACAGAGAAATGAGAATAAGAAGTAATGATCATGTATGTATTAAATGATGTAAAAGTACAATGTCATTGGCAATCAACCATTGCTCAATGAGTGAGAAGTGAGTGAGCTATGAGGTGATCTCCTCAATGAAATTACATCAAAATGATCTTTGAATATCGAGATTGATGCATGCCTTTCATACACTCTTTTTATAGTTTTTGAAGTGAATGCTAAAGTAGGAATGATTCTCTCTTGACTCAACTACCAAATGATACAAGATTATGTGTTTCCTAACTCCTCGAGGGTATATTTCATTTTTACAAAAGTAAATGTGAAGTAGAATTACAAGCGCTTGAACATATGAAGCCTTCCAAGGGTTATGCCAATAAATCAAGCTTATGTGAGATGATCAAGTATGTAGGCTTGGGCTTACTTGCACCAACAGCTCCCCCTCAAGCCTAACATGCTTGGTCTTCATTGCTCCTTGATTTCTTGCAAACCAATCATCAATTTGAACCTGTTCATCTTTGTTCCATCCAATGCTTTGGTAAGTATATTTGCACATTGTAAATGAGTTGATACATAGGATAATTGGATATCCTTGCTAAGCAATTTCTCCCTTACATAATGATAGTGCACTTCAATGTTCTTAGTCCTTCCATGGTATACAAAATTAGCAGCCAAATGAAGTAAACTAGTGTATCCCTTTAGATACTTAAGTACCCTCTTTGCAACTTCCATATGAGGCTTCCTTGGTACATGCATAAACTGACTCAATGTACTTACTGCATAGGCAATGTCTACTCTTGTTAAAGTAGCATAATTAAGACTACCCACAAGTTGTTGATAGCTTGTAACATCTTCAAGTAGTTCACCATGTGAACTTAGCTTATGGTTGAGCTCCATAGGCATACCTACAAATTTAGTGTTCTCCATCTTAAACTTTACCAACATATCATGTATGTACTTTCTTTGTGTGATGAATATACCTGAATCTGTATACACAAGTTCTATGCAAGGATGTAGGTTAATAACCCTAGATCGTTGATTTTGAATTCCTTCATTAATTGAGCCTGGACCTGCTTGATACCATCAGAATCATTCCCTGTAAGTATGATATCATCTACATAGACACATAAGTAAATGCCTTTTGATTTGTTCTTCTTAACAAATATAGAAGAGTCTGTCTTGCTTGCTACAAAGCCTTGGTCCTGCAAATAGGTAACAAGCCTATGGTTCCAAGATCTTGGAGCTTGCTTGAGACCATAGAGTGCTTTTCTAAGCTTGCATACATAGCCTATTTTGTCTTCATCTTCAAAACTTGGTGGTTGTGCCATATAGACTTCTTCTGATATCCAACCATTTAAGAATGTATTCTTCACATCTAACTGATATAAATTCCAATTTTTAGAAGCAGCAAGACTTATCAAACCCTGATTGTTGGAATCTTTACCATAGGTGAAAATGTTTCTTCATATTCTATTCCATGTGTTTGGGCAAACCCTTTGCCACTAACCTTGCCTTGTACCTGTCTATGGAACCATCAGAGTTCTTTTTAATTTTGTATATCCACCTTGAACCAATTACCTTCATATCTAGCTTCTTTGGAACTAGATTCCAAGTGTGGTTTTCCTACAATGCTTCCACTTCTTCTTGCATGGCTTCTCTCCACTCTTTCTTTTTCCTTGCCTTTTCAAATGAAGAAGGCTCTTTTGCCATAGAGTCTTTTGTGATGTACACAGAGTGTTTTATGACTAAAGATGTATCATATCCATACCTTATGGGCTTCTTACTTTCTCTTTGTGCTCTCCTTAAAGATTGATTGGAAGATTCGGGTCGATCTTCTAATTGCTTGAATTTAAACTTGCCTCTTGACTTCCAAGCTTTGATATCAATCTGCTCCTCATCTTCTATGTTGATGTCTTCTACTAAGTGTTGATCTTCTTGAGTGAGGGTTAGAAAATCATTTTCCAAATGATATGGTAACTTGACCTTCGTGCAATAATCTTCAAACCATGAATTATTCTCATCAAATACGACATCCCTAATAAATATGAAAGCCTTAGTGGGATTGTATAGGCTATATCCCTTTTTATTCTGATCATACCCAATAAATATACATTTCTCAGCCTTAGGGTCAAGCTTCCCTCTAATTTGTGATGGGATGTGTGCATAGGCAATGAACCCAAATATTTTGCAATGATCCAATGAGGGTCTCCTGCCATTCCATGCTTCATATGGTGTCATACCATCCAATGATTTGGATGGAAGCCTATTGACCAAGTAGGTGGCTCTGGAAATGGCCTCTACCCATAAATAATTACGTAATTTTTTCTCATTTAACATAGACGTAGTTGCTTCAACAATTAACATGTTCCTTCTCTCTACCACTCCATTCAATTTAGGAGTATACCTAGTTGTCACTCCCCTCTTTATGCCTTTGTCGTGTAGAAATAGATCAAAATCATGTGAAAAGTAATCACCACCTCCATCACACTTGATTCTCTTCAAGCTCCTTCCTGTTTGGTTTTCAACTAGTGCCAAATACTTCTTAACACATGTAAATACCCCATCCTTATGCTTCATGAAATAGAGGATTTTCCACCTACTCTAATAATCAATAAATGACACATTGTACCTTGAACCTGAGATGGATGAATCTTTGCTAGGACCCCACACATGAGTGTGTACAAGCTCCAAATAGTCTTCATGGATGTATCCTTTCCTGTTGAATGGTTGCCTGTGAGCTTTGCCAAATTCGCAAGCTCCACATTTGTATATCATGTGCTGCTTGGTCACATTGGGAATGCCAAGCACACTTTGATCCCTGCAAATTTGTTTCATAGTTCTTTCTCCTATGTGCCCTAGCCTTTTGTGCCATATTTCCAACTTAGATAAGGTTTGGTCTCTATAACTGAATAGTGCTATGTTCCTTGTGTCTTCAATTTCAAATGTAAACAATCTACCTAACTTCTCACCTTTAGCAATCCTTTTGAAGCCTTGTTGGGGGTCTTCCACATATGCTCCATGCTTAGTGAATCTGACTTGTAGACCTTTCTCTACAATCTGCCCGACACTAATTATGTTTTTGGTTATAGTAGGCACATATAGAACTTTTCTCAAAAGATTCATACTACCATCAAATGTTTTGACATTTCTAATTTTCTTAACTGAGTGTTTAGTGTCATCACTTGTTTGTACTTCATGCTTCCCCTTAGGTTCTTCAAGATCAGATAATAGAGCTACATTTCTTGCCACATGATTGGAACAACTTGAAACAATGTAGAAGAGATTCTCATCATCTTTACCTTGCTTGGATGTCATGTTCATGATGAGTAGAGAGTCTTCTTGATCTTCAACATAGGTGTCGAGATCCCTTCTTCCTCTAAAGCCTCCTTCATAATTGTTGTTGTTGTAGCCTTGATTGTATTTATGGTTGTAGTTGCCTCCACCATTGTTGTACCTACCTCTAGATTGTCCATAGCTTCCTCTATGAAAGCCTCTTCCCCTTTGGTTCCTTGTATTTTTGTAGCATTCTTTTGTAGTGTGGTTGTTGAGACCACAAATGTTGCATGGTGAATTGTTGTATGGTCTCCCCCTACCTTGCTTTCCTCCTTTGCCCCTTCCTCTAGTACCTCTTCCTCTTCCTGCATAATTAGCTTGAGAGGTACTAGCGTCTTCTTCCTGTTTCTTGCTTTTACCTTTATCGTTAGCTTTATTCTTATCTGTATAGAGGGCAGAAGATTGGTTACCTCTTGAGTTGTCACCATTTTTGTTGAGCTTTGTCTCATGGGTGAAGAGTTGCCCCATCAAGGTGTTGAGATCAGGTATTTGCATATCCATGTAGAGGTCCATTACTATGGTGGACTCCCACTTGTCATCAGCCTTAATTCCATTGATGATCTACCTCATTATGTGCTCTTCCTCTATCTCTTCTCCAATGCTTGCAAGCTGGTCAGCTACATATTTCATTTTGGTTACATAATCAGCCACTCCTTGCTTTTATTGTCTCTTAGGGGTTCTGAATTCCATCCACAACTGATTCTTCCTAGCTCGTGTTTGAGGAGAAATATGATGAAAGTACTTCCCAAGTCTCCTGGGAGGTCTTGCAATTCCTAGCATGTGGTAACAAGAAATTAGAGATTGAGTTTAGTAGATATGACATGGCAAGAGCATCCTTTGCACACCATGTGGTCAACCTTTCTTGCTCTTCCCTTGGTTGATGCTTGCTCATGAAAATTAGCATGTCTTCATCTCCTGAGATGTATCCATATAAGCTTCTCCCTTGAAGGTAGGCTTGCATCCTTAGTGACCATGCTGATTAGTTGTTCCGGTTCCATTTTTCAATGAAGGATGGAAATCCATCTCCCATCTTGATTGTGCTTGCTTTGATACCACTGTTGGAGGAGATAGTGGATAGTCAAAAGAGATGAATTGGTGTAGCTAAAACCTGCTTCACACCTGCTACAAGTGATGGCTGGAGAGTGTTGTTGGCCTCTTTAGCTAGCTAATAAGCATAAATAATCACATATGTTGCTTGGAAGATGATCCACTAATGATAGGATCAAAACAGATAGGTAGGAATATAATCCAAGGTCCAAAACTTGCTATTTTGGTCCACACACCTCTTCAGTGTTTTGAACTATTCTCTGAGCACAGTAGCAATTGACTAAATTCCTTTTGGGGAACTCTAATTAGCTTATCAAGCTACCAATCATGAGTGATATCATAAAAAATGATGGACCATATGCAGAGAAATATGTTTAGCAAATCAATCAAGCATCCCGACATTTACGAGTCTTGACAGTCAACATACTAGTGAGAAAAGATGGATTAATATCTGATGATCGCGAGAAGCATTACTAATGAAAATTTGTAGGATTAAGGTAGACTCTATGCTAAATCTATCATGCTTTAAATCATAGGAAATGATCAACTATAGAGTGAGAAAAAGCTTTGACAAGATCATTGTCCTGATGGAGTTATGACAGAGAAATGAGAAAAAGAAGTAATGATCATGTATGTATTAAATCATGTAAAAGTACAATGTAATTGGCAATCAACCATTGGTCAATGACTAAGAAGTGAGTGAGCTATGAGGTGAGTTCCTCTTCTCAATGAAATTACATCAAAATGATCTTTGAATCTCGAGATTGATGCGGGCCTTTCATATCCTCTTTTTATAGTTTTTGTTGGAGCCAAAGAATTTGAATTCAAATTAAAATCTCTACCTAAAAGTGAAGCTAAAGTATAGGATTGATTCTCTCTTGACTCAACTACCAAATGATACAATATTATGTGCTTCCTAACTCCTCGTGGGTATATTTCACTTTTACAAAAGTAAATGTGAAGTAGAACTACAAGAGGTTGAACATATGAAGCCTTCCAAGAGTTATGCCAATAAATCAAGCTTATGTGAGATGATCAAGTATGTAGGCTTGGGCTCAATTGCACCAACAAAACCCACAATCCCACACTAAACCAAACACAATTCTTCACTTAGGTTTACACTTCTTGACTAGAGAATAGCGTACAAGTTGATTGGGTCACTAACCATTGTGATAAGATTTCACTGTGCATAACTGATATGGATCATGAACACTTACCAATCCTTTTGCAATCATCGTGAACCAAAAGAAATTTATCAAGCCCCAGCACGTATAAATTTTAAAGGTATAATGATGAATAATGCTTTAGAAAATGTACGATATTCATTCCTAATGAATTTGTTGATTGCAATAGCTTAGAAGCTCAGTATAATATGATAATCCAAATCAAAACTACAGAACTTTAGAATTATAGAATCTAGCAAGGGAGTAACTTTGATAGAACTTTGTACCAAGTCTACATTTTAGTCACTCCGTTTTCATCTCTATAATTTTACTTTTTAAACCTTGCCTCCTATGTGTCAATTTGTTTTTGTCCATGATCTAGTGATTTTGGGGCGACATCATCTTTCTCTAAGGTTCATTACTCCTTGGCTATGTCATAAGGACCACTTGTGAGTTTGTTAATAGGGCCACCACTCCATTCGCTTTCTCTTTTAGTTTGAATTAGTTGCTAAATTAAGTTCATTCATCTAGTGGCCAAAAAATACACAACATATGTAATTTTCAAGATGATCCTCTTTGTAGGCCTATGGTTCTAAACACTTCACATGTATGTTGACACTTATGTAATAAGAGGTGTGAATTTAACCAGTTACAAAATATATGTTATGATAAGATCAAATGCCATTATGACCCATCATGGGGAGAAAAGCCTTTGCAAAATGGGGACCACTCAACTTCCCATCTAAAGAATCTTATCTGGAGTATATTATTGTAGCTATAGATTATCAATCCAAGTGGGTAAAAGGCAAATCTACAAAACAATGTGATGCTCAAACTATTGACAACTTCTTGTTTGAGATACTTTCACATTGCTTCAATCTTCCTATTCAAAGTGTAGACGATAGGGGTTAAAATGATCATAGATGAAATTATAAGAAGGTACTAGGTGAACTCCTAGTAACACACAACAAATCATTGTTAGAGTTTTAGGTCTACAAAAGCATGCAAACAACACAAGGAAGAAGAAGCTTGAAGCACAACACACAATATTAAATGTATTACCACTAGAATGTACACAGATACGTGACACATCAAGGTTATAGGCCTATATACAAGCCCGAGGGGGGGGGAAGCTCCTAAAGATGGAAAAAAGTGCCCCGACAATCCTAATGTGTTCACACACATCTCTACCTAAATATATCAATAAATCCCCCCGGGAGTGATGCGGTGAACAAGGAGCTAGCACTCACGTTTAAGGAAGTGCCAAGCTATGTGGAATCAAACCACAAAAGGAAGTAATCTAAAAGCTTTGCGAAAAGCTTAAAACTTCTCCCTAGGCAGAGCCTTTGTGAAAACTTTTGCAATGTTCTCCTGTGTGGGCACATATGCCAAATTGATCTCTCCAACAGAGAACCTCTCCCTGACATAATGATAGTCCAACTCAATGTGCTTAGTGCAAGCATGGAAGATAGGGTTCATTGCAAGTACCAATGCACTTTGACTTTTAGTGAAGATGGTGGTGGCAGAAGACTGACCAACACCCAAATCAGCCATAAGGCATCTGAGCCACACACACTCAATAGTCACTGTGAAAGCTACCCTGTACTCAGCCTCACAACTGGAAGTGGCCATAGTAGGCTACTTCTTGCTCAACAAAGATATGCATGAGCTACCAAGCATGAAGCAAAAACCATTGGTGGACACACGAGTGTCATAGCAACAAGCCTAGTTAGAGTTAGAAAAAGCATGTAAATCTGGCGATAGTGATCCCTCCTTGGGATAAAACAATCCAAGTAGCTAGGTACCACTCAAGTAGCAAAAGATGTGCTTAACCACCTGCCAATGCTTAACACCTAGGCAATGCATAAACCTGCTCATCTGTGAGACACCAAAACTTAATATCTCTCCCAGTAATGCATAATTAAATCAAGCATCTAATAGCCTATTGATAGAGAATGGCATGAAATGCATCCCCAGCATCATGAAGACTCAATCGTAAACCTATCTCCATAGGAGTGGCAATAGGTTTGTAGTCTTCAAGGCCAAAACACTAGAATAATATTTCAATACATTTTGTTTGACACAAAGCTATTTTGCCATCAACTTGCATAAATTGAATGCCCAAATAATAATGGAAATGCCCCAAATTTGTCATCTTAAATGAGGCACGAAAATCAGCCTTAAGATCAGCAATATGCTTCTCATGAGGACCAACGAGCAACATGTCATCAACATAAACAACAATGATCAGAAGCACATCATTTGCATGCTTATCATATAAGATGCTCTCAATTGGACTATTCTCAAAACCATGTGCAATCAGGTAGGCATGTATCTTTCCGTCACATGGATAAAAAACATACACTTTTTCATTCAAGTCACCATTCAAAAATGTAGTTTTAATGTTCAACTGATGTACATTCCAACCATGATGATCTGCAAGTGCTTAGATGCTACAAAGAGTAGTCATTTGGCATGTAGGAGCAAAGGTCTCATCAAAATCAATGCCTCTTTCTTGAGCATAACCCTTTGCAACAAGCCTAGCCTTATACATGTCAACTATTCCATCAAGCTTATGCTTTAGCTTGTATACCCACTTAGTGCCAATGGCCTTCTTGCCAGGAGGCAAGTCACATAAATACTAGGTACCATTTTTCATGATAGATATTCTAATTGTATAACAACCATCCAATTTTCTAAATTTTGTGCTTCATAAAAAAAAATTGGCTCATTCTCATAAAAAAGAGTTGAGGCAGCCATAGCATAACAATTTGATGCAAAAGAAGCACTATGAGAGATAGAACAAGTAGGATATGGCAGAGGTGCATCTAATTTGCTATCATGCAAAGTCTGCGCCAACCATTTTGACATAGTTTTTACCTCCTCAATATCAACTCTCTCATCAACAAGTGCATCATGTAAATATGCATCAGAAATGGAATGATCTACATCATCACATGAAGCCTATAAGGGTTGAGAAGTTGCCTCATTAGGACTGGCACTAGACTGTCCACCTGTAAAAAGAGGCAGCAAAGTATCATACATGTCTGTGGAGCTAACAAATGTCTCCTTAGTACATGAAAGTAATGGCTGAATAGCATCTTCCACAAAAACATCACATCTAACCAAAATGCATTTAGTATGTGGATGATACAAACGATAGCCTTTGCTTTTAGAATTGTATCCAACAAAAATAAATTTCACTACTTTATCGTCCAATTTCGTGTGATGTTGTTCATGCATTAATGCATATGCCAGACAACCAAAAACATGCAGGTGAGAAACCCATAGCTTACAACCATGCCATATGTTGCACACATAATAGCCTCAAGCCAGAAACTATGTGGTAAAATCTGACTCTTGACCATACAGCTCACAATCTCCATGAGTGACATATGTTGCACACATAACAGCCTCAAGCCAGAAACTATGTGGTAAAGTCTCACTCTTGACCATACAGCTCACAATCTCCATGAGTGACCTGTTCTTCCTTTTCAACAACTCCATTAAGAACATATGTTGCACACATATTAAGAACATATGTTGCACACCTATTAAGAACATATGTTGCACACATAACAGCCTCAAGCCAGAAACTATGTGGTAAAGTATGACTCTTGACCATACAACTCACAATCTCCATGAGTGACCTGTTCTTCCTTTTCAGCAACTCCATTCTTCTAAGGTGTATATGACAGTGTACAATGATGTTGTATCCCACGTTCAGCGAGAAATGCTTTAAAATCAGAAGACATATTCCTGCCCTTGATCAAAACGGAAGGTGCCCCTTTTACATGTTGATAGATTTTCAGCCAAAACCAAAAATTGTTTGAAGCACATAAACACTTCAAACTTTGCTTTCAATGGATATACCCATGCATGCTTGGAAAAATCATCGATAAAAGTTAAGAATTAAAGATAGTTCCCAAAAGAAGGTGTCTACACAGGACCATAGGCATCACTATGAACAAGCTACAATTTTTGAGTAGCTAGAATTGAACCATCTTTAGGGAAGGAGAAACGTTGCATTTTTCCCAAAATACAACCTTCACATACATGTTTACCACGTGCCTCAAGTTTGGGAAAAGAGGATACCATTTAGATTTCTGCAAGCATAGCAAACTAGCAAAATTCAGATGATCAACGCGTGCATGCCAAAGCTTTGCATGTGACATAGCTTGAGAATCTTGAACTGCACATGCTGAATCATTCACGGTTTTTTCATAATCTATGAGCTTATACAACCCATAACATAAAATGCCAGAAGCAATAATGATGTTTCCATTTGACAGGTCATGAATTGTACATCAATCATCAACAAATTTCACAACCAAGCCGATCTTGGCTAATGTTGAGACTGATGACAAAATTTTCTTGATCCCTAGCAAAAATAAAGCATCCAACAATGTAAAAGAACTACCATCAGCAGTGGTCAGAGTGATCTTACCAACTCCCTTGACAAGGTAAGAGGAGCTATTAGCACATGTGACAATATTCCTTAAAGGGGCAGACTCAAGTGAAGTGAAGAAACTGCGTTGTGAGGTAATATGTTTCATTGCCCCACTATCAAAGTACCAAACATCTGAGTCTAGTGCAGACATACACTACTCATGAGAAGATGGGTCAAAACTGCAAACAATAGTAAACACCCATTCTTCATTCTACACAAGATTAGCAGAGTCTATTTTCAGTGTAGAGGCCTCTGCAACAAGCATTCCAGCCTCCTTTTTCTTTGCGTCTTTTGCAGCCAGTTTTGGAAAATTCTTTATGACGTGATCGTTTCCTTTAGAGTACTTGCAAAACAATTTTTGCTTTTTTGTTTTCTTCTTGTCTATGTCATCCTTCTTTGATTGTGCAGAATTAGCATATTTTTGCTTCCTAGTAGAAGAGCTCTATTTACCATTGCCCTTCTGACTAGCCAAGAAAGCTTGATCTACAATGCGCATAATAGACCTTCAAACAAAGAGTAGATACAAAACTCTGATATGAATTTGGAAGACCATTTAGAACAGTCTACACAAGTGAACTATCAAGCAAGACTTCATTAGTAGAAATCGATTGTTCCTTCAAATCTTTGATCTTCATCAAAAAACTATCTATTGAATCTCCTACATTCATGTGCTCACTCTCCAATGTTTTTTGGACATAAGCAACATGACCCTCATTCCTTACCTCATATAAAGTGGTAAGTTTATCCCAAGCATCCTTAGATGTTCTACAAGAGTGAATGTGAGGATAATGGCACGTCTAGCAAACAAGGCTATCAATGCATGTGCCTGAGCATCTTTGCCATCCCAATGAATTCGCTCTGTAACAGGTGTAGTAGGAATCACAACAATATTCCATAGTCCTTTTGCAACCAATACATGACGCATCATATAAGCTCATAATGGGTAATTGACAATGTCCAACTTATCCTCAATAGCCAACATATGGAATACATCATTGCTTTTAGACATGGCCACTAACTAAAATACCTTGATGTAGAAAAATAATGATATCTCAAAAAGTTAAACGGAACTACCCTATTGATTTCTATTAAACCTGTAGGAGACTTCAAGATGTTTATATTGGTGAACCAAAATCTATATATATCTTTTGCACAAACAGATAAAATTGCCTGCACGAGCACTACAATAGTGCGTTCGAAGGCCAAAATGAGCTCAGATTGCAATTTCGACACCACATAGCAAAGCTGTTTTGATCTGCTAATCAGCTTGAGTATGCTCACCAATTTTCGTGCGATTCTAAGAATATGATCGAAGGGGTGTTGATAACGCCCTAGATGAAGCAAATCAACCATTTTCCCAATAGAAACTAGGTTCTTTGGTATATTAAGAACTTGCAATACATAAGCAAGATGCTTTACCTTTCCATCTTCCATGAGCAATGCTATGTTTTTTATATGCTCGATAGGATGTGATGTATCATCACCTCTATCAAAAAATATAGGAACTGGCTTTGTTTGCAAACTACTAAACAATTGTGCATGGCTGGTCATGTGATTTGAAGCACTTGAATCAACATACTAGATATAACCATTTGATTTTGAAACATCAACAGACATTGTGTTCATCATATGATGTTAGACCATAAATAGTTTCTCTAAATCATCCACACTTGCACATACATAGTTGTTCTATTGATTGTTGTTGTTTTGATTCTTCAACTTGCAATCATGTTCAAAGTGACCAGGTTTACCATAATTCTAGCATCCCTTACAATCATTTCTTCGGAATTTTTTGCGGTCTCTTTGGCTCCCCATTCCTCAAAACTGTCATCTACCTCCCATTATCATGTTGTTGACCTTGGTCCTAGTTATTATTCCCTCTTCCACTTCCCAAGCATCTTCATCTTCCTCTACCAAAGTAGAATACCTACTTGCAACTAGCTTTTGCTTCAGCATTTTAGTCTTCGCCAAGGGTCTTTTCTTCAACTATCAACATGGACACAAGATCAACAAAATTTGGGATATTCTCCCTAGTCTGAATAGTTGTTAACTACTTATATGCAACTCTTAAACCATGAAGGCACATCATCCTTATCATCATCATCTACATTGACACTAATAGATGCAAGTGACTCAATGTTTAAGGTGTAGTCACTTATCGACATGCTCTTTTTCTCTAGTAAATGCAATTCATTTCTTGAGTTGCAATTTTTGTGCCTTTTTTTTGGGACTTATACAATGTGATCAAACTATTCCAAGCCTCCTTTGAAGTTTTTGGTATCCTACATTGTTGGAACAAATGAGGGAAAGCATGGTGTCTTGATGCAAAAACGTATGTGAGTACACACCCCACAACAATATTAATCATGTATTTTAATTCAAATTAATATATAACATCCATCACAATAGAATACATTCTCAAATCCACACATTTCATACATTATTCTCCTCAAATCCCTACATATCAAATCTTCATTGAGGGTCATGTTTAGTGTACATTCATATATACCACATAAGCATAAATAATGCAACTCATCAATATAACATCATATATATACTCCACACAACCTACTTCAAGTGAAAGAATTCAAGTTGCATCTCTAGATTGAGATAAATACCTTCTGCAAGTTGCTTACTTCAACTTCTACACATTCGAGTCTTGTCAATGATGCAAATATCCCTAATGTTTAACAACCATAAAAACCACATAAAAAATGATAATTGTGTAATTCAACTTGTATATAGAAGCACATTCAATTCACTTTAAGGTCCAAACAATTTCATCCAATATAGATCTCTACAAAACATTTAAGAGTGTCAACAAATTATGCTTCTGTAACTTTATTCCAAGACCTGCAAGCCCTAGGAACAAAGCATAGAGTCCCTACTTTGCACGCTCATAGAAATCACACCAAAACTATAATCATGAGCTTCCACTTGGAACTAAAAGCACATATACTTGAATTTACAATACTACTATTAGCATTCAATCTTGACCGTTATGGACATTACAAAAGACTTGCCAAAATCAGCCTTCTACAACTTTTCAATTTTGTAACTCCAAGACTTGAAAAATAGTGCACATACCCTCATCTTTACATTACTATAGAATACACCTCAAATATGATAATGTTTTAATTCGGATTGTATTTAGGATTAAATCCTATTCACTTCCCAATTATATTCTAGTCTTACAATATGGACCTCTGTTTGCAAAAGGCATGCTCAGTTAGCCCTCTGCAACATTTGGTAGTTTGTCAACAACTCATAGAAAATCCTCCTACAAGTCAATAAGCCACTTTGAATCTTAATATATATATAATGAGAATATTTAAATACCTTCTTGTAAGTACGAGACATGTGCACACCTCCAAGATCCTTCAAGACAAAGTACATTCCACAACTCTAAGCTTCATTAGTTAGGTGTATATATAAGCTCAAGCATGTACAATCAATGCTTACATGTATGCATATGCATTCACACATTATGTAAGAGTATTAGATCACTTCACACACATTCAAGTACTTTTTGTACACGTTCTCCAAAATACACACAAGCTCAAAGTACTCCTTCAATCATATATATATATATATATATATATATATATATATATATATATATATATATATATATATATATATATATATAATGAACATATAGATTGAACTAAGAAAGTTACATACAGTGTGCTACTATCACTCCATTAAGTGTAGGAGCATAGATAGCACTTCAACTACACAATGTGAAGAGTAGTATCAATCCTACGAAGAAGAGGAGGACTAAAATGGACACTCCTATGAGTAGAGGAGCTCAAGGAAGTGATGGGCTGCTCTTCTCTTCATATAGATGAGATGCATTGGCTCTTGAGTGGACTAAAGAGGTAGCATAGTTAGAGAGAGAGAGAGAGAGAATCTCTCAATCAATGTGAGTAGATATCTCCTTTTCTTTAGCTTTGATCACTCCAAATCAATGCACATTAGTTTGGTGGCTGCTTTCCCTTGATTTGCTCATCAAAATGTAGGTGCAAGAAATTAGTTAGCTTCCTATTTGCTTCATGTAATTTTGGGCTGCTTCTTCTTGACTTTAGACTTCCAAGCGTCAACTTAAATGAGTTAAAAGGTGATTCCTATGATCCATACAAGAGAAAATTATCTTAAGTGAAAATAGATGATGCAACAAACTAATGAGGTGCAAAACTTTGAGACTAAGCTTGAAAATTTAAGCTTGCATATTTTTAATACTCCCCCTCAAGCTATAATTCAAAAGCTCCATGCAATCTTCTATATGAATTCTTCCTTCTTGAGAGCTTCATATGCTTCCTTTGTGAGTTGTAGCCACAAATAGATTATACGTGCTCTTCCAAAGCTACTTTGAACTTGAAATCCATGAAATCAAGAAGTAGATAGATGATATGTAACTATCCAAGATTTCATCACCTTCACGAAAACTTCATCCTCTTTGTTGACTATCTCCAAATGATGATGTTGGAGAGTAGGCAGGCATGTGATCCATACATGAGTGTATGGAAGAAGGAAAGTTGAATAGAAATGTGCCTTGCTTCCCAAGCAACATCCATCCAATCTTGGCTCTTTATCTTCATCTTCTGAGCTTGACTCTTTGTCTTTTCCCTTTGTTGCTCTCTTTGCCTCTTTGTGGTCTTTGTCTTCTATCTTTGAAAGAAACTCTTCCATAATGTCTTCTTCTTATCTCTTTAATATTTGTCTCTCTCTTATGAAATCCTCTTGTATTTGCAAATCTTTCTCCTCATGATCTTCTTTTCCTCCTCGTGACTTTGTGTTTGCTTCAGCAATCTTTTTTTGCCTTTCTCTTGTCTTCAAATCTTCATCTTCAACTTCTCATTCCTTTTTGGTCTCTATTATCTTTGTCTTTGCCTTCTCTTGGCATCGTCTTGGCAGAAAAACTTTATCTTGAAATCTTCGGTCTTCTTTGCTTCTCCTTGGTGTCATTTTCTCTTCAAATAATTCCTCTTGATCTTCTTTCACATAGTGGTCTATTGAAAATTACATTTTCGATCTATCTTCTAGATAGCTTGACTCCTTGAGTACTTGGGCTCTTTTCTATCAATGGTGGCTAATGCAGCTCACTCTCCTATTCTTTCCTTCCATAGATGGCTACCCGATCCTCCTCTTTTGAGCTCTCTAGCTCTCTTCTTTTTTTGAAATTCTCCCATAGAACATCTGTCAAATTTTTGTGAGTCTCCCCCTTGATGTGAGGATGTCTCTTGTACATACTCATCGAATCTTTCTTCAAGCTTCTCAATTATATTGAAAGAACTTGGAGAAGCTTGTCGAAGGTAGAAAAGTGTGTTTCGAAGCGATGAAGTTTGGTCAAGCCAACCGGCACAAGACCAGCCCTTGAGCTTTTGGAGACTCAAATAGACCTTATAGGCATGCTATAAGTGCAAAGAAACACACTATGTACCTTTCCAATGAGTCCTCTTGCACTCAATTTGGAGCTCTGAGGAGAGAGCAGCAGCCTCTGCAAGATTACTGTTGGCGAAGAAGATGATGCAGAAAATTGAAGGAGCAAGACAATGATGGTCACAAGTGTATGTATATTGCTTCCATGTATTTTACAAGTGATTTCAACTCCTTATATAGCCTCTAGGAGTGTTCCACGACTTTTACAACTTGAATTTGAATTCAAATGAAGGTGGGAATGGTTGTTGGAGGGAATCAATTCACTTCCCTACAATCTAGGAAAAGTGAAGATCTTGATTGATCTACTTTTAGGTGACTTGATTTGCTTGATTGAATGCAACTTCAACCACCAAAATTTTGTGGGATTTTGGCCCTATATTTGTACCTTTACATGTGTACAACTCAAGGCTTTTACAACGGTAAATGAGCCATCAAAATATTCTCAAAAAATACAATAAATGAGCATATGAAAAAGAACTCTCCAACGGATATTCTTTCGACGCGATAGCCTTTGATGTAGATCAAATCCACCTCAAGCATAGTGTAAGCTTGATGTTCCAACAGCTCCCCCTCAAGCTAAAGTATGCTTGAGTCTTCATTCTCTGATAGGTTGAATACCTGCCATAGCTTTGAATCTACAAAGCTTTATTCCATCAAGTGCCTTTGTCATCATATCTGCTACTTGCTTTTCAGTCGAAACAAAAGAAATGTCAATCTCCTTTGCCATGAGCTTCTCCCTGATGAAGTGATAATGGACTTCTATATGCTTGGTTCTCGCATGGAAAATAGGATTTGCCGCTAGATGCATGGAACTTACATTATCTCCAAATATGTGAGGTTTGGAACTCACAAGTCCCAAATCTGTATACAATGCTTTTAACCATATTGCCTCTTGAGTTGCTATGGTCAAGCCTCTGTACTCTGCTTCAGTTGAAGATAAAGCAACTGTTGGTTGCTTCTTGGAACTCCATGACACTAGCTTCGAACCTGCAAATGCTAAGTAACCAGATGTACTTTTTCTATCATCCTTAGCTCCTGCCCAATCTGCATCTGAGTAGATTTTGATATCCAAATCGGAAGAGTAAGGATAGAATATACCTTCGTTGATTGTACCTTTGAGATACTTAAGTACTCTCTTAGCCGCATCCATGTGTGGTCTTCTTGGTGAGTGCATGAACTGACTAAGCACTCCCACACTATATGAGATGTCTGCCCTTGTGTGAGTAGCATATATCAAGCTACCTACCAAGCTTTGATACTCTTTTATGTCTTCAATTTTCTCACCCTCATAAACACTAAGTTTATGATTCATCTCCAAAGGTGTACCTGCAGGTTTAGTGTTCTCCATTTTGAACTTGAGAAGAAGATCCTTAATGTATCTTCTTTGAGTCAAATACATTCCTTCATCTGTGTATATCACCTGCATACCTAGGAAATATGTGAGCTCACCTAGGTCACTGATTTTGAACTCCTCTTGCATGTGTCTCTTGATCCTTTGAATGCCATTTAGATCATCACCTTTCACAATAATATCATCTACATATACACATAGATAGATAACCTCATTGTGATCCCTTTTGATGAATAGAGAAGGATCGGAGTTGCTAGCTTTGAACCCTTGGTCTTGAAGATATGTAACCAACCTGTAATTCCAAGCTCTTGGAGCTTGTTTCAATCCATACAATGCTTTCTTAAGTCTGCAAACATAAGATGGATGATTAGGGTTTTCAAAACCTGGTGGTTGTGACATGTATACCTCTTCACTTATCCAACCATTTAAGAATGCATTTTTCACATCAAGTTGGAGGAGTCTCCAATTCCTTGCAGCAGCTACACTTATCAATGTCCTGATTGTAGTCATCTTTGCAATTGGTGAGAGTGTTTCCTCATAGTCTATACCATGAGTTTGTGAGCATCCTTTGGCAACTAATCTTGCCTTGTACCTGCAAACTGATCCATCTGAATTTCTTTTAACTTTATATACCCATCTGCAACCAATTACCTTTTGATTCGGCGACATTGGAACCAAATCCCAAGTGTCCATTTCCTTCAATGCATCTATCTCTTCGTTCATGGCCTTTTCCCAATTAGGGTTTCCCTTTGCCTCTTCATAGGTTGAGGGTTCCTCTGAAATAGAGTCTTTTGCCAAGTAGATTGAATGCTTTGTAACAAATGTGGAATCATATCCATACCTTTCTGGTTGTTTCTTCTCTCTTGCTGATCTTCTAGGTGCTTGTTTGGAGCATTCTCCAACCTCTTGCATCTTTGCTTTGCCTCTTGACTTCCCTAGCTTGTAATCCCTTTCTCTTTCATCTTGGTCATCGTCTGTATCACTTCTTGGATCCTGGACCTGTGTATCATGCTTGCTTCCTAATTGATGAGAGTCATAATCAAGATCATATGGTAGTGTTACCTTTTGTTTGTCTTCATCATACCAAGACCTGTGTTCTTCAAACACAACATCTCTACTTGTAGTGAATTGCTTGGTTGAAGGATTGAAGAACCTGTAACCCATCTGAGTTGAATCATATCCAATAAACACTGCCTTTGTTGCCCTTTCATCTAGCTTACCTCTTATTTGTGATGGTACATGAACATAAGCTAAACAACCAAAAACCTTGCAATGTCCAAGACTAGGTTTTCTTCCATGCCATGCTTCATAAGGAGTCATACCTTGAAGTGATTTGGATGGTAGTCGATTGACAAGGTACACTGCAGTTGAAATAGCTTCTGCCCATAGATAATGTGGCAACTTCTTCTCTTCAAGCATTGTTCGGGCTGATCCAACCAATGTCTTGTTTCTCCTCTCTGCAATTCCATTTAGTTGAGGAGAGTACCTGGTAGTCACTTCCCTTTTGATACCTTTTTCCTGCAAGAATTCATCAAACTCTTTAGAGAAGTATTCTCCCCCTCCATCAGATCTGAGCTTCTTTAGTGATCTACCTGTATGATTCTCCACATGTGCAAGATACTTCTTGAAGCAATCAAACACTTCATTCTTACTCTTGATAAAGTATAGAACAGTCCACCTACTATGGTCGTCAATAAATGAGACATAATACCTTGATCCTGCCAATGAAGGTTCTTGACTTGGTCCCCATACATCTGTGTGTACTAAGTCCAATAAGTTGTTGTGGATGTAGCCTTTGTGGTTGAATGGTTGTCTTTGTGCCTTCCCAATCTGACATGCATCACACCTGTTGATCATGTGTTGCTTTGATATGTTCGGCAGTCCTAGAACACTTTGATCCCTGCATATATCCTTCAAGGTTCTTTCATTCACATGAGCAAGTCTCTTATGCCACACTTCAAGCTCACTTAGGGTTTGAGACCCAAAGTTGAATAGAGCTATGTTCCTGGTATCTCCTACTTCAAAAGTAAAGAGCCTACCATGCTTCTCACCTCGGGCTATCTTCTTGAAGCCTTGACATGGATCTTCCACAAAAGCTCCATGTTGGGTGAACCTAACTTGCAAGCCTTTTTCAACTATTTGGCCTACACTGATTAGGTTTTTAGTGATAGTGGGTACATAGAGAACCTTACTCAGAATGTTTGTCCTGCCATTGGAAGCTTTGACATTACCAATCTTCTCCACATTGTGCTTCGTGTCATCCCCTGTTTGCACATCATGTCTATGCTTTGGACTTTCCAAGTCAGATAGAAGAGCAACGTTGCCTGCAACATGATTCGAGCATCCTGAATCTATGTAGAACAAATGATCATCTTCTTTACCTTCTTTGTGGCTTAGGTTCATAAGAAGTAATGAGTCTTCATGTGGTTCATCTTCTGAATAATTGTTGTAGTCCCTTCTATAATAGCTTCTATTGTTTTTGTTGAAGTTGTGTCCACCTCTGCCTCTATTGCCGCCATATCCACCTCTTCCACTTCCTTTCTGGGTCTTCCCATTGAACCAGCAATTCTGCGTGGTGTGGTTGGTCTTATCGCATATGGCACAAGGTTGAACATTCTGACCTTTGGCTTTGTCTTGCTTTGGTCCTTTCTTCTTCCCTTTCCACTTGCTCTTGCTTGCGAAGTTGGCTTGGGAAGTCTCTTCTTCATCTTCTTCCTTCTTCTTGCCTTGCTGCTTCTTATCCTTCTTATCTGCATATAGAGCACTAGTTGAATTACCATGATAAGAGTTACCTTCCTTTATGCTATTATTGGCTTCTTGATTGAAGAGTTGTCCAAGAAAGATGTTGAAGTCTGGAGTTTGCACATCCATGATGAGATCGTAAGCCGTCGTGAAGGATTGCCATTGCTTATCACTTCGAATGCCGTTGAGAATTTGCCTCATGATGACCTCTTCTTCAATCAGCTCTCCAATGGATGCTAACTGATCCGCAACCTCTTTTACCTTGGTAACAAACTCTGTGATGGTTTGTTTAGGTGTCTTCTTCATTTGGTTGAACTCGTTCCAAAGATGATTCTTTCTTGCTTTGGTACTAGCAGAAAAGAAAGTCTCCAGGGCATCCCAAGTCTCTTGAGATGTCTTGCATACTCTAATATGTGGTAATAGAAAGTCAGAGATAGAGTTTAGTATGTAGGACCTTGCTTGAGCATCCCTTGCGCACCAAAGTGTGAGCTTATCTGTCTCCTCTTGTGTAGGTCCTCCTTTGGATCTTGGAATAGGCATAGCTTCATCACCTGCTACAATTCCATAAAGATTTCTACCTTGCAAGTAGGCCTCCATTCTGATTTGCCAAGCCGCGTAGTTGTGTCGATCAAGCTTCTCGATCATTGAGGGAAAGCCGTCACCCATCTTGATCTTGCTCTGATACCACTGAAAGAACTTGGAGAAGCTTGTCGAAGGTAGAAAAGTGCGTTTCGAAGCGATGAAGTTTGGTCAAGCCAACCGGCACAAGACCAGGCCTTGAGCTTTTGGAGACTCAAATAGACCTTATAGGCATGCTATAAGTGCAAAGAAACACACTATGTACCTTTCCAATGAGTCCTCTTGCACTCAATTTGGAGCTCTGAGGAGAGAGCAGCAGCCTCTGCAAGATTACTGTTGGTGAAGAAGATGATACAGAAAATTGAAGGAGCAAGACAATGATGGTCACAAGTGTATGTATATTGCTTCCATGTATTTTACAAGTGATTTCAACTCCTTATATAGCCTCTAGGAGTGTTCCACGACTTTTACAACTTGAATTTGAATTCAAATGAAGGTGGGAATGGTTGTTGGAGGGAATCAATTCACTTCCCTACAATCTAGGAAAAGTGACGATCTTGATTGATCTACTTTTAGGTGACTTGATTTGCTTGATTGAATGCAACTTCAACCACCAAAATTTCGTGGGATTTTGGCCCTATATTTGTACCTTTACATGTGTACAACTCAAGGCTTTTACAACGGTAAATGAGCCATCAAAATATTCTCAAAAGATACAATAAATGAGCATATGAAAAAGAACTCTCCAACGGATATTCTTTCGACGCGATAGCCTTTGATGTAGATCAAATCCACCTCAAGCATAGTGTAAGCTTGATGTTCCAACATATATTGAATTTCTTCAATGACATTTTGGCATTTGAGTATATTCAAGAGGTTTCTCCTAGTCTTCAAAGTTCCTTTGTCTTTGAAAAGTAGGAGCAAACCTTTACTTTATGGTTGCACTTTGACTTCCTTTACTTCTCACAAAGGATTGCTTGCTTCCTTTGTCTTCATGATCTTGATTTTAGGTGTGGTGGAGTCCTGCCAAAGGGAGTACCTCTGATGGGAGTAGTCCTGCCAAAGGGAGTACCTCAGATGGGAGTAGTCCTACCAAATGGAGTGGCATCAACAGGTGTGCAGCTGGTGGGAGTGAGGTTGGGGGGAGTGCTATTGTGAGTGATCGAGTACTCTGATGCTCTAGCCATATAAGTAAGAGGCACTTGAGATATAAACTTCATAAACTTCTCCTCTATCACGGAATCTGGAGTGATCAGTGGACTGTTGCCCATCGTGCTCTACAACAGAAAACTAAAATAATCAGAATACAATAATAATGGTAATATAGAAAAATAGTAGCGTACAAAAAAACATAGCAAAATAAATAAATAAAATTTAGTACATACAAGTGTTTGCTTCATAAATCCTCTAGTCTAATATCCTCTTGGAGATTTGATGTGTAGAGGATACCTATCTCCACATTAGTGACTTCTAGATCTCTTGGTATGGCCGCCCCTTCTTGATCATCATCCTTGTACAGCATATCATTTGTTACTTCATCATGTACCTCTTCTTGTTCAAAGACTCTTCATCTTGCACAATGATCTCTTCCTCTTCGAGTATTGAATGCAGCTCAAAGTCAACTACGGATGGAATTTCTTCTATGTCTATGTCCTCATAGGTTTTTCTGCTATGTGGAGAGACTTGTAAAACAAATAATCACTCTAGTTCCTTCGAATCGGGCATAAAGACAATCTACTCATAGTGTTCAAGAGGTACAAATGTATCTCTTTCATCTGTTCATAACTTTGTGGAGTCTACTTGAAGCAAACCACTCTTATCCTGCCTCACTATTGCATTTCTTCTAGATGTGACTACTTTGAACCATTTCACATCAAACAAAAAGTAGCCAAACCTTCTCAAGGATAGCTGGTGTCACTCTTCCACAATGGTAAGTACCTACATGAGGAGATCCACCTCATAAATTTCAATCCATGGAGACATGAGGACTGGTACAATGACCATGAGCAAGTGAAAGCATAAGTGCGTGAGTGAGAAGAACACTAACATGCACACACATACACACACGTGCATAGAAGGCAAGAACAAAGAGAGGAACAATGGAGTGCTTTCTATTAATCGAGAAGTCTCTTACAAAAGATCAAATCTCTAACAAGCTAACCTAAAAAATGAGCTCTCTATCCCTTTTGATAGTTTTTGACTACCTTTTGAACCTGTCCAGACCTAGTCTCTGGCCTAGTTAAAAATTAGTTCCAGGGCTTATTTGATGGCACAAATGGAGTCTAACAATAATGAAAATTGATAAATACGTTCTTCTAATGCTCATTAAGCTTGAGGGCTCCTTGGGTTGAAAAAAATGGAGTCTAATCTACCAAAAATGATATTTACAATGTTTGTGTAGTGATGAAAATCACTTTTGATTGAAAATAAGTTTATGGAAAAAATTATGAGGCCTCTTTTGTGCCAGATTGTACTTGACTGCTCTATCTCCTCATTGCTTGTAGGCCAATACTCCCCCCTCCCTAGTGTTTGTTGCCCTTGATAGACCTCTATTCTCTAGGGTGGTTGATGTAATATTGGATGACATTGGTGGCACACTCGTGTTCTCGAAGCCTTAATCCTTTTGCTAGATGAGCTTGCAATGCATCCAAGTTGATGGCACTGGGGATGTTTGGTTGTTGCATCGTGTAATAATCTGAATACATAGCCTACACACATGCAAATAAGTGAAGCAGGTGTGTTGGTTTCGGTGTAAGCACCTCAGAATGATACTCCCAAAAGCCTACAATGAACATATCTTAAAAGTTTTGTTTGTAACAGGCTTAGAGGTATTTGATGCGGGTGTGCTAGGAAAAAGCTACTCTAATGCTTGCGGTCATGCTCATGTTGTACACCAAATCATAACTACCATTTGTATCGCTTGGTAGAGCTACTTGTGGTGTCTGTGTATTGCAAAAAATCTTGAGAACAATCTGCATCATATCAAGAATTTTGAGAGTCATCTATGCACTACATCTAGCATTGGTTTCAACCAAGGGATCCAGTGGCATATAGTGGCCATCATATAAGCTATAGAAGGTGGTCCCTGTGGTGGCATGATGTATGGATAGTTGAGCCACTTCTTGCATTGTGCATTATTCTATACTTTGATATTAAATGCTTTCCATGACCTACACTTTGGAAATAGTCTGTAACATAGGTTGTGAAGAATATGTAAGGGTGCATGGTTCCACAGTGCGCAACATTTTTGGGTAAGTTTCTAAGAGTTTTTGCCACCAGCTCGGTTGATAAATATTACCTTTCTGTGCTATTGGTGGTAAGTCCTCTGGCTGGAATTGCATCACAAATGTGGGTGTATTCCCTGTGACTCTCTTAATTTCTGCATTATAATTAGCCAATATTACAAAATATGTATGTACTGAAGTTTAGATGTCATGATGAGTTGCCTAGGTGCCAAGTGTTGGAAATAGTTGGATTGCAGCATCGTTTCTTCTATGATTCACATGGCTTGATTTCGCACCACTGTGCAATCTTCATGAGTGTGCCCAATGTCTTCCACTTGTTTTAATCATGGGGTCGTGAAGCTTCAAATGTATCTTGGGCTTCTTCTGTTATATGTCGACCAAGGATTAGTTGTGGGTCGTAGTCATCTTCAAATATTTGTTCCACTAGAATGGAGACTATTTCCTCTTCTGTGAGGGCCTCTAGTGAGGATGGCGGTCTTTTGTATTATACTAGCCTCATTCATAGTTTTGGTACTTGTTTTTGTAGTTCTTGTAGTGTTGTTGAGTCAGTAATGATTGAAGAGGTTGATATGGTGGTCTGTGGGACAACTATAGTATCTAACTTTCTTTGTTGCCATAGTTGATTGAGTTCTTTTGATAACTTGTCATGGGCGTGGAGCAGGTTAGCATAATCTTCCAAGATAATTTTGATGTTCTTGGGAGGCGTTCCTTAAAACTTTGATGGACTTATGGTTGCCCTGGTGTGATCTCATGGATACTTCTAAATTTTCTTGATTTTGGAGTTGCAAACATCTATTCTCCTCATGAGCTACTACGAGATTCCTTCTTAGTAGTGCCATGTTGCACTAGAGTTTAGACTTATGTTCCATCTGTGTTCGTAGATGACCTTAGACTCGTTGCATGACTTCTTGGTCTATGTCCTGAAACTTCACCTCTAATGTGCTATGGGTTTCTTGTAACGTATGAAACTGTGTTTGGAGACTTTCATTATCTTGCTCAAGTGTTGTTATCCGTACTTGTAGTTTTGTAGAGCGATCCTAGAATGTCTTGTTGTGTGCATCTAGTTGTTGGTATTCTGTCCGAAGTTGCATCATACATTGAATCATGGTATTAAATGCAATATCTATAGATGAAGATGTAGTTTGTACATTGGTGGATGCGAGGGAAAGGGAATGTGGGATGAGGAGTGTGGATGCTATGTCTAATAGAGAGGTGTGTGCAGGTGAAGTTGGTGGTGGGGGAATGGGGGATGGTGGAAATGTGGGGGGAGGGGGAGTTGTTGTGGGAGGTGAAATGTCCATATTCTTGGATGTGGAGGTGAGTGTGGTTTCTACCATATACGTCAGAATGTTAGGTGGTGGATGTGAGGTGGTGATGAATAATTGTAGTCCTGGTGTTGGGAATGGGATCGACAAGGAGGTTTGGGTGGTAGCTTGAAACAGTCTAGAAAGAAGGGCATGGGCGGGTTGAAAAAGTGGTGGGATGGAGGGTGGAAACTAAGAGCTTGGAGGTGGGAATACCATGGAAGGAGGTTTGGTGATAGGCAATCCTAGAAAAGTGGATCTCATGTTTGGGTGTCCTGTGATGGAGGTTGTAGAGGTAGGGTGTCCCACGATAGGATCATTGAGGGGTACTGATGTAACGGTGGCAATATGATACAAGGGGTTGTCAAAAGAAGAAAAAAGGGTTGAACTAGAAGTGGGACTATGAAAGATGAAGTGTTGCTCTCGGGAATCAATGGTAGGAATAATATTTACAACTTCGGTTCAAGGGGGTGATGATGGAGGTGTTGGAGGTAGTAGCTCTGTTGTGTCTTCATGGGCGACCCTTGTTTCATGGCCAAGAGTTCCAGTGGCTTGGGATGTAGTCTCGATTGGTTCGGTTGTGGTAGTAGTTGCACTCATAGTGGTGATGGGGATCTGAATGTTTCTACTGGACTTTGTTTGTATTTAGAATCTACATGGATTATATTGGGCGGGAGGCATCTGTAATGTGGATTGTATAGCTTCCACTACACCATAGGTTTTTGAGAGCAATAGTAGAGTTTCATTGAATTTAGAGTCAACACCAGTCTCTTCCAAGTGCTGGGCCATGAGCACTCTGCTACTCTGTTCAGAAAGTAACTATTGTGCCCCCACTCTTTCCATGATTTGGTATAATCTACAGAGTTCTGTAACGGTATAGGCAGAGGCTTTAGTATCTTCTTCTTCTTATTCTTCTTCTTCCTCTTTTGCACCCTTTGGTCACTCTAATTGTTGAGATAGGGTCCTTTGTCGATTTTCTTCCTAGTGTACATGGCAGCCTTCTCTTGATGTTTCCCTTCTTTGTGGGGAGGTGCCAAGTCCTTCTACATCGAAGAAAAACTCTACATCTGATAGTTGAGTGGTCTGCAAAAAAGATTCAAAATCGAAGGTCCTCATCCCTTCAATGTCTCTAGCGGTACCGAATTCAAACTCTCATGGTACAGGGGATGCAGAGCGAGTAGCTTGTGTAGTTCCTTTTGAGCCTAATCTATACATTTGAATGGTAAATGGAGGCACTGTACCTTCTCCCATTGATGATATCTCTCGGGTGGTAAGGACTTCGTGTGGTTGGACACATGGAAGAGTGCCCCTCATTTGCTTGGATTGGTGAATTGAAGTGCAGTGCCCTTTAAACAGTTGTAATTGTGACCATGTTAGCGCACACTCAATGGGGACATCATATGAGAAACACATGTATATTATACAAGTGATGGCACAACATCCATTCAGGACTGGTTTCCTGAACCACCTTTTGTTAGCTTCATACAGCTTCTCTATAATCCACACAGGAAGCTTAATGGTTAGTGAGCCTATCTCTGCTAGATAAAGACCAAACCAGATTCTTTTGTGTGGCTGATTGAATCTATCTTGTCCTCGAAATTCAAAGTGTTGCATGCATAGTTGAAGAGGGATGGACACATTAGGTCTAAGTGCCACCATATCCTTTAACCTCAATATCTTGGTATTCTTCATGTGTCACGTATTAAAGCATCTTTCTCTGAGGATACATGCATGCCGTGCATGTTAGGTGCATCTCTTACCAATTCCAAGGTGATTTCAAACTTCTTGAGCTCATTGTTGCATGATAGAGAGGGAATTGTAAAGGTACCTCGTCAATCTTTTACACCACTAGGATGTAGATTGGACACTAAATAATAGCAGCATTGGAAGTCTGGCTTTGGTATGGGTGCCTTGAAATATTCGGCTAACCCTACGCATTGCCAAATTACTTGTAGTTCTGGTGTGTTCTACGGTGTTCTGGAGAGTCTCAAATTCTTTTGAAAAAAATTGAAACCATCCCCACACATTGCCAAATTCACACTTGGATGTCCATATGTATGCTGCGTCTCCTAGCTTCATTGGCATGTCATTGGACCAATGACATTGGTCACTAAACTTCTCCATAAGTCCTGTAGGTGGATCGAGAATTGGTATGTGTTGGAGGTGGCATAGCTCTATAGGTCACTCGATCAATGGCACTTCTATGGGCAAGTTTTCCATACTAACTCTAGTTTGACTTGTCCCTGCCTGCGAACTGGTGCCTGCTATGTCAGCCATGATGCAAGTAGTACTGTTTCTCTCTGAATCTGCTAGAAGAGGAGATCATATTAGCATTGCAATAAAAACATGATGATACTTTGTCTCCTTTACAATACCAACATAATACCCTTAGTGATTAGGGAGTTAGTGAGTGAGGTGTTCTTGTGCAGTGATTGTCGATTAGTAAGTCAGTGATTTCCGTAGATGCATACTTTGGATGTGCACTGTACTGAGAATGCATCTATTCTGGTGTGAATTGATTTACAAAATCTGGTCATGGGGTTCGATACAAGGTCTAATTCTCCAAACTTTTAGCATGGGATTACATCTTTCGGCAATGATGACCTTTACATGTTGCTGGAATAGGTTTTCTCAGATTTGGGACTTTTTGGGTACCCGTTTCCGTATAATCCTAGGTGTGATCAGAGACGTGAAGGTGTTGAGTGCAGATGTTTGCCATGAAATTTATGATGTGAGAGTCTATGAGTGGCGATTCAAGTTTGTGAGCTTATGTGAAGCCACTTAAGCTTGTAAGGAGGTCTTGGGCACCCAAATTTGTCCAACATTGGGGTCAACCTTCATCAACTGCTTTGGGACCCAAATAGAAATGGTCTAGTTTGATTGATGCCTAGGATATTCCTTCATTGTAGTCCTTGAATGAGTAGATTGTTTGGTGCATCTTTGGGGCTCTATATCTAGAGCAGAGGGTTGTTCACCCTTGCATATCCATATCTCCTTCATTCCATGAGGTACTTTATGTTGCACTGGTCGTTGAACATGCCTCTTAATTATCTATCGCATCTGCTTCTTGTGTTGCCTTGCTTGTTTTTTTGGGATCCTCTTTGGAAAAGAAAGGAGTTTCATATTGGCTTTTGTGACTCCTTCATGAGTGAGCTTCTTCTGCATCATAGAACTTTGGACAAGAATAGCATCGTTATTGTCATGTGTGTTCCTAGAAGGACCAGGAGTGTGTGCCTTGCCTAGTTGCCTATAGTCTTTGCACAATTTTCATGTCCTACCTCTAGGGTCACAAAAGGACATCAATCAATTATTCGAGGAGAAATTACACCTGATGCTTGACACATGGCCGTGTGATATCTTAGCACATCATGAGTGTCTGAGCTCGGCGGATCTCTACCCTGCCTCCTTAATTTCATTAATTGAATGTGTTCTAAGGCTTCAAACCTATGCTTCTTTTCAAATTCATTTTTCTCCTTCCTTACGCTTCTTTGCAGTGTTGAGGCGATTGAGCATTTCCTCTGTGAGTGGTTCTTGATATAATTTGAGTCTACATCCACTGATATAACAAGGTAGGATGTTTTCTTCTAGAGTGGCTAATTAGACAGCTCCACTTGTTGAGATCCTATTGATGATCATAGGTCCATAGCTTTGCTGCTCCAACTTTTCGGCATGTTGTCTCAATGTGTATACCAAGACTTAATCTCCCGCTTTCAAGCCTTTATCCTTCACATGGGCATCAAAGTAAGCCTTTTGCCTTTTCTTGTCCGTGCATATTCTTGTAGCTGCTCTTAATCTCATTTCACCATAATCGTTCAAGATCAAAGATTCTAGATGAGAGTTCATGGCCAGTCCATTGATGCTCTTGTCCTACTTTCAATGTTGATATCAAGAAATCTAGAAGCAATACTGTATTCGTGCCAAATACCATCTCAAAGGGTGTGGCTTGGAGTACCATTTTATAGGCGATGATATGCTCAAACGGCATGGTGTAGTTGTTTGTCCCAGTTAGAACGTTTATTATTCACCGATTTTGTCAATACATTACATAGAATCTTATTTATGCGCTTGGCTTCTCCATTAGCTTGAGGGTGATAGGGGTAGACCTCTTATGTACCACCAAGAATTCTTGGACAAGTTTTTCAATGACTTCATTCAAGAAGTGTGTGCCTTTATCACTAGCTAACTCTATTGGTAACTCGTATCTGTTGAACACATTCTCGAATAAGAACTTAGCCATCGTCTGAGCATCGTTCTTCGATGTGGCCTTCACTTCTACCCATTTGGTTAGATAATTCGTAGCATCAATAATGTATTTAGCATGTGAACTCTTAGGTAGGGGATTAATAGGGCCTACAAAGTCGATTCCCCACTTAGAGAATGCACATCCACCCATCATGGGTTTCAGTGGCATCTCGTCTTCACATATAGGGTATTAACTTAGTTGAAAAATATCGCACCTCTTCACATAGGTATGTTCATCCATGTGAAGAGTTGGCCACCAAAAACCTATGAGTAGAATTGGCTTGATCACAGAGTTTGGTCCAAAATGTCCTCCTCACACCTTGGTGAGCAATCTCTAAGATCTTAAGATATTCACTTTCATGAATACACAGTCTTAGGTATCCATCTCTACCACACTTGTATAAATTATCTCCAATGAGTGCATACTCTAGTGCTTCTTGCTCTAAGCTCTCCTCTAGCCCATGTCATCTGTTGAGGGAATGTTTTCATCCTCAAAAAGGCTACCAAATGTTCGCTCCAATCTTGCACTAAAGACACTTGATAAAGAGTGACATGTTCCACTAGTGGTCTAATAGCACAAACTTGGCATTCCTTGCACAACCTATGGACATCCGTTTCCATTGTTGGCCAATATAAGCCTAATCTTCACAAAGTCTATAGGATTTAGTGTTTGGAGTGATGTTGTTGCAGTGCACCTATATCTGCTATTTGCAACCACTTTGCATGCTCATTTTCATCTACACAGCAAGCTACTATACCTCGATTAGTGTGCTTATACATACTACCTGCTAGTATGTGGTATTGCTGAGATCTCACTACTTTATCTTTGGCTCTCAATATAGGGGTGTTTATGTCCTAAGGTGAGAATAGGCACTATAGTTTTAGCCCAGTCAAGCACTGCTTCTAGATTGAACAAGTAAGCATCAGGAAGATCATCTGAAACTCCTTGCGGGGACTCTCCTAAAGTTATTCTAGAAAGGAGATCTGCCTAGAGGTGAGTCCTACCTTTCCTAACCACAACTTCAAAGTCATATTCCATTAGTAAGAGAAACCATTTTACTAATCTGCCAGTATTACAAGGTTTGTTCACTAGATATAATAGTGCTTGATGATCTGTAAAAAATTTAAACTTATTTGTGAGCAAATAATGTCTAAACTTCCTAACTACGTACACCATGCCTAATCCTTCTCTTTCAATAGAGGTATAATTTTGTTCAGCGGCATTCAATTGTCTACTGGCATAAGCTATTGGAAGATCCATATTACCTTCATCAATAGGTTGTGCAAGTACACACCCAATAGCATAATTGGATGCATCCACATGAACATAGAATGACTTGTTCCAATCTGGAGTAGTCAAGATTGGTGATGAACATAGTCATTGCTTAAGATCATTAAAGGAGTTTTCACATTCATCCATCCACTCAAAGTTATTCAAAAGGGCATACAGAGGCTTTGCAATGATTGCATACATATGAATGATACATTGATAATATCCACAATACCCCATGAAATTTTGTACTCCTTGATGTTCTTTGGTCTAGGTAGATCTGCTACAGCTCTAACTTTGTCCTCTTCTATGGAGATTCCATTCTTTGAAACTATGTGTGCCAAAATCTTGCCTTGCTTGAACATAAAAACACACTTTTTTGGGTTCAAGCAGACCTGATATTCTCTACATTTTTCAAAGATTTGTCTGAGCTCATGTATATGTGTTTTTCTAATGTTGGAATAATCACATAGATCATCAACATATACTTCTAGGTTTTTACGCAAAAACTCTTTAAAGACATGACACATCAGCCTTTGGAAGGTAGCTAGTGCATTGTTGCACCCAAATGGCATTACTCGAAAAGCGAATATGCCCCACTCTATGGAAAAAGCCATCTTATGCTGATCTTCTGGGGCAATGGCCACTTGATTGCAACTAGAGAACCCATCAAGGAAGCTATAGACTTCCTTGTGTACCACTCTTTCTAATAGATGTTGAGTGACAGGAAGCGGATAACTATCTCTAATAGTGGTTGGGTTAATCTTCTTCAAGTTAATGCATACACATAATTTTCCATTCTTTTTTAGCACGACTACAATGGGGGAAACCAACTCAGTGTGCTCAATTTCATAGATAAATCCAGCTTCTACCAATCAATCTATCTCTTCCTTAATCTTAGTAGCATAATTGTCATTATATGTGTATGACTTGTGCTTAGAGGGTCTAGCTTCTGAGGTCATGGGGATCGTATGCAAGCATATGTCAGGGTCCACTCCTTTTAGGTCCTTACAACTCCATGCGAGCACATCTTCGTATTCTCTTAATAATTCAATCAACTCTCTTTTCTCTTCTTCAGTCAGGTTGTGCCCTATGTAGGTGCATCGCTCTTCACCTTCTTATATGGTCACAATAATTTTCGTAGTCACCTCTTTGTTATCATAGGCCACTCCTATGATTGCTTCTCGTTTAGGCATTCTGATCATGACTTTCCTATCTTCAAATTCATACTTCCTAGTTTTTAGGGACCTCAAAGAAAGATTCTTCCTCTTCTCCTAGGAGTTTTCTCTTCTTTCTTTTCTTGCCTTCACTCTTAGTGGTTACCTGTGTGATTAATCTCACACCGTTCATAAGCTCTTCTTGTCCTTGAGGATGAGCTTCTACTTTGTATAGGTATTCCTCTTTTGATGCAAAAAATGGATCCATAATGATTGACTCTAGGTCTGATTCACTTGCCTATTCAAGTTCTTCATACTAGGCTTGCATTATTCGATAACTAAATCACACATGATCGGTTCTATCGTGAAAACCAAAATGTCATAGCCATCTTCATCATAGTGTGGTGTCCATTGTTCTTCATTGATGGTTATGTCCATTGTTCTTCATTGATGGTTATGTCCATTGTTGGTAGGATTTCTACCCTAAGGTTCAAATTCTTCATCTTGGAATAATATATGTGCATAGGCTGGGTCTCGATTGGATATATCATTTTCCTTTACACCTACTTCTCTAGCATTTTCTCTTTTCTCTTCTTCCACTGGAACTTTTCACATCCACAAGTGAGTGTCTTCATGCATCCATGAGGATCCTGATCCTATGGAGTGCACGGACTCCATATCATCTCTGGCTCTATGGATGGGATTTCACTGTACAGGGGGCACATCTTTATGAGAGTAATCTTTGAGATTGACTTATTTGTAACACCTAAGTGTTGCAAATACAAGGAATTGGTTCCCCAATCTTGTACTACCTGCAACTATCTCATGAATGGTCTTCCCAAAATCATCTCATAGGCAAAAGTTTGAACATGCTTTTGTCACATATGGCAAAAGTATGTTCAAACTCTACACCACAAGTAGTGAGAGTTATTCCTTCTAGCAGTCCTAAGGGTCTCTCTATGTGACCATCGGCCATCTATAATTTCATTCATGTTGGCCTAAGTGTTGGCTTGCCCCAATGCTTCCATAGGGAAGTGGTAGCAATTGCAACTCCTGCACCTGAGTCCAAAATTGCCTTGGTGGTGAAACCTTGATTAGTGATAAGAAGATAGGTTTTTCCTTCTTCTCCTTCTCTCATGTCTCCTATCTTGTCCAAGGGTATCTCTAGCACTATTCTATGAGATCCTGCTAGGGAATGGCTTTTAGATACTTTTGGCACTTGATTTGCTATGTGGTTCCATAATTTTGGCTTCACTTTGAGTAGCTCTTCAAAAGTGATATTACACTGCACTTTGGTATTCTTCACTACGTTTGTATTCCTAGGTATGATTGAGTTTTTGTTTCTTACCATGACTGTGGGTGCTCTCATACAGGTAGACTTTGCTTCCCATGGTCTTGTGAAATGAGGCAATTCTTGTAAAGAGTTAGACTCAAAGTCTAATCATTCACTTGACTCGATATCCTCTTGTTCTTCAATATATATAGAAGGAATACCTTATGGGAATTGATCATGTTGGTCATCCAGAATTTCAATGGGAGGAGGATTTTCACTTTCTCGTGCCCATTTCTCTTCTTGAATCTCTCTAGAAATTCTTGTGAATACCGATTCATAGAACTTAAGAGGTGTCTGGTTCAGTGGAATTAGACACATAAGCTTCCTTGGGAGGAATGCTCATTCTTTCACTTGCCTCATCCTTACCTTGGGAGGTGGTTTCCATTCCAAATTTGGTCCATCCAAATTTGGGAGGTGGCTTCCATTCCAAATTTGTCAATTAACCCTTGCAATCTTTCTTATGGTGCATCAAAATGCAATTGAGTCTTAGTTGAACTAGAGCAATTCAAGAGGCGACTGGCATCAAACATGGTTTGAGCCAATTCTACCATCTTAGCACAAAGCTTGGTTCATTCCATCTTGGGGTAACACCTTTTATGATCTGTTACATTTGGCCCTTCTTGGATTCTAGCCTGATATGCTTTTAAGCATCATGTCTAAATCTTCTTGAGTAGGATCTCCTAAGACTAACCCTACTCTAGGTGGTGGTGGTGAGGTTACATGACATTGATTGGATGGTGGTGGTGGTGATGTGTGAGAGTGTGTTTGAGATGTAATTTCAATTATCTTGGCCTTTTTTTCTCTTAGGCATTCCTCAAGGTCCCTCATCATCTTTGCCCATTGTCTCTTTATTCGTTCACGACTTTCTTTCCAAGCTCTTATCCTTTTCTTGGTTAGGCTCTCACTCTCACTAACCTTAGAACTCTTTTCCTGGCCTCAGCCTTGGTTTTGTTGTTATGCCTGAGCTCTTATAACTACTTGCACTGGGGTGGTGGAGGTCGCACTTCCAACAGAATCAACTACTAACCCAATGGCATTAATAGGAGTGATCTTTGGTCCATTGTTTGGGTTCTACATATAGGGTAATCACGAATGAAGTGATCTCCCTGGCATCTGTAGCATGGTCCTCTAGAAGTTGGGGGTTTGATCTGTCTAGGTTGGGGTCTAGAGTTAAGGTTTGCGTACATGAAATTCGCATATTTAGGCTCCCAACTAGGTTTGCTCATATTTTCGTAAGGGTAAATCTCATTATGCTCGAGTGACTCCATGTACTAGACTAGCGGACTACCCATGTGAGTTGAATCAAAACTGTGATTGTTTAGGTCACTTTCTGAAATTAATGTTGGCACTAAGGCTCTTTTCAAATTTTCTTTAGTGGCTACATACTTCATTGGGATCACATTGGATGGAGGTGGATGTTGTTGAACTAAAACTGGTTGAGGTCTTTGTTGAGCTTGATAGGGTGGCTGCTAGGGTTGCTAGGGTCTAACATAATGTTGTGGTGGGTGCTGATTATGGAACCTCCCTAGTTGTGGATATGGTTGTGGATAATTTTGCCTGAGCACTTGCTTATTATATGGGAAATCTTGTGTGGTGTGGTTAGTATACCTCTCTTCTATGGTGCAATATTGGCTCTTAGCGTTCACTTGGGGTTGAGCCATGATTGGGCACACATTAGCCATATGGTTTCCTCCATAGGTATAGCATCATTTCACTAGGGCAAATCTAGGTGTTTGCTTGCTAGAGACTCCTAGCTTCTGAGCTACTGTTAGAGGAGCCGGCAAACCAGGACGGATGAACCCAGACAGACGACGTAAATGTGAAAGAGACTGGACGGCCGCCGAACAAGGACAAGAGTACGAGGACAGGGAGCTTAAATGCAAAATAGAATCTTTCAGGGAACGCGCAGGTAACTGCAGAAGAGCGCACCCTTGTAAAAAATCCTCTATTTAAGGCAATGAAAAGAAAGAGCAGGCAGTCCCTGTTTTTGGGGAATGGTAGTGTGCTGTCTGATTAAGTTTCGCTGAGATCGATATCACGTCTCGTAGGCGCGTATGTGTTGTTGAAGATAAGTGCCGCTTGAATAGTTCCGTCTGTTTTCCTCCTAGTCGAGTATACTCACCTTAATACGGAAGTTGAATCAGTTGTAGTGTGTGGTGAATCTGTTCGGTAATGGTTAATTAGGATTCTGAGTGCGACCAGTATGGCATGTTACCTGTTAGTTCTTCGGTGAAGTAAGTAGTGCGAATCGTAACCTCAAAATAATTGTCTGTAGATCCTTTGTAAGCCACTGAATTCGCTATCGCATCTTATACTTGTTGTTTACCCGAACTGCGGGAAGATTAGTAACCGTGTGATTAGAACAGCGCTGGTTTATGGTTGATGGATTATGACGAGGAGATTAACTGTTCGAATTCGCGTGACCTTAAGGTATAATGTCTAGTTGACAAACCTACCTACCTTGAAGAAGTACGAATCAGGTGGTCTTGGAAGTACCTTTTTGTGTGAGGAGTACGTAATCGGTCAGCTGACCTCAGTCCTGAAGTTCGAATGCCAATACGCTGAACAGACTTCCATTGTTCAGGGACGGATACTGAGCTAAGGACGGAATGACCGTAAGATTGTGTGTTAAATTGGGAAATTAGTACAGGGCCTCTGTTTAACAGACCCCTACCACTCCCAAGAACCCACGTGACTCAGAGATGACTTGCGGGTAAACATAATTGAAAATCAATTGAATGGGAGGTATCTGAATCGAAAGTAGAGTAACGATTAAGCCCATCAACGAGTATCAGTTGACAGTTGCCAATTAACAATTGGTGCCGTCTGTGGGAATGTGGCAACTACGGTAAAAGTAGCATTTGATTACGAGTTACTTGTAAGAAAGTGGCATTGAAAGTGCTAAGCGGTTTGTAAGAAGCAAACATCCAGTAACATTTGATTTACTGGCAGTAGCAACAGACCCAGATTGTTGCAAACTGCTCACTGGGCAATGATACATGCCGGTTACTCGATCTGGTGAAGCGTATCCTAGGACCCAGACGACGGAAACAAAAAAAACAACTCTAAGAGAAGAAGTTATAACGCGACCTGACTCAGTGGTCGAACAAGTTAAGGACGCTAGAATTAATTCCGGTCATATTCCGGTAGAACGATCAGCGTCTTTGGTACATGCTGGTATCACCTCGACCCGGCCTAACCAAAGTATAGTAATTCCAGAATCTATCAAGACGCCGCTGGAGATTAGACAAACTCTAGGAAAAGGAATCAATACACGCAAAAAAACGCTACAGTCTGGTAGACTGTCAGCTCATTCCGGTGATATTCCGGCAATAGAAACACCAACTGGTGGTCAAGGATTAGCATTTTTTGCAGAATCCTTGGCCAGACCCGCGTGTCTGGAAGAAAGATTTCGGATATTAGACATCCAGAAAGAGGGAGACCTATTCGAAGCTGAGGTCCGAAGTATCCTGCGCAAAAACAATACACCGGAAGGCACGCCGTCCGGCGATTCAGATTCTGATAATTCAACTAATCAACCTCAAAATATAGAAGAAGGACCAGAGATACTTACGATGAACGGACAACAACAACAGTTAGGTCAACCAAGGCCGCCCCCAACAGGAGTAACCTACACGAAATTTGGTGGGTTCCCAGGAGATGACCCAGACGCTCATGTACGAACTTTTGAGATAAGTTATGCAGTTCTTAACCACCCACCAGATCAGGCGTACAAGGCCATTGTTTTTCAATCTACTCTAGTCAATGAAGCGGCTAGATGGCTTACGGAATACGACATTAATCATTTTGGCACCTATGATGCAGTACGAGATGCCTTTCTACAACGATTCAGACTTAAGAAGAATCCTGCCGAAATCTTTGAGTATCTACAGAGTAACCGACAAAAGGCAAATCAGACTGTCCAGGAATACGCTACTCTCTTCAGAACACATCTGCGGCAGATACCACAGGCACATGCTAATTTACCTGACGATGTCATCTCTCAATGGTTTATCAATGGACTAACCCCACAACTGAAGCAGATTATGATCATCAGATGTGTTGGAGCAATGACACTGGATGCAGTCATTGCAATGGCCCTACAGTTGGAATCCAAGGTTGGTGGATTTTCCGAAGATTTGGAGTGGTTAAGGACAAACAAAAATATCACGGAGGATATAACTAGGCAAGTATACTGCACTACGTGCAAAAATTCAGGGCACACAAGTGCTAACTGTGCGCTAAATCAAAACATTATGCGCTATCTGCAACACTGCCGGACACTCCACTGAAAATTGTGTCTACAATGCCAGAATACAGGGAACAGCAACAGTCAATGCTGTTATCCAAGAACATGGACAGGCCGCGAATCACTATGTACCTCCGCAACTGAGAAACAACCAACCACAGGGATATCGGAACTACCGAGGACAAAGGAATAACAATTATAACGTCAACCGATGGCAGAACGGTCCACCCGCGGAAAACCCCAATTTACCACCGCCACGCTGTCATTTTTGTGGTGAATTCGGACACATTAGAAGATACTGCAAGGACGCCGCTGAGTATGATCAGAGGAAGAAGGAGCGGCAAAACCCAATGGCCAACATGGTACAAATTACGCCAGTAGAAACGCAAGCTGCTACAGTTCAGACCAGATAAGGTAAATAGCTGCAGACAGCAGCAGAAGTGTTTGAACCAGGGATACAAGAACAACATAGGATGTATAATAAGGCTAGTCATTGGACCGCAACAGAACCACCAGTGTTCCCAGAACCTGTTCCGGTGAATCAGGCTTCATCAAAGGAAGGAACGCAACAAAAGGAAACAACAGCAGAGTCATCATCAGCAGTAGACACAACAGCAGAGACTTCTACACCAGCGGAACCCTCAAGTCCAAAGGAGCAGAACAACCAAACTCAACAAGCTTGGGAAATGTTATCCAAGGCATCTATCACTTTACCTCTCGGTCAACTTCTGGCATTAGTACCTGGGATTCGACAACAGTTCCAGCAACAGTTTAGTCCGGTGCCTTCTTGTATTCCGGCGACAGCATCAGTTCAACCGGAACCCAATTCTACGATTGATCATTCAGTCCCCTTGATTACAGTATGGTACAAGAATCACAAAATCACACACGTCTTGATTGATGGAGGCTCTGGTGTCAACATTGCAACTACAGCCTTATGCAATAGGTTAGGATGGACCGAAATCGAACCAGTGCAATTTTTTGTCAGAATGGCAGACCAATCCAGAGTCCATCCTGTAGGACTTGTGCGAAATGTACCCATCACTTTACAAGGTACGACCTTCAAAATGAATTTTGTTATACTAGATCTGCCGGAATCCACTTTGGATTACAACCTTCTTTTCGGCCGACCTTGGCTGAAGCATGCGAAGGTAATACAAGACTGGTCTGCCCAAGAGCTTACGTTCAAAGATGCCAGCCGTAGATATGTAGTAAAATTAGATACCATACAACCTTGCGAACTGCACGCCAGACCATATTTTGCCGAACCTGTCCACATGTTAGATGGATTATCAGATGATGAAGAAGAGGAATTTCTGAAGAGTAATGCTGATTTGATGACCATAGGGACTGTTGATCTACAGTCCGTTATAGACAATTGGAACACCGCGGTATGTACAATCACACCTATTACTAATACAATTAAGCATGAAGATAGTATCCCCACACATGATGATGAATTACAATCACTGTTCAAGTCAACATATGATGTACCGAAACCGCAACAGTTTTATGTCCCAGAAGATCAGTTAACCACGTACGATCTAGGAGATGAAGAGCATCCACGACCTGTAAAGATAAGGCAAAACTTACCGGAAATCTTTCAGGCTAAATTGATTCAGCTCCTTCGCGAATTCTCAGACGTCTTTGCATGGGATTACAAAGATATGAAAGGATTAGATCCGCGCATATATCAACACAGGGTCATGCTAAAGCCTGAAGCTAAACCAAATAGGCAGCCCAGCTATCGGATGAATCCCAATTATGCATCACAGGTAAAAGCCGAACTGGATAGATTATTAAAAGTAGGATTCATCGTACCAGTAGAACATGCTGAATGGATTTCACCAATTGTGATTGTGCCAAAGAAAAATAAGCAACTACGAATCTGTGTAGACTACCGGAAATTGAACGCAGCAACAGTACCAGATCCTTTCCCGATCCCCTTTTTGGATACCATGCTTGATAGGGTAGCAGGCCATGAGATGTACTCATTCTTAGACGGATACAGCGGTTACAATCAGGTTAGAATGGCTGACGAAGATATACCAAAAACTGCTTTCATTACCAATTGGGGTGTCTTCGCCTGCACCGTAATGTGGTTCGGATTAAGAAATGCACCAAGTACATTTCAGCGACGTATGCAGGAGATATTTTCTCCTTATCTCACTTCATTCATGCAAGTATATCTTGACGACTTCTCAATCTTTGGAAAGATGATAACACATTTAAGTCATTTACGGTGCTGCTTTCAGAAATGCAGAGAATATAGACTCTGTCTTAACCCAAACAAATCCGTGTTTGCGGTTTCATGTGGCAAACTACTTGGGCATATTGTATCTGCTCAAGGTATCCGAGTAGATCCAGATAAGATTTCGGCAATTTTAGAAGCCCCGGTACCCGCAACTCCAAAAGAAGTAATGCGCTTTATGGGTCAAGTACGATGGCATGGCAGACACTTACGGTGGCTTGCTCACCTCGCAGTACCACTGAACAAGCTAATCACAAAAACCCCCCGACAGTTTGAATGGACTGAAGAATGTCAAACTACATTTGATCGGCTCAAATATCTCCTAACGCAAGCCCCAATTTTGCAACCACCAGACTGGGATAATCCGTTCCATGTTTTTGTCGACGCCTCGGATATTGCAATTGGCAGTATTTTGATGCAGCAATCAGATAAGTGGTTTCGCCCTGTTTATTACGCCAGTAGAAGGCTTGCACCAGCAGAAAAGAATTACTCCACTACTGAAAGAGAATGTCTAGGATTGATTTACTCAATCAAAAAGTTCAGACATTATCTACTAGGCCGGAAGTTTACCTTTCATGTGGACCATGCTGCCCTCGTGTATCTAGTAAGACAACAACATCTAGGTGGACGATTAGCCCGATGGGTGCTACTTTTACAAGAATTCGACTATGACATCATTCACCGACCCGGAAAAGCACATGTCCTAGCAGATTTCTTATCTCGCCTAGATTCTGGCAAAGCTCCGATAGGCATAGATGACACGACTCCTGCGATTTATAATACTGAACCACTATCCGATGAAACGGCCAACCCACCAGCACCATCTACATACTACGATCAGATTCTAACTTTTCTCACTGAAGGATGCTTCCCATCTGAGACGACCAAGGCAGTTCGAAAGAAATTGACAGTCTTTAGCCGTCGATTCCGGCTAGTAGCAGGAGAACTATATTATGCAGATCATACCGGAATCTTACTTCGCTGTATTCCACCTCATGAGGTTAATTCAGTTATCACCTTGGCAACCTCAATTCCTTCCAGTGGTCATTTTGCAGTAGACTTAACTCACCGGAAAATTCTGCAAGGAGGTCTCTGGTGGCCAACGATGTACAGAGATGTCGTACAGTTTGTTAAAAAATGTGATACTTGTCAAAGAACGGGTCAGCCCTTGCAAAGACATCTTTTTCCTTTGCAACCCATCTTACCACTCGAACCATTTCAGAAATGGGGACTAGATTTTATCGGTCCAATCACACCTCCAGCCGTCTTCACTAACAACAGATACATCCTAACCTGTACAGACTATGCAACAAGATGGGCAGAAGCCTGGGCTTTACGATCTGCTACAGCGGTTACGGTAGCAAAATGCCTACTCACGGAAGTCTTCCCACGATTTGGGTTACCCCTGGAAATAGTCTCAGATCAAGGCACTCATTTCGTAAACAATCTAATGAAGGCCCTTACACAATCATTCGAGGTCACACATAAAGTTAGCTCTCCTTATTATCCACGTGCCAATGGATTGGCCGAAAGTACAAACAAGTCACTGTTGAATATCCTCCGAAAATTGATCATAGAAGCACCGGAAAGATGGGATCAACTACTACCTGCCGTATTATGGGCATACCGGACTACATATAAGGTAACAACAGGCTTGACACCTTTCAAACTAGCTTATGGCTTAGAAGCAATAGCACCTATGGAAATAGTCATCCCAAGCCTGCGTGTAGCAATCACTCAGAAGATGCTACCGGAATATTCACTGACAGCACGAATGGACGCACTCAGAGAACTTGATGAGCACCGATGGCTCAGTTTCTTAACTATGCGCGAAGTACAACTAAGGCAAGCCAAGACACACGATCGACATTTGAAGACTCCAATCTTTTCGGTAGGCCAGCTTGTACTCTTCTATAACGCAAAATCGGATAGAGCAGCAGGAAAATTCAAACTACGATGGTTCGGCCCTTTCAAAATCTCAGAACAAGTCGGTCCGGCAACTTTTCGGTTGACCACGTTGACCGGAAATCCACTTCCAAAGGTGATCAATGGGTCGAAGCTGCGGCCATATTATCCCACTACTAGTACGCCTTAAATTTTTCGGCAGTGGACCGCGTTTTGTTTTATCTTTCCCTTTTTCTTTTCTTTTTTTTCCCTCTATAAATAGCCGCGTTTTGTACGAAACTTTATGTTACCAGCCGCCCCTCCTTACCGGTCACTCAAGCACGCACGCCAGCATGCAAACCGTATCATGCATACACTGCACAATGCTACCCACCCCCACCGTGTTCTCCTTATTTAACCCTCTCGGTTGAGCCAACAACACTATTATATTCTCCAGAGTATACCTATTAACCCTGTCTTCTGTGTTGCCTGTAAGTGTGCTCGTAAACACCATGGAAGCACTGGCCAACTACGCTGCTTTCCGTGATGGTATCCCAACAGACGTCGGCGAATACCTGCGCTGCAGGGGATTGGCCAACTTCGTTGAATTGCCTTGGCACTCAGTCGAAGCCCATCCCTTCTCCGCGCAGATCATCCACGCCATCGCCCAATTCCCCATCACCGAACGACAGTGGGTCTTCCCTTCCCTCCCAGCTAGAACCGTCATCACCTTCCAAGCCTTCTCTGCAGCCTACCGCCTTACCCCGCAAGGACGCGAAAATGGCCCTAGCATCCCTGTAGCTCGCATGACCAAACTCTTCCCCCGCTCCTCATCAAACGAATATGCCATCCTCTACCGCCCCGAACCCGAACGATCCGCCTTACAGTTCTTAGTAGCAATCCTCAACCTGCAAAAACGAACCTACGGCATCTCTCGCCCCTTCTATTCCGCCATGGAATTAGCCACCCGCGAACCTGTCAACTTTGCCTCTTACTTCTTCCAACGCATTCATAAGGAATCTGTAGCGATAGTAAAACAACTCCAGAAAGGCACCTCTCCACGCTCTCGCCTTCCCCACATCATCTCATTCCTCTTCCCAACCATTCTTGCCGCACAACCACCACCCACAGGCCCAGCACTTAGGCACGAAGAATCAGCACAACCGCTCGATGAAACTGAAGAAGACGACGAAGAGATCAATCAACTCTTCCGCATTAAGCGAATCCGGATCAGCTCTTCAAAAAGCAAAGTCCAAGGATCCGGCGAAAAGAAACAAGCCACCGAAGAAGAAAAACAAGAAGAAACATACCACGACACCGCCACTTCAATACACAACGACACCTCGACGGAACAGCAAGACCAGCAAAACCAAGCAGAGACAGAGATAGTGTCCACCGAAAAGGAATCAGAGCATCAACAGGACGCACTGGAATCCGCCACAAAAGCACTGGATGAACTTATCGCGGCCATCAATCATACAGAAGATGAACAACAGACCGTTGCAAAGGTAATCACGACTGACTCTGTCTTGCCCACCCCACCTGTCGACCCCAACCTACCACCCGAATCATCCCGCCGACCCGGTCCTGAACCTACACCCTCCTCCTCTTCTTCCCCTAACTACTCTCCGCCAAACTCCCAGAACCTACTCACCGATACGTCCTCTCAGCCTCGTCAACCACCACCACCACACAACGTATTTTCGGAACTAGCCTCCATGGTGCAGTTCCTCGTGCATTTATCACACCAGCTGCCAGTACAGTTAAGGAAGCCACGAACAATCTGAAGGCAGAATACCAATATAAGGTCGACGTCCTGGAAGCCGACATCATCCCCCTCCAGGAGGAAATCGAAGCCATAAAAACTGAGAATCATCAGCTACATACACAAGTAGCAGAACTCCAAGAAAAATTTTCGGCAGAACCGAATCTAGTACAACAAAGAGACGCAGCCCTCGAGCAAGTTGCAGCCAAAGAACGACTACTACAAGCCGCACATGAAGAAATCCGAGCCCTGAAAACCACCCTCCACGAAAACGAAGATATCAACGCCTCTCTCGAAGAATTGATCGCAGAGACAAAGACTCAATTGCAGGAGTCCATCCAGAAGAATCAGGACCAACAAAAAGAAACCGAACAAGTCCAAGAACAATTACGGTGAGCCGAAGAATGCGCAAATGAGGTTAACGCTATCCTAAAACGCAAACTGCTACGGGAAGGCCAATACCTAAAGGATATCGACAGGGCGCGCAAAGAACGAGATGCGTTCAAGCAATCTCTCGAGTTCCAAACACAGCGGTTTGAACGCCTAGACAACCAAGTGCGAAACCAGAAGGAGTGTATTACAGAGCTGAAGACCCAACTGACCGAACTAAAGACTTCCAGGGATGTCACCCTATCCAATGATTTCTATCTACAGGAAGCTTTTGTGCAGACCCAGGCCGAAAACGTGCTCACCGAAGCAATCGCGCTTAGCTCTGTTAGAATAGATGCGCAGGTCTTAGAGCCCGACACGCTAAAACAACTATTAGAAACCCTTAAGAAAAAGATAGCTCGCACATTTAGATTGGCTAGGAGTATGTATCTCGAAGGTCTCATAGAAGAATAAGTATATTCACCCATCCTAATTCTTAATGTAAAGATGGATTTGCAATGAGTATGACAAACCACTTTGGTTCTCTGACATTTTCGCACATGCAAGGTCTTGTCCAGTTTCGCATCAATCTATGGAGTAACACGCGGAATAATGCTTTTTACTCTGATACAAACATTATCAAATGAGGGAAGAGTCACGTCATACGGACATACAATCAGTTTAGCAAATGGCCGTTCCAACACCAGTGTTTATAAAATGAGTATACAGAGCACAACATTCTTCATTAGTATTCTTCATAGATTCAGCGCCAATTAGAAACTTCCAACTTATTCTTCTCGGCAACCTTTACCAGCATGTCTGAATCCGACACACTCAGATGGCAACTCAGGAAGCGCGCCCACACACAGAAACATGTGGTAACGACAACAGATACTACCTACAAGATGAAGCAGATGACGCAGTAACTTCTGCATCAGAGAAAACTCAGCATAAATTCTCCACCGAATTCAAAATCAACCTCGACATCAATTCGGAAAAGAATGAGGACTGGTTACGAAAGATAGGGCTCCTTCAGTTTGCCCAATTACCATGGGAGCAGTGGATTGCTAATGACAATGCCGAAGACCAGTTACATAGCATGAGACAAACAAATGGCTTCATTCTAAATCAGGTACGCTTTTCGCCCCAGCTAGTCTCCGCCGTATTTAAACTACCACTCTACGATGATGCCCGCTATCTGAAATGTTCAAATGAGGATCTGAGGAAGGAATTTGGCGACTGTGAAGGCCCCCGACGGTATTTCCTGTTGAAACATGCCACCTACCCCCGACGAGAACAATTTCAATGGTATTTAGAAAAGCTCTGTTTACTAGTGAAATTCGACTTAATGTCGAAAGAAAATTTTTCCCCACTATTACATGCCGAAGATGGAGGTTTGGTTAGCTGGACACATTGGCTGTATAACCGCCTCTACGCACAAATCATTGTCGGGGATAAGAGAAGATCCCACACCAACAGCAGACTAGCAGCCTATTTAGCTGCTATATTCAATTTTGTCCAATCAGTAAAGGATAAGCAGCTACACTGGTCCCCCCAATTTTATTCCGGAGAACTGGATCGCATCAATACAGAACATCATACCGAGCCTGAGAAAGCAGCCCAACCCTCCACCTCGTCTGCACCTTTCTTCCACACAGGTAACAGCGCACACAACCCGACCGTAGGGACGCCGTTTCGGCTGTCCATTAAACGACGAAGGGCAGACAACTTGCCCACTACCAGTCCAGAGCAATTACTGGACGATCTCCAATCTGATTTTGTCATAAGGATGCAAAACAAACTTCAAGAGGTTTCTCAATATTTGCAGCAACAAGAACAGACACTTCAGCACAAAAACGAATTACTATTCGCCACGATGACTAAGTCCAATTCATTGCTGACCCAGATGCAAAAAGAATTGGATGACAAAGAAGCTGTAATATCGGTGTTACAGAGTGACAACCGGCAACTAATGGCAGAATTGATCACCGTAAAAAGGTGTGCTCAAGACTTTAATCAGTGGCAGCAAAAGATCCAAACACAAATTCAAGCCGAAATGTCAAGTTTCTCTACCATGAATGCTAACCTGCAGGCCGAAAATCAAATTTTGCAGTCAAGGATACAAGTTTTGCACGAGTTGGAAAGGCAGCTATTAAAGGACGAAGGCGTAGAACTAAATGCCACATTAATGACAAATATGGACATTGACGTAGTAAAACAGCAATTGGATAGTCGTGTTCAAAATAGCTGGACACTTTTTCGCAGGCGATGGCTGGCTATACTTGTTCCACCGCTTGAACAATTACGGTCAGAAAGGATTGGGGAGTCAAACCCTGGAATAGATATACAGGCAGTACAAAAGGATGATAAAGACAGTAATGCACTTGCGGGTTCGAGTCCACCGTGCGTGCCAGTGTTAGAGGAGCCGGCAAACCAGGACGGATGAACCCAGACAGACGACGTAAATGTGAAAGAGACTGGACGGCCGCCGAACAAGGACAAGAGTACGAGGACAGGGAGCTTAAATGCAAAATAGAATCTTTCAGGGAACGCGTAGGTAACTGCAGAAGAGCGCACCCTTGTAAAAAATCCTCTATTTAAGGCAATGAAAAGAAAGAGCAGGCAGTCCCTGTTTTTGGGGAATGGTAGTGTGCTGTCTGATTAAGTTTCGCTGAGATCGATATCACGTCTCGTAGGCGCGTATGTGTTGTTGAAGATAAGTGCCGCTTGAATAGTTCCGTCTGTTTTCCTCCTAGTCGAGTATACTCACCTTAATACGGAAGTTGAATCAGTTGTAGTGTGTGGTGAATCTGTTCGGTAATGGTTAATTAGGATTCTGAGTGCGACCAGTATGGCATGTTACCTGTTAGTTCTTCGGTGAAGTAAGTAGTGCAAATCGTAACCTCGAAATAATTGTCTGTAGATCCTTTGTAAGCCACTGAATTCGCTATCGCATCTTATACTTGTTGTTTACCCGAACTGCGGGAAGATTAGTAACCGTGTGATTAGAACAGCGCTGGTTTATGGTTGATGGATTATGACGAGGAGATTAACTGTTCGAATTCGCGTGACCTTAAGGTATAATGTCTAGTTGACAAACCTACCTACCTTGAAGAAGTACGAATCAGGTGGTCTTGGAAGTACCTTTTTGTGTGAGGAGTACGTAATCGGTCAGCTGACCTCAGTCCTGAAGTTCGAATGCCAATACGCTGAATAGACTTCCATTGTTCAGGGACGGATACTGAGCTAAGGACGGAATGACCGTAAGATTGTGTGTTAAATTGGGAAATTAGTACAGGGCCTCTGTTTAACAGACCCCTACCACTCCCAAGAACCCACGTGACTCAGAGATGACTTGCGGGTAAACATAATTGAAAATCAATTGAATGGGAGGTATCTGAATCGAAAGTAGAGTAACGATTAAGCCCATCAACGAGTATCAGTTGACAGTTGCCAATTAACACTACCTTTTCTGCTAGTTCCTCAATATATGTAGCTAATTTGAAAGTGAGGCTAGTATAGCTATCTAAATCTTTATAGATTTTTGAAAGCCCTAATTCCTCCCCTAGATTATCCTCAATATCTATGCACATGCATACACACTGTTCTATAGATCTAGGGTCCTTCAAGTACACATATGATCTCAAATTGGTTAACAAACCATCTAGGAACAAAGCTACCTGTTTGGCTGGAGTGGGTAACTCTAGCACAGGGCATCTCTCGAGGTATTGCCGAAATCTTCTTCCTACTAGTCTGACCATTTCCTGGGCTGTTTGTTTGAAGCTATGTATCAGCAAGGGAAGCAATGTGTTTGATGCCACTTTTGGAGAATTCAATATGAACTCTCCAAGAGCTCTTAAAGATCCTGTAAAAGTTCAAAATTTAGCTCAAGCTTTTAACTTCAATTGACAGACAGTTTGTTTTAGACATTTCTAAAGACCCCTTTTTCCCCTTTTGTGTCTATAAAAAAATATCTTGGGCTCCTTTGGTTTCCTAATCCCAGTTATGGGGCAACTTCAAATTACCCTATCTGAAAATGGATTTCCTATGAAAAAGTTATGTTAGTTCAGCATTCAAGGGGTTAAAACAAGTAAATAGGGTTTCTCAGGATGTTGGTGTATTTTTCTAAGGCCTCCATAATTGTATGTGTAAAAGAGTTTGTAGATATGCCCAAGATTAACCTTAAATTTATTGTTGAAATTGGCTTTCTATGGCGATAAACGCGTGTATGTCACAATAGATGGTATCTATCGTTTGTCCGGGGGGTTGTCTATCGTGATAGATGATATCTATCATCTTTCGTAATAGACGGTGTCTATTGTCTATCGTGGTCTGTCTCTGTCGTGATAGATGGTGTCTGTCAACCATAGATGGGATCTATCATCTATCCTAGGGCTATTTGTCGTGATAGATGGTTGTCTATCATGATAGATGGCTATATGTCATGATAGATGGTGTTTATCATCTATCATGGGGGCTGTCTATCATGATAGACAGTGTCTATTGTGTGTCGTGAGAGCTATCTATCGTCCACCATGGTCCATCATGGTCCATCATGGTCTCTATCTATCACGATAGATAGTGTCTATCATGTGTCCTGGTCTTGGTCTATCATGATAGATGGCATCTATCATCAGTCATGGGGGTTGTCTGTCATGATAGACGGGTTTCTATTGGGATAGATGGTGTCTATCATCTATCGTGGTTTTGTTCTATCGTGATAGACTAAAAAAACATATTTTTTTGTGATATTTCTAGTGATTTGGAATGCTCTAGTGGGGCAGTTTATCATGCCATACATGAAAACAAGAAATACAAACTTTCTCTATCTATCACGACAAACAAAGGTCATCATATCAAGACCTATGCAGAGGTATGTCGTACCTGCACAAGCTACTGGAGATGATGAGACAGCCAAAACCTGCAAGAAATGCTAGAAAACACACAAAACAGAATGCACACAAGCTCTCTCTTACTTTCTCACACAAGTGAAATGAGAGGAATGAAGTGGGGATGGGAATATCACCAAAAAACTAAAAAATCAACGAAGATGGAGATGGAGGTAGGAGATGATGAGGACAATGATGGTGATGATGATGAAGAAGAAAGTAAGAAAAATTAATAAAAATTAAAGAAATGTAGGGATGTCACCTATGAATCCAACATCACAACTCTATCTTACCATCACATGCTCGTCCTCAAAGCCTTCTCCCTGGCAACGGTGCCAAATTTGGTGTCTCTCTAGCACAATGATAAGTACCAATGTGAGGAGATCCACCTTATAAATGTAAATCTATGGAGACGTGAGGATTGGTATGACGACCATGAGCAAGTGAAGGCACAAGTGCATGAGTGAGAAGCACACTAACATGTACACACATACACACACACGCACACAAGGCAAGAACAAAGAGAGGAACAATGGAGTGCTTTCTATTACTCAAGAAGTCTCTTACACAAAATCAAATCTCTAACAAGCTAACCTAAAAAATGAGCTCTCTAGCCCTTTTTATAGTTTTTTACTAGCTTTTGGCCCTATCCATACCTAGTTTCTAGCCTAGTTAAAAATTAGGTTCCATGGCTTATTTGATGGCTCAAACAGAGTCAAAAAATTATGAAAATTGATACATACGTGCTTCTAATACTCCATCGAGGAATCGTTGGCTTGAACAAAATTGATTCTAATCTAGCGAAAACGGTATTTACAATGTTTGTGCAGTGATGAAAATCACTTTTGATTGAAAATAAGCTTATGAAAAAAATGATGAGGCCTCTTTTGTGCTGGATTGTACTTGACTACTCGTAGGCCAACAATAGCTTCAAGTTATCTTGGATCACTCCACAATACTCGAGCTGGCCTTCTTGAGATTTTTGTCTCTTGCACTATCTCTAATTTTTTGGAAAAAGTTCACCATCACCCCACTATCCAAAGTAGACTTATTTTTGTCGATTCGTGTGATCCAAAAGTGTCATCCATGAGACCATAATGCACTATATTTATAATACTCCCAATCACACCCCTTTGGGAGTTCCTCCTCTTCTTCATAGATATCCTCACCCGTTGCCTTTGCTTGTGAAACGACTGTATCTAGCCATCTGTTTGTTGGAAATGGTGGAAGAGGTCAGACTTTCTGGAAAAGACAAAAAGCGAGTGGAATGATTCTTTCAAAATTGAGCTCTTTCCTTTGTGTTTATCTCCTTGGCAAGCTCATACCTCTCCAATCACTTTTGCATAGGCTCGAAGTTAACGATCCAAAACTTCATTGCCTTCTCTCTAAAAGCTGCATCCATTTTTCTTTGCATCCATTTACCTTGAGGTTCATCTCCTACGAGATGAACATCTTCATCATCGCTCCATAAGTGAGGCATTTTTGGGTCCCACATGCATAGAAACTCTATTATGAATACAAGAGACTCTTGTACAATCCACCCCTCTACCATGCTGCCCTCTGAATGTGCTCTTTGATTAACAAACCCTTTTAATGTCTTCATGAACTACTCTAAGAAGAACATCCATCGTCTATGGACAGTTCTTGCTATTGCAACTTCATCAACCACATGAACTAGTAAATGAAGCTGAATTGTGAGAATACTTGTGGGAAAATATTTCTCAAACATACAAACAACCTTTATAGCATTGAGTTTTGCACTCTCTAAGCTATCTTCCTTATCTCTTTAGAAGAGATCCATCATGCCAAGGAACTAATTTTGTAAATGGTTGTTTGCACATCCTCCGAAAGACAATCTTTTAGAGCTACAGGGAGCACAAACTGTAAAACTTATGCCAATCACGACACTTGAGCCCTTTGCGATCATCGTTTCGTGTGAAGGCATTCTTTAGACACCTCATGCACCTAGTAGGTGTTTGAAACTCTGAAATCATCTTCTTCACTTATTGCTTTTGTATCTTGTGGAGCACCAAGGAGCTCTTCGGCATTTTTCCCTTGGGCCTGGTAAGTGTCCACAACTCTTGCATACGACATCACTCTTCCAACTCGTCCCTTTGTGCTTTGCTTCCCTTCTTTCTGATCAATGTCTTCCAAAGCATCTCTCCCATATTCTTGAAAATACGCATCAAGTCTGCCAAATGATTGATCAATAACTCACTCCAATAAGGGAGATCATGAAAGATCAATAGTTGTTTTATGCTAGCAGGTTGTGTTCCTGCATCGTGCAGCTGCTTCTTATCACTTGCTTTCATTTGGCATTACGCTTGTCGGCTAATTTCCTTTCACATAAAACATGTCCATCAGACAAATATATATGATGTCCTTCATAAACAATTTTTTGAAATGCTTTGGAGTAGCATGCTTTGAGTCGTGCTCCGCATAGGGGACAAGCATGGTAACTCAAATAAACCTGAACATTCACCATAACTGGGCCACTCATGCATCATCCACATAAGTATGCCTTGCACTCGCACATCCCCTCTTCTTATACGTTGATACATGTCATGCACAGTAATCCCATTCCATAAAGCACATAGCTATTCCACCAGCGGTGCAAGGTATACATCCATGTTTCTAACCTTATACTTACTTGGCACAATGAGAGCTAATATAAATTACCTTTTTGTGGCATGCCATCGTGGGATGTTATAGTTGACAAAACATACAAGCCATGTGCTCCATGAGGAGCTGCATAAACAAAATGGATTTACTCCATCCATAGCTAGGCCTAGACCTATGTTCTAAGGCTTTCTAGCAAACTTTGGACACTTACTATCTGTGTGTTTCCAAGCATCAAAATCAATAGGCACTCGCATTACACCATCTGCAGACCTTCTCTTTACATGCCATGACCTTAACTGAGCTATGGATTTATATTTGAACATGCTCTTAATTCTTGGAATGATAGGAAAGTGGTGAAGAACCTTTGCAGGGACTGCTTCACCCACAAGGTCTTCTCTAAACCTTTTTGCTCCACACTTTGGACATATGTGGAGATGATCATACTCGTTTTGAAAGAGAATGCAATCATTCGAACAAGCATGAATCTTGGTGTAGCCCATTCCAGTAGACTGTAAAAGTTTTTTTGCATCTCCACATGTTAGAGGCATGTCATTGCCATTTGGCAGAAACAGAGCTTTCAGAAGCCTGCAAGGGATAAGCAATTACAATGATATTAGTAAATGAACTTATTTTGATATAGCAATGAAAGTCTATTTCAAATCCACTTACATGAACAATTTAGAGACACTACTATGTGACCATCCAGAAATGGATTGAAGAGTGAGCATCATGAGCGGCACATGTAGTACATATATCTTTGCCCTAGTGTATAGTGGCAAATGGGCTAGTCTATGCATGTTCTGGTGTTCTTTTTTGGCTTCTAATCCTAAACATTTTTCCATGTCCATGGAACCCATGATATCTTCTCCATCATCATGATCTTCATCCATCTCATAAAATGCCTTGAGCATTTCTTCCATGTGTTCATTCTATGTAATGCTACCAGTACCTTGTACTTCTATCTCCCTCTTCGTTCCCTTTTGTGCACGAGAGCTATAGGGTGCAATGTCATTTGGGTCAACCTACTCACCATGGGAAACATGCAAATGGTAGCAAAGGTTTTGTAATCAATTTTTATCAAAGGATCCATATTGTCTAACATGTGCAGTACAAATCCATTGTTTCCAAAAAAATTTATTGTTGCAACGAGTGCATGGACATGCCATTCTCTCCTCCGGATCCAAATATTCCATGTGATACCATGTGGAGATGTTAGGACATTTAATATATGATAAATTTAATTATTTATTCTAATTTTAATTCTAAAATCCTAACTTTTTTATTAAACATAAAATCCTATTTTTTATATATTAAAATTAATTCAAAAATCCTAATTTCTTATATATTTATTTATACATAGTACATTTGATTATATATTGTACTTTTTTCCTAATTTTTAGATATAATTTGATTACATATACTAATATTAAACCTAAAATCTTAATTTTTATATATTTAATTTAATTAAAAAATCCTATCTCTTTTCATATTTATTTATCTATACTAAAATTCTATTTTATGTATGTATTTGATTTTATATTCTATTTTTTTCCTATTTTATATACACATATATGATTATATATACTAATATTAAACCTAAAGCCATAGTTCTTATATATTTAATTTAGTTTAAAAACCCTAGCTATTTTCATATTTATTTATCTATACTAAAATCCTATTTTTTATCTATATTTGATTATATATTCTAACCTTTTTCCTAATTTTTACATATATTTGATTATATATATTAATATTAAACTTAAAACTTTTTTTTTAATATTTAGTTATATATATTTAATTTAATCCAAAAACCCTAATTTCTTATATATTTGTTTATATGTGTTTGTATGTAAAAACCCTAAAACCCTATTTTATATATGTTTAATTATATATATATTAAAACCTTGAAAATCCTAAAGACCTATTTTTTATATATTTAATTATATATATCTATTTGGATTCAGAAATGCAATTTCTTATATATTTAATTATACATAATATAGTTTATTATATATTCTACTTTTTTCTTAGTTTTTATTTGATTATATGTAACCTAAAACTTTATTTCTTTAATATTTAGTTATATTTATTTATTTGATTATATATATATATATATATATATATATATATATATATATATATATATATATATATATATATATATATATATATATATATATATATATACACACATATATATATATATATATATGTGTGTGTGTGTGTGTGTGTATGTATATATGTGTGTGTGTGTATGTATTATGTGTGTATATGTGTAAATATGTCTATGCATGTATAAAAACCCTAATCCTAAAGACTTAGTCCTAAAATATGGATATGTGTGTATGCTTGTGTATATATATGTGTATGTGTATATGTATTATGTGTGTATATGTGTATTTATGTGAATGCATGTGTAAAAACCCTAAAACCCTAATCTTAATGACCTAGACCTAAAACATGTATATGTGTGTATGCATGTGTATCTATATGTATATGTGTATATGTATTATGTGTGTATATGTGTATATATGTGTATGCATGTGTAAAGACCCTAAAACCCTAATCCTAAAGACCTAGACCTAAAACATGTATATGTGTGTATGTTTGTGTATATATATGTGTATGTGTATATGTATTATATGTGTATATGTATTATATGTGTATATGTGCATATATATGTATGAATGTGGAAAAAACCTAAAACCCTAATCATAAAGATCTAGACCTAAAACATCTATATGTATGTATGTATGTGTGTATATATATGTGTATGTGTGTATGTATTATGTGTGTATATGTGTGCATATGTGTATATATGTGTATGCATGTGTAAAATCCCTAATCCTAAAGACCTAGACCTAGAACATGTATATATGTGTATGCTTGTGTTCAAGGCTCAATAGGTCATTCCTTCACAAGATTGAGGATTCCATTGGCAGAAACATTGCCATGATTACTGTCTCCAAGGTGCCATACATGTTTTGAAATATTCACATGTCAATACACTACATATTTCTTTGCAAAGCATAAACCACCATATTTCTTTGTGAGTGCTGCTAAAAGACAATCGTTCATGTATTACAAGCAAGTGAGTCAAAATATTGAGAGTTACATAGTGTATTTAGCAAGATGTTTTGAAATCACTATTCAAAACCACATGAGAGAATCAGCGAAAGCTACTCTATAATTCGTCCTTCAACGTAGAAATTGGCAGAGTAATGTTTAGACATAATATCTTTCAATATCTTTGTTGTGCTGATTGCCACCTGTATTCAAAAAAAGAAGACAAGACGTAATGCCCTTTTTAGTGCATACACATGGTATAGAATCACACGAATAGATATTAAAATATTCGTGTATGACCCATGTCCCTTCTTTTATCCCTTTCAATGATTCAGTAACAAAGCTTGACTTTTGAGTTTTTTCTACAAAATCAAATTTAATTAGTCTTATATATGCTTCATGGGTGTGGCAAGTATGTACATAAGAAGCATAAAAGTCTCTACGAACGTCTTTCTCATTGGAAGTCACTATGCTCTTGTCTTCATATATATTGCTTGTCTTCATATATATTGCTACTACACTATTTCTTCCAGTTATATGAGCGAACTCAAGGTTCAGCAACTTTATATATGCTATGCACGTGAGCATAGGGATGTCAACAGTGGAAAAGTTTCTTATCATTCCTAGTAATTGCAAGGAATCTATTTCTACTATGGCATTTGCTTCAATTAGGTATTCTTTATCACTTTTTAATGTTGCCACTATTTCCCAATTTCTCGTTTAATTTGTGGGTAGCCTCTCTAATGGATGTTTAACAATTCAGCTCCAAATCGGATGGCATATATATGGCCTTGTTCATCTTCCTGGTTTATTGCCCATCCTATACATGTCGAGCTCATATCTATAGTAATGAAATTCAGCTTGTTATCAGTATAGTCAGCCCTCCAAAGTATTGGAACTTCTAACAAAGTCTTTTCCAGCTTTTTCACAACCTAAGTGTGGATTTCTTTCCATTGAAATCTTTGGCCTTTCTGTAACAATTGATATTCATCAAATCTATCATGCATGTGCCGCTAATGCTACCTTCGGTGACCAAAAAAATGTAAATCCATCACCCAACAAAACATCATGTGCCCTTCTTATGTGATTGAGTGTTATTGCCTATGCAATCTTTTTCTTTCAATTTATTTTCTTGCACTTAAAATAAAATGTTAATTGGTAAACTATTAACCTTCTTCAAAATGATGAAATATGTCCACGTCCTATAGGACAGTTGGTTGAGCTTTGGCCTCTTGAGGCGGAGGTCCAGGGTTCAAGTCCCAGGCTGGACATGTTATGGATTAGGCCAGTTAAACCCAGTTGTAACCATGTCTCTTTCAGTTGTAACCTTGTCTAACCCTTGCTTCGTGGGATACGGAGGGTCCTGCGGGTGCTATGCCCATTCACTTGTAGAGTTGCAATTTCAAAGTTAAATTTCGGGGAGTAGGCTTCCGCTGAACCTCCATTTATAAAAAAAATGATGAAATATCCAGTAATCCATGAATAAGCCGTTGACGACGTGTCGACGTGCGCCTAGCTGGAAAATATTTTGGAAACGTTAATAGTTATACTGCTCGGCTCCTTAGATAATCATGTCAGACATCTCTCTCTCTCTCTCTCTCTCTCTCTCTCTCTCTCTCTCTCTCTCTCTCTCTCTGTGATGAACGGACTTGACACGCGCCTACAGATTAGGGCGGCTGGATGTATATACGATGACGTGCTAACTCAATATCGACACCTGTCACCTTCAACGACACAGCATTTGGATTTATAAGGCTGAGCCCATTCAAATGCTGTAACACAAGTGTGAAGTCGGCCTACAGCGGAAACGAAAAGAATCCATCAGTAAGGCATTACACATCGTCCCGTGTACTGCAAGCTCTTGTTTCGACAGTCAACAAGATGGCAATGAGCAAGACTATGGCTGCTCCTCTCCTCGTCCTCACCTTTCTCATGTACCTGATTGTTCTGGGCATCGCTGGATGGGCATTCAACAGAATTTTAGATACAGGAGGTGGGTCTTACTCGTACTCCTGTTAAATATGCTGCATGTTTTCTTACGAAGTATGAAAAAGATGCACAATGCATGATTGTCGATTCGTGTGACTGCAAGTCGCCGTGTGGTTGATTGTTCCAAGCTGGTAATCTCCTACATATGCTGTTTCCAATGGTAGTATGAAATGTGGCGAGCTGCATTGTGTGGTGCCATGGCATTTATGAACTATCATGGGGAGCTTTGGATAAGGTGTGACAATGTAAATCGTATAACGGAATATGAACTTGCGCTATATTTGTGTATGTATATGTATACATAGAATATAAATATATCGCAGACAGATAGATACGTGCCATGCATGATTTCCTTTTTTTTTTGAGAGAGTACAATGAATTGGAAATACACACTGAAGGCACCTATCATGAGAAACTCATGAACATGTCCAGTCAAGACTTGAACTTAGGACTTCCCCCCACAACTTCATGGCGTCAGCCACTACGCTACATGGGCTCGGAATCATACATGATTTCTAACCGAAAGCATGCATACCTTGTTTATTGCAAGATCATTATACATGCTGTACTTATTATCTATGCAAGAAAGAGCTGAGCTATAACAGTACCTGTTTATGTGTTGACTAGGCTATTATATGTGACTTATTATCTATGCAAGAAAGAGCTGAGCTATAACAGTACCTGTTTATGTGTTGACTAGACTATTATATGTGTCTTACAATAGATGTTGCTGCCCCATATGGACCTAACTTACAGATATATGCATTATAATGAACGGTGCTGCGCTGTATCTATGCTATGAGTTTCATCAGGAACCAGACATGAAAACTACTATCAATGCAGATGATTAAAGGCCATTATACGCCCTGTGATCATCTGCATCACTTCAATTATGTCCAATAATATTGGTCTCGCTCTCTATGCAATGATTCATTAGAAGTATCCTAGATATCCATAACACCATTATTGCCATGCGTCTCTTGTAGGGAGTACTGTGCGCATTGGGGATCTTATGTGCTGTGTCTCTACTATGGTTCTCTGTTGAGTCCTTGGATTACGCGTTACTGTAATGGTGCTGCGTCTTTTTTGCTTTGGCGGCCTGAACTTCCTGTATACTGAACGAAACTGTGTGCTTAAGCTGTCGTGAAAATCGGTTGTTACCATCTGCGTTTCATGAGGGAGTTGCGGTTACTCGATTGTAACGTGAAGCTGTAGTAAAACTGGTTTTTTTTAATGAAATGCTTTGATCATACACAGGTATAGCTGGTGCAAACTCGGCTACATTTCCCTTCGTGTTGCTGAGCTTGATCGCTGGAGTCGTTGGTGTCGCATCATCACTCACAGGCATTCATCATATGAAGGCATGGCGCACTGACAGTGGCTCTTCAGCTGCCGCATCAGCCCTTATCGCTTGGCTTCTTACGCTTCTAGCATTCGGGTACGTCCATTTGTTCACCTGCCATGCACGTTGAGAAAGCAGCAACCAACCATTTATGTTTTGTAATTTGTAGATATCCACTTGGTTTCTATAGTCCAAATCACCTTTTGATTGTCATTAATTGACATGTGATTGTCATTGATGCTAAGGCGCATCGTTTCTTGCGCTTTAAACCCTAATTTAATGTGCTAAGCATGTTTGATGCAGTTTAGAACATGTAATTGTCTGCAAATATAACATGCGCGTTTTGATGCAGGCTTGCATGCAAGGAAATTCACACCTCCCGTTTCCGTGGTTCTCGACTGGTATGCTTCTAATTTCTCTTCCTTCGAGTATTTCAGTAGGTTAATGACAATCAATAACAGTGCAAAGTTACAAATTTTGGCTTTTGCAGAAAACTTTGGAAGCCTTTGTGATCATTGTGTCTGCCTCTCAGCTTGTCTATCTGCTGCTCCTACATGCTAGCCTTCTTTCTAAGCGGTATGGACAATAACTACATGCATCTACGTATTGTCTACATACAAATTTTTCTATAGCTATGTCATCGACCGCAGATGAGGTGACGAAAGCGTTAGAAACCCTCGAAAACAACTCAGTAAATGCTTGATTTTTAGGTTAACGATCAAGCAAAAACGTTTATTTTAGGCGTTACTTGAGCGATCGATAGTTTCGAGTTATTCTAGCTAATTTTGAAGTTAATACATTGTTTTCGATAAATTAATTAAGTCGATGCGTTGAACGGAGGACGGAATCAGTCAGCCGTTGGATGTCTACTCATAATGCATATGCATATATCTCTGATCGCGATCTTATGTTCTCGACCACGGATGCGGTGATGCATGTGCAGAAGATCAGCCGCACAATGTGTCTCTGTACCATACAAACGGAAAGATCAGCTGCACAATGTGTCTATATACCGTAGAAATCGGAAATTTTCTTTGTAATTACTGCAGCACAGGAGAGCCGTTTATTATGCGGTTAGAGATCAACGTGAACAGAAGTATAAATATAAAGGATATCAAACAGAAAATAAATTTTAGAGGATTATGAGAGCTAGATTGCACAAATTCACTGAGGGCAAGGTCAGATTAGGCCGGGGAAGTTATGCGGATCATTACATGATGGATGATCTGTTTGATTAAACTAATCTATTGTTATGCGATGGACGATCTGTTTTAGCTAGGTATCATTCATTTATCTTGCATTTCTTGGATTGTGGACAGGCCCTTTTATAATGACGCTGCTCCTCGAGGATATGGTGAGCATGAGCTCGGAGATAAGCACAAGATGGGGGTCCCTTCGGCGGCGTAAGATGATGATCATCTGCAGATTCTGCTTTTAATATTTCTGAACTTTGTCACAGCCATATCCCTTTTCACCTTCAGTCCCACAAGCCTCTTTCACCCTCCATTTCCTTCTGTGATATTCTCATCCATATCTTCTGTAGAATTGTTGCCAGTCATGTCCCCCTCTTTGTACAAACATGAAGAGAAATTCTCGTGTATTTGTTCATAAGAGTGATTTCAAGTAACTGCTTTTTCTATTTCTCAAATATGCTTCAAGTTTGTGCCAGAAATACAGCACACAATCTGTCCATGTCTGTATCTAGAGACTTGTGATTGATCTACTTCTTTATTTGAAGACTTGGCCTTGGTACACAATTTAAATTTCTATTTAACTTTCTTATTTAACCCGAGTGTATTGAAGAATCTAATGAACAACACTCGTAGGTCATCACATGGGCTAGAACGTGTACGAAGTAATGCTGAGAAGATATGCGTAAAGAACAGTCCATTTACTAGTATTTACCTTTCAGAAGAGGTAGAAATATTAAAATTTTCGTTGAAAAAATTTATATTCTTACTTGTTCGATTCAATCTTAATTTGTGTTTCAGCTTGTTCGATTTAATCTTAATGCTGTACGAAAATAATCAGAAAGTAAATGATCAGCGTATGTACGTTGTTGTTAACGAATAGAATCAATCATCTGATACTATAATCGCATAACATAGAAATAATAGAATCAATCATCATATAGACACAATAATATTAACGGAAAAGACTTTCTTTGCCTTCAAGAATGTATGTGGATGCAACTTCAGCAATGTCTGTATTTGCAAATGGTTGTAGGCGTATCAAGTGTGCTAGTCTCCGCGTCTGGAGTTTAAAATTTTGATTTCTGGGCGCCACTTCAGTGTCCATTAGCAAAATGTTTCAATTCGTCGAATTGTAGCATCTGACGTCAACGTCGTAATCTTCAGTTCGATTTTCGACATCGCCTCGTATTTGATTGCCAGTGTGCAAGTTGCAACTGCCAGGTGCGTGTCGACCTCTCCGTGTGCCACGCAGCGCCATGAGACCATGTTCTTATCTGGGAGTTCTCCGGCACCTTAGGTCGCGTTGTGTGGTCTCTGACTTCAGCGTGCGTCGCCGCACTCTGAAATTGCAGTCCTAGGACCTTGATGTGTTACATCTTTGCGTGCACTGGTAAGAAAATTGCAATGACTTTGATTGTGGCACGAGAATTCCGATTTCGGAATTGACCGGGCCAAAAAGTGATCTGCAAACACACTTTGCTCTTCTCTTTCATATCCTGAAATTTCGAGGCTTTTGCACGACTGTCATAGCCAGAGTGCATGAGAAGTTCGACAAATAAGGACGTTCGTTGAGAGTGTTAGAGATGTTCATGTCGATGTAGAGAAGTACTGATGTTCGGCGTTCGACAACTGCAGCAACAGCACTTCCGGTGGGCAATCCGGAGGCGGTTTTCCGAGTGTTTAATTTTTCCTCGTCTTCATGGTCGTTCACTGAGCGTTTGAATTGAATAATAGCTGATGCTAATATTGGTAAATTTTTTATCCGTCAGAACTGTTATTACAATCCACGTCCAGCAGGCAGTTGGTTGAGCTTTGGTCTCTTGAGACAGAGGTTTAGGGTTCAAAACTCGGAGTGGACATGTTATGGTTCAGGTCAGTTAAAACTAGTTGTAATCATGTTTTTCTCAGTTGTAACCATGTCTTCTTGTCTAACCCTTGCTTTGTGAGATACGAGATACGGAGAGTCCCACCGTGAGATACGAGATACGGAGAGTTCCACTGGCACTATGCCCATTCACTTGTACAATTGCAACTTGCAATTTCAAAGTTAAAAGTTCTAAGGAATAAGCTTCCGTCCGTCCCACTGATACTATGCCCATTCACTTGTAGAGTTGCAACTTGCAATTTCAAAGTTAAAGTTCGAAGAATAAGCTTCCGCTGAACCTCCATTTAAGAAAACAAAAAGTGCGATTACTCAATTAGCGACGACGTTGAGCTGATGTCCCAAATTTTCTGGCTCGTAACATAGCTAAGAAATTTCACGAGATCCCAAAACCTATTTCGCCCACACGAAATTGAGCGACGAATTTTTAATTTTATATGTACACGCCCCATTAAGAATTGTATGTGTTATAAAAAAAAAAAGTTATATATACATATATACCTACTACAATGCGTGAATTTATTTAGAGCATATTTATCTTATTTACAACATATTTATCTTAATAAATATGTGATTTTTGTTTGTTCGTATATATTAAAATATGTATTTTATTAATGATTTTAGTTGTATATATATTCTGTTATTAAAAGATTTATTTCTTATTTATAATTGTATTTTTTTTGTTTATTTTTGTATATTCATTTTATTTTAATTATATACATTTCGTATTTTTCATTTGGTTATAATTTTATTTGTCTTCTTATTCTATTGATTACATGCATACATGTCTGTGTGTGTGTGCGCGTGTGTTTGTATTGTGTGTGTATGTGCGTGTGTTTGTATTGTGTGTATGTAATTTATAATTTATACTTTATTTGTATGTCTATTCATGATACTATATACGTACACACACACACACACATATATATATATATATATATATATATATATATATATATATATATATATATATATATATATCATGGTCTATATATATATATATATATATATATATATATATATATATATATATATATATATCATGGTCTCCCTCAAGTCCTAGTTAACGAGTGACATTTAACCATTGCATTCATCAAAGACAAGGTTCTCAGATAATCATGTGTGCATAAAATTAGATTTCTGAAATCTTATAAAAACGAGTTAAAATTACATCATTAAACTATCATGTGTATGAGACGCTTTTGGCATCATAAAAAAAGTGATGTTCGATCATGAAACATCCAGTCCATGTGTGGTCCATATGAGAAATCCTACGTAGTCTTCCACAAGGTCCCTCAAGGTCCTACTTGACCAGCGGTATTTATCTTGATCCTCTACTTGAAGTTTCGATGAGAAATCTTGGAAGTGGTTGCCTCTCCCTTTGGTTAAGTCCTTTTTTTAAGAACAAATGAAATTGATTAAATGATTAATAATAGTTACTGTGGAGGGAGAGAAAAACCCCAAACAAGGCTGAACCCTCGTGTCTAATAGGTGGAAAGTCTTTGGGGATTTGCAAGAGACATAGAGGAGCAATTTGATAAACTTATTGAAACTGTGAAGAATTTGTTTGTTGACATTAACGCCATCAATAGGCAACCCCCTACTTGTCACAGTCTAGTTCGTGATTGGAATCCAAAGTTCGTTAGATGATCAATGCTTGTATTTGGGTTTGGAATGGGTTAGATAGGGTGACTTATCATATCAGAAAGGGTTAAATTTGGCTATGCAATATGAGAGGGCGTACAAGAGGGTCCCAAATGCAGTTAAGGAGAATGGCCACTACCTGATAAAACAAATGGTGAGTAAAAGCAAAGACCCTCTTTGAGAGGGGAAGCCAAAGAAAATCTTCACCCTAGAAAGTCGTTTGTGGAAGAGGAAGTGCTCATTCTTCTAATCAGCCCATATGAAATAAATGTAGGAAACCTGTGGTAGATCCTATCAAACAACTTTGTATTTGGAAGAACATTATAAGGGTATCTTCACCAACCCTAATGGGATGAGTTGTAATGTCAATATGTGGAAAAGACATCATGTTAGAGTTTGGTCGAGGCTTTCAACCATAATGGGACAAGTTGTAATGGTGATATGTGGAAAAGACATCCTCTTAGAGTTTGGCCAAAGCTTATCGGAGTGAAGCAATCAATACAATGATTTGAAGCTTGCTTGTCCTGTCAAAAATTTAAAAGGTATCGAGCCATGGAAAAGACATCATGTTAGAGTTTGGTCGAGGCTTTCAACCATAATGGGACAAGTTGTAATGGTGATATAGTGGTAGGCGTGGGCGAAATTTGTAATGCCAACTCCGATCAGGAACATGTAGAGGAAGAGGAAATGGACGACAACTGTGGTGATAGGGTTCTTCCATCTACAAATATCAGAAAACCACCTCCCAACGGCGATCATACCCGACAGAACACCCAAGATCCTTAGCAGCAAAACTCATTGTGCGGACAAATAAGAGAAAAACCTATTTGAGTTAATTCATGTGTGGACAGATAAGCTTATATCTCCTTTCATGAGAAACTCGTTGAGTGTCAGTAGATAGGTTGTGGGTTTACAATGTGGGCCCATCAACAAAGGAGAAGCATATACAAGGGAGCATTAGCAGCGAATTATGTGAATTATTCACAGGAGAAAAACCTATTTGAGTTAATTCATGTGCGGACAGATAAGCTTATATCTCTTTTCATGAGAAACTCGTTGAGTGTTAGTAGACAGGTTGTGGGTTTACAACGTGGGCCCATCAACAAAGGAGAAGCATATACAAGGGAGCATTAGCAGCGAATTATGTGAATTATTCACAGGAGAAAAACCTATTTGAGTTAAATCATGTGCAGATAGATAAGCTTATATCTCTTTTCATGAGAAACTCGTTGAGTGTGAGTAGACAGGTTGTGGGTTTACAAGGTAGGTCCATCAACAAAGGAGAAGCATATACAAGGGAGCATTAGCAGCGAATTATGTCAATTATTCACAGGAGAAAAACTTAAAATTTGAGTTAAATCATGTGCAGACACAAAGGCTTGGTTTTATTTTACGGACATCCTTATGCATGAACAATAGCTTGATCATTAGCGAGGCCTTCGAGCTTCTCATATCATCTATGTAAAGAATGTCGGACCAGGGATGCCACTATTTTTGTTTAATTACATTGATAAAAAGTTGCATGGTATTTCTGAGGTAGATAGCTATGGAGAGATGAACATCAATCCATATGCATGGACTGATGGAAAGCAGAAGACACGTTTTTCAGCTCAGGTTCTTTGCTTAGATTTAATAATCTCTAATATTACATTAGATCACTGTCTGAGGTGTAATGAGGTTTTGTTTACATGTAGGCACGCATACGGGTGAGATGTCAGTGTGCACCATTGACAGAAAGCATATACAAGGGAGCATTAGCAGCAAATTATGTGAATTATTCACAGGAGAAAATCCTATTTGAGTTAATTCATGTGCGGACAGATAAGCTTATATCTCTTTTCATGAGAAACTCGTTGAGTGTTAGTAGACAGGTTGTGGGTTTACAACGTGGGTCCATCAACAAAGGAGAAGAATATACAAGGAGCATTAGCAGCTAATTATGTGAATTATTCACAGGAGAAAATCCTATTTGAGTTAATTCATGTGCAGACAGATAAGCTTATATCTCTTTTCATGAGAAACTCGTTGAGTGTCAATAGACAGGTTGTGGGTTTATAACGTGGGTCCATCAACAAAGGAGAAGAATATACAAGGGAGCATTAGCAGTGAATTATGTGAATTATTCACAGGAGAAAATCCTATTTGAGTTAAATCATGTGGAGACAGATAAGCTTATATCTCTTTTCATGAGAAACTCGTTGAGTGTCAGTAGACAGGTTGTGGGTTTACAACGTGGGTCCATCAACAAAGGAGAAGCATATACAAGGTAGAAAATTTTCCAGCTCAGGTTCTTTGCTAAGCTAAGAAAATTTTCTTGGTAACCATAGTCAAGGATATCACTATGACATGGATTGATAAAATTTCTTGGAATGAGTTCCTCTTTTCCTAATAGGACTAATCGGATCTGCCTTTCCAAAGTGAGAACTCTCTGAGAAGACAATATACCATCATCTACATCAATATGAACTTCTTCAAGAGGTTTTTTATATGTTCTGATTTCATCTGTTAAGTACATGTCTTTCAAGCCAACACTTAACCCTGTTTGGAAAAGCCATTCATGCAGAACATTTTAAAGGTATGTGTGTGTGTGTATGTGTCTATGTGTGTATGTGTATGCATGTATGTATGCATATGTGTGTGTATGCTTTATGTATGCATATGTGTGTGTATGCATTATGTATGTGTATGTATGCATGTGCATTATGTATGCATATGCATTATGTATGTGTATGTGTATGTATGCATGTGCATTATGTATGCATGTGCATTATGTATGCATGTGCATTATGTATGCATGTGCATTATGTATGCATGTGCATTATGTATGCATATGTGTGTATGCATGTAAGTATGTATGTATGTATGTATGTATGTATGTATGTATGTATGTATGTATGTATGTATGTATGTATGTATGTATGTATGTATGTATGTATGTATGCATATGCATATGCATATGTATGCATGTATGTGTATGTGTATGTGTGTGCATGTCTCTCTATGTGTGTGTATCTGTGTGTATGTGTGTGTATGTGTGTGTATGTGTGTGTATGTGTGTGTATGTGTGTATGTGTGTATGTGTGTGTGTATGTGTGTGTATGTGTGTATGTGTGTGTATGTGTGTGTGTATGTGTGTGTATGTGTGTGTATGTGTGAGTATGTGTGTATGTGCGTGTATGTGTATGTGTATATGTGTGTGCATGTGTATGCATTATGTATGTGTATGTCTGCATGTGCATTATGTATGCATATGTGTGTGTATGTATATATGTGTGTGTGTATGTATATGTGTGTGTGTATGTATGTATATGTGTGTGTATGCAACATTATGTGTGTATGTGTGTATATGTGTGTGTATTTGTGTGTGTATGTGTATGTGTGTATGTGTATGTGTGTGTGTGTGTCTATGTGTGTATATGTGTGTGTGTATGCATATGTATGTGTCTATGTGTGTATGTGTATGCATGTATGTATGCATATGTGTGTGTATGTGTGTGTATGCTTTATGTTATGCATATGTGTGTGTATGCATTATGTATGTGTATGTATGCATGTGCATTATGTATGCCTATGCATTATGTATGTGTATGTATGCATGTGCATTATGTATGCATATGCATTATGTATGTGTATGTATGCATGTGCATTATGTATGCATATGTGTGTGTAAGCATGTAAGTATGTATGTATGTATGCATATGCATATGTATGCATGTATGTGTATGTGTATGTGTGTGCATGTCTCTCTATGTGTGTGTGTGTGTATATGCATATATGTGTGTGTATGTGTGTGTGTATGTGTGTGTGTATGTGTGTGTGTATGTGTGTGTATGTGTGTATGTGTGTGTATGTGTGTGTATGTGTGTGTATGTGTTTGTGTATATGTGTGTGCATGTGTATGCATTATGTATGTGTATGTCTGTATGTGCATTATGTTGCATATGTGTGTGTATGTATATATGTGTGTGCATGTATATGTGTGTGTGTGTATGTATGTATATGTGTGCGTATGCAACATTATGTGTGTATGTGTGTGTATTTGTGTGTGTATGTGCATGTGTGTATGTGTGTGTGTGTATGTGTATGTGTGTGTGTGTGTCTATGTGTGTATATGTGTGTGTGTGTCTGTGTCTATGTGTGTATGTGTATGCATGTATGTATGCATATGTGTGTGTATGTGTGTGTATGCTTTATGTATGCATATGTGTGTATGCATTATGTATGTGTATGTATGCATGTGCATTATGTATGCATATGCATTATGTATGTGTATGTATGCATGTGCATTATGTATGCATGTGCATTATGTATGCATATGCATTATGTATGCATATGCATTATGTATGTGTATGTATGCATGTGCATTATGTATGCATATGTGTGTGTATGCATGTAAGTATGTATGTATGTATGCATATGCATATGCATATGTATGCATGTATGTGTATGTGTGTGCATGTCTCTCTATGTGTGTGTGTGTGTATGCATATATGTGTGTGTATGTGTGTATGTGTGTGTATGTGTGTGTGTATGTGTGTGTATGTGTATGTGTATATGTGTGTGCATGTGTATGCATTATGTATGTGTATGTATGCATGTGCATTATGTATGCATATATGTGTGTATGTGTATATGTGTGTGTGCATGTATATGTGTGTGTGTATGTATGTATATGTGTGTGTATGCAACATTATGTGTGTATGTGTGTATATGTGTGTGTATATGTGTGTGTATTTGTGTGTGTATGTGTGTGTATATGTGTATGTGTGTGTGTGTGTCTATGTGTGTATATGTGTGTGTATGCATATGTATGTGTGTGTAAGTGTGTGTGTGTGTGTTTCCATGAGCAGCGGGCCTAATGAGTCTAGCACTTATATTCTTTCATGCTCTATATGAGTCCTCATAGGTCTAGCTTCGTGTGGAGGGACACCATTTAAGCAATCCCATTTTGATGCTACAAGACATTTGCCAAGGATGCCCGAGATCTCCCACATTATTCAATATTTATATCAATGATTTGTTTGATAATGGGGGTGACTCTTGGGGGCTCGATGTACCCAGTATTAGTGGACTTAAAGGTTTTTTATTTGGAGTTAGGGCATTTTAATTGCCTTTCATCATCAACTGAAGAGTAGAACTAGAACTCTAATATCAATCTTGAAGTGCATTAAGAACAATCTAAACAAGTGAGCAATCTAGTAGGATTTCATCAATAAAAGTCAACTAATCCTTCAAATCTTTGATCTTTGTCAAAATATTGTCCATAGAATCTCCTTCAAAAATATGCTCACTCTCCAATTGTTTTTGGAGGTAAGCAACACGAGCTTCATTTTTTGCTTGGTATAATTTTGTAAGTGTATCCTAAGAATCTTTTGCTATCTTACAAAAGTGAATATGAGGGATAATGGCACTCAATTTGTTTGTGCATCTTTGTCATCCCTACAAGTTGCTCTATAGTAGATGCAACACAAATTCTAGCGGGACCAAGAAATTGAATATCATCATTTTTAACAACATTAGCATCACATTCAATCACTCTATTTGTAGGTATAGTAGGAAGTTGTTCAATAGCATGCACAATGTTCCACAAGCCCTTTGCTACCAATACATGATGCATCATATATGTTGACGATGGATAATTAGTACCATCCAACTTATCCTCAACAACCAACATATGGAATACATCATTGTTTTCATTCATGGCCAGGACTAAATACCCTAATGCAAAGAACAATTTGTATCATAAAAAGTTGAACAAAAACATCCAGTTGAGCTATACTAAACCTCTACCATTCTTAGAGGTGCTTGTACGCGAGCCAAAACATTTATATATGTTTGCCACAAAAGGATGCTATTGTTTGCATAGTCACTTTGATGTGCATTTTGAGGGCAAAACGAGCTCAAATCAAAATTTTGATGCCATAAAGCAAAGATAATTTAAACTCCAAATTATTGTGCACATATAAGTCGCGGGAGAAAAGCCTCCTAAAGAGGGAAAAGAGTGCCCCTGTGGTCCTAAGTGTGTTCACGCACATCACTTCCAAAATATATCAACACTTTGGGGAAGGAAGAATCTTGTGTTTTACCCAAAATACAGCCTTCACAACATGGTTAGAAGTTGGTACCTCAAGTTTGGGTAGAGATAACCCCATTTCAGATTTCTACAAGCAAAGAAAACTAGCAAAATTGTGATGAACAAAGAATGCATGCCAAATTTTTGCATATGAAATACCTTGAGAATAAAAAATTACACATGATAAATCATTCTCAAATTTTGCATAATTAGGATCTTATAAAGTTGACGACATAAAATGCAAAAAAGAATGATAACATCACCATTTGAGAGATCATGAATTATATATCTATAATCAAGGAATTTACAAACAAGCCAATCTTTGCTAATGTTATTGATAATAGAACTTTCTAGATCACTAGCACATATAAAGCATTTCACAATGTGAAATAACTACCATCAACACTAACGAGAACGATCTTTTAAACTCGCATGATAGGATACAAGGATTTGTTAGCACATGTGATAGTATTCCTTGTAGGATCAAGATTAAGTGAAGTGAAGGAACTACACTACGAGGTCATATGTTTTGTTGCACCATTATCAAAGTACCAAACATCTCAGTCTACTACATACATATAGTACTCATGCCAAGATGGATCATAGCTACTGTGAGTATTAAATGCCCATTCTTCACCTTGAACAAGGTTTCCAAACTCTATTTTAGGTGTAGAGGCCTCTACAACAACGATTCTAGCCTCTTTCTTCTTTGCCTCATCTACAACGAGTTTATGAAAAATAATGATATGATCATTGGCCTTACAATTTTTACACAATTGATTTTTCTTTTTGTTTTCTTGTCATCTTTTTCTTCCTTCTTTGAATGTGTAGCATTAGCACATTTCCTCTTACTAGTAGACAAGCTCCATTTAACTTTGCCCTTCTTATTAGCTAAGAAAGCTTGATCTAGAACATGGATAATTCACCTATTCTTCCTAGATTGATCTTCTTGTAGTAAAACAATTGTTGGAAGTGAGGTAGGCCCTTAGGCTCATGTCACAGGTCCATGGTTCCATAGGTCCAGTATATACAACATTAATACCAGCAATCTTCCATATTGACAAAACATGAACATACCACAACTTAATCATACAAATGATGAGACAAAGATAGAGAAAGAATAGACAACATGTGTAAGGTGTTACGTAAGCCATCGCTTACTCATAGTATCATATATACCAATGTTCAATGTACAATGTGGGAGTAAAATTCTCAGCCACTCTATGTGATGAGAAATAGATGAATGAGTGAATGTACAATGTAACAAACATATTCAGATGTATGGGCAATAATCTGAATATACATGAGATGTGTGACCTTATAGGTTATAGAAGAGTGAATATGAGTGACTGAAAGAGGAAGGATCAGTGTGAAACTGATGGTCAACAAACCTACATCTAAACTTAGGCTATGGAAGACCCTAAGTTAGATACGTGTGTGAAAAGATCACATACTTATAAAGTAGCATAGAATGCTAACAAGATTGTTGTTGGAAATCCTCAAACTCATGTGAACACACCTTCTCAAACACCTCATAAAAATATGCATAAAGCATATAAGTACTGATTCTCTTGTACCTATGCCGAATAGGACTCCTCCTGATATGAACGCCACAACCTCCATAAACTTCAAGTAGTACCTGTGTGCATAAAGAGAATATGTACCTGAATACTTTAACATAAGATGTGAATCTTATGTTAAACTCCATCCAATGTCTTTGAAGTAGCCAGACAGCTTCTTGTAGAAGACAATCTTCAACCTAATATCTTCCTGTACAAGATGATCTTCAAATACATCATGTAGATGGGCGATCCTCACCATCAAGCTGCTAATAATCAAGTCTTCTTACCATGAACAAGAGATGACCTCCTCTCCATGAGCTAGAGTGTGAGCACACCCTTCATCTTCTCCAAGAAGAATCACCAAGAAGAACTCCGTAGCTGCTCCTCAACATGCTTCAAGATAGCACCATGGCTGCCCCATGTGCTAGAAGAAACACCACCTCTAGTGAGGTCCAAGCTCTAGAAAGCTTGTGTTGATCCTAGGTGAAGGATATCTTGAAGTGATCCCAAGCTTGTTCTTATATAGTAGTTCTTGATACCAATAAAGCACTCCCAAAAGCATCAAACTACGATCGCTGTCCGTAATCGCGAAAAAAAACGCATCCAGAAATCGGGTGTCGCGCATCATGTAGCTTTAGTGAGAAAAGCTTTCAAACTAAAAAACAATTGGGAACGCGCTGCCGCTTCGGGGATTCGAACCGAGGTCGGTAGTATGAGAGTCAAACAACGTAGCCACTGCGCCAACCCGTTTAGTTGTTAGAGGCATTACTGGAACACGCTTATCATACTGTGACCGCCCGTTGATTCTTGTAGGAGAGAGTAGAATGAACTATTGACTGAACCAATAGATCATTGTTTGACCAATAAGAGATTGATTCCAACAATCCCCCTGCAATGTCATATTGGTACAATCTGAACTGGATCTGAAAACTTATCACAAGCTGCAAACTATTACAAGCTTCAAGCTTGTACTCCCGCACTGACCTTGAAATCTGAATTTGACTTTCCTTCAAAAAACCTGAACTTGCTGAATATGAACCATAATACTTGAGAAAATATGCAAACTAGATATCCAATAGTGTACTCATCAAGCAATCACTGCTTGACAACAAATATAGCATGAACTGTCTCCAAACTTGCTATCTCCTGTTTTCAAAAAACCTGAAAACATACACTAGGATCCACATATTTGCATTTACCTTCCAAAAAGGTTTCTCAACGTACTTGTGCTGTGTCATGTAAATACACTAAACAAAATCAGGAACTAAATCCTGGAACCTGTGACCTACAATTCACAACTTAGTGCATTATGAACACTGCTGGTTCATCTCTGACTGTACTCAAGTCATGTCAACTCATCTCAATTGAAATCAACTGAAATATGAGTAAAAATCTATGATGTCATCATGTCTTCATCCTTTAAATAAATCCTTCATACCTCTTTCCTTCAGAACTTGGTATAAACATATATGTGCGCACTTCTGAAATATACCTTTCTGAAATATCAAGCTTCTCTTCAAATAGAATTCTGGAACCTTATCCTGAACAGGAACTTTCTCCAAATATTCTTCTTCTTCCTTCTTCTTTCAAAGCTGGAACATAAAGAGAACCTGACAAAGGAAATATAGGAATACCTGAAATAGGAATAACTGTAGGTATGAATCTGCATTCTTTCACATATGGCTGAAAATAAGTCTTCATGTTTCATCACCCCCCTGGATGACTTAACACTAGTATCCAAAATTCTTCAAATATATCAGACTTTATGAAATGTGGAACGTCTTCCTTCTTTCAATAAATCTGATGTTCAGTGATCAATACCTGTATCTGAAACAAAATCTCTGAACCCTTTTTTATTAGCACTGCAGTTGCTAATAGCTTTTTACTGTAAGTCTTCAGCTTCCCATATTATAGAATAAGGTTAGCTGATAAAACCTTGCTGAAAGCATTTTAGGATTCATACCCTTCTGCACATAACAAGTATTTCTATCTCTTTGCAACACAAATCTGATAGAATCTGAATCTTTGACTTACTTCTCCAATGTTAAAAATCTTCACAAACAAAGGATAGACAATTGAATCATAAATACTCAAGATCATACAAGATCTATTCAAGATCAATGATCTCCCCTGTGTAGAATCTGTTGTCATCAAACCTTCATGACTGAATGTTTGATTTGTTTACCTGAATGTCTCCAAGTGTCCATGCTTCTTACAAAGTTGTAAAACTTTTCTTCAAACAAATCCTTCAAGGAATATGCAATTCCTACTTGAAACATAAGTGGACATACTTCTCACCTTGAGAACTCCAAAAGCTGCAAGTTGATACTTCATAACTTTCATATTTTACCCGAGTGAAATGTGATAGTACCTGCTTGATCTTCTTTTGGCTAATTCCACTTTTCAATCAAGTGATAGGATATGATGGAACACCTTTTTGAATACAAACATGTATCCAAAGGTCTAGACAATCATAAAAAGTAGATTCTTCAACTGACTGGTACATCAACAAGTCTGAATTTTCTGAAGTTTTCTAAAAATATTGAATATGAGGTAACCTTTTCCAAACATAAAACCTCAACCCAAGTCTTCAACATCTGCTACAAAAAACTCTTTTATCTCAAGAGCTAAATAAAGAAGAAATATACTTCTCTGCAACTTGTCATATACCAAGTAGCTCTATATTGACACTCCAAGAATTCTTTGAGGGAACATATAAGCTGCTTGCTTAAAAGCTTCAACTAAAACATAACTCATACATATATGAGTTAAAACATATATCTACTGCTTTTCTTTCTCTCAATGCAATTCTTTGTCAAATCTACTAAATCATGACCAAGTGTAATGCAAAACAAGAAACTGCTTCTTCTTTAAACAAGATGTTCTCGTAGACTTGTCTTTGGATGTAGAGGATAAAATAGGAAAAGTATATGGAAAATATAAAAGGAAGCCTTACTTTTCTTTTGGAAATGATGGACTTTCTTCTTCTGCATCTTTCTTCCACCTGATGATGTCAACATCTTCAAAATTCTCTTCCATACCTTTTGTTCTCTTCATCTTGAAGTAGCAAGCACTCTTGGCTTCTTCGAATGAACTTTTCTCTTCCTCTAATGCTATGAGTAAGAGAAAAAAACAAACATGGTATACAAATGGAAGTGAATATAGAAACATGTTTTACCATCTCCTCATATCTCTGAATCAAAATGTTGTTTCAAATGTCTGAAACGAATAAATTCACCAATCATTGTCTGAATGATGAATTGCCCTTCTAGAGTTACCTTCTCTAGATACATTTGTACCTTGATATCCAACCAACTTACAACAGAAAATTGGCTGAAAAAACTCATCTCATCTCTACACTTGTCTTCTTAGATGAACTTTCTTGCCATGAAAGAGATCTTCTCAAAACTCTCTAGAAAAACCTCTAGATACCTGTTTTGATGTAGCTAATGCTTTAACTTTCAAATGATGAAAGCGTATAAAAGCACTCCTTGAAACCTTCAAAATCTCTTCATAACTGCTCTTCTAAGATATGACCTGCAAATGATAATCTGATAGTAGAAACTGATACCTGTGATTTGATGTTGATCTGATTCCTTCATCTTCTCTAAACCATTGTTCTTCCTTGAATTTGAAGTAGTCTTCTCTTCATCAAGTCTGGGTCTTCAAACAATACTTTTGTAAAGTATTTGCATACTCTTCAAAAATATTCGGCTGCTAACAGATCATCAACTTCATACTCCACACTGATGAATGTAACTGAAGTGTCTAATTCTCAAATCTCTACTCATCTAGATTAAGTGTGTATGTCAAATGTCAAATGTTAGAAGATGCCTTTAAATCATATGTTGTAAATCTGGAAGTCTAGGAACCTGGGATTATGAATGAGCCTTAATGCATTGATGCCAAAGATCTAAAGTTCTGTAACCAAAACCTTAGTGCTCTGATACCAAATCCCTAAAGCTCTGATACCAAATGTTGGAAGTGAGGTAGGCCCTTAGGCTCATGTCACAGGTCCATGGTTCCATAGGTCCAGTATATACAACATTAATACCAGCAATCTTCCATATTGACAAAACATGAACATACCACAACTTAATCATACAAATGATGAGACAAAGATAGAGAAAGAATAGACAACATGTGTAAGGTGTTACGTAAGCCATCGCTTACTCATAGTATCATATATACCAATGTTCAATGTACAATGTGGGAGTAAAATTCTCAGCCACTCTATGTGATGAGAAATAGATGAATGAGTGAATGTACAATGTAACAAACATATTCAGATGTATGGGCAATAATCTGAATATACATGAGATGTGTGACCTTATAGGTTATAGAAGAGTGAATATGAGTGACTGAAAGAGGAAGGATCAGTGTGAAACTGATGGTCAACAAACCTACATCTAAACTTAGGCTATGGAAGACCCTAAGTTAGATACGTGTGTGAAAAGATCACATACTTATAAAGTAGCATAGAATGCTAACAAGATTGTTGTCGGAAATCCTCAAACTCATGTGAACACACCTTCTCAAACACCTCATAAAAATATGCATAAAGCATATAAGTACTGATTCTCTTGTACCTATGCTGAATAAGACTCCTCCTGATATGAACGCCACAGCCTCCATAAACTTCAAGTAGTACCTGTGTGCATAAAGAGAATATGTACCTGAATACTTTAACATAAGATGTGAATCTTATGTTAAACTCCATCCAATGTCTTTGAAGTAGCCAGACAGCGTCTTGTAGAAGACAATCTTCAACCTAATATCTTCCTGTAGAAGATGATCTTCAAATACATCATGTAGATGGGCGATCCTCACCATCAAGCTGCTAATAATCAAGTCTTCTTGCCATGAACAAGAGATGACCTCCTCTCCATGAGCTAGAGTGTTAGCACACCCTTCATCTTCTCCAAGAAGAATCACCAAGAAGAACTCCGTAGCTGCTCCTCAACATGCTTCAAGATAGCACCATGGCTGCCCCATGTGCTAGAAGAAACACCACCTCTAGTGAGGTCCAAGCTCTAGAAAGCTTGTGTTGATCCTAGGTGAAGGATATCTTGAAGTGATCCCAAGCTTGTTCTTATATAGTAGTTCTTGATACCAATAAAGCACTCCCAAAAGCATCAAACTACGATCGCTGTCCGTAATCGCGAAAAAAAATGCATCCAGAAATCGGGCGTCGCGCATCATGTAGCTTTAGTGAGAAAAGCTTTCAAACTAAAAAACAATTGGGAACGCGCTGCCGCTTCGGGGATTCAAACCCAGGTCGGTAGTATGAGAGTCAAACAGCGTAGCCACTGCGCCAACCCGTTTAGTTGTTAGAGGCATTACTGGAACGCGCTTATCATACTGTGACCGCCCGTTGATTCTTGTAGGAGAGAGTAGAATGAACTATTGACTGAACCAATAGATCATTGTTTGACCAATAAGAGATTGATTCCAACAACAATGACTAAATCCTCAAAGGTTAATGCATTGGACTGCCTTTCATCATCTAACAAAGAGTAGAAGAAAGCCTTTGATAAGAATTTGGAAGACCATTAAGAATAATTTGTAGAATTTGACTATCTATCAAGATTTCATCGGCAGCAATCAATTGCTCTTTCAAATCCTGGATACTTATCAAAAAATTTTCATTGAATCAATTTCATTTATACAATCACTCTCTAGATATTTTCAAAGGTAAGCAACAGGAACCTCATTTCTTGCATGTTATAGTATCTTAAGAGTATCCCAACATTTTCTATTGTTTTTCCAGAGCGTTAATGCAAACATTTTATAGACAAAGGTGCCAATGCATGTGCATGTGCATGTGCATGTGCATGTGCATGTGCATGTGCATGTGCATGTGCATGTGCATGTGCATGTGCATGTGCATGTGTATGTGCATCTTTGACATCCCAACAAGGTTTCTTTTCACTAGGTGCAATAGGAACCACACCAAGGTGAGGAAATTTAAGATCAACATCTTCAAGACAACCCACTTCACTTGTAACCATCTATTTGTGGGTATAGGGGGACACCTTTCAACACCTTGCACAATATTCCACAAGTCTTTTGCTACCAATAAATGACCCATCATATATCCCACAATGGGTAATTAGAACCATCTAAGTTATCCTCAAGAACCAACATACAAAATACATTATTGCTTTCATCCATGGCCAATCATAAGATACCTTAATATAGAAAATTGATTCTTTCTCAAAAAGTTGAAAAAAAACAATCAAGCTATTTTAGAACTAAAGCAAACTTTGAAGTTTTTGTATTGGTGAACTAAAAATTATATATGTGTTTGACATAAAAGGACAAAATTTCCTTCATAGTTGTTGTGATAGTGCATTAAAGGTGAAAATGAGCTCAAAGAAAAATTTCACTGCCAGAAAGACAAGCTAGTTTGAATTCCTAATCACCTTGAGTATGCTTACCTATTTTATTGCCATTAATTATATGCTCTGATAGAAAGGGTGTCTATAATGCCTGTTGATATATTTTGGTAGTGATGTGCGCGAACAAACTAGTGTTGCAGTTAGACATCTGTGGAAGCACGCGAACAACACAAGGAAGAAGAAGAAGCTTGGAGCACAACACACAATACATAATTTATTACCACTAGAATGTACAAAGATAAGTAGCCCATTAGGGCAATAGGCATATATACAAGTCGGGGGAAAAAACCTCCTAAAGAGGGAAAAAAAGTGCCCTGATAGTCCTAGAGTCTTCACACACATCACTACCTAAATATATCAACAAATCCCCCCTGGGAGTGATGCGGTGAACACGTAGCTGGCACTCATGTATAAGGAAGTGCCAAGCTATGTGGAAATCACTCCACAAAAGGAAGTAAGGCCAAAGCTTTGCAGAAAGCTTCAAACTTCTCCCTAGGCAGAGGCTTCGTGAAAAGGTCTGCAATGTTCTCTTGTGTGGGAACATATGCCAAACTGATCTCCCTAGCAGAGAACCTCTCCCTGACATAATGATAATGCACGTGTGTACCTAACAACCAACTTAGGGACTTGTGGAGAAAGAGACTATACCTCAATCCCCCTCAAGTGCATATAGTGGGGATTCACGCTTTAATTATCAATCCGATGAGTATCAAAACCTAGCCGAGTGTATGAAGACATGCACTCAAATGATGATCAATGCAAATGAGTTACTCAAAGAGTGCAAACAAGGCTAAGACTAAACCAAACAAGGTTCAACTATCAATCATGGTGTCGTGATACTTGGTGCAGCAGCCAACAGTAAATTGAGCTTTTCTCTCAGCTCCGAACTTCAAATAAAGAAAATAGCATATGCATTTCGAAGCTCTCAAGAAGACGCATCCAATGGTGGTATTTTCACTCAATTCTGACACTTCTACTTGAAGTTATGAGCAAAATACTGAGTCGCGGGAATGACCTTCCTACACTTCAGCACTTCCTACACTTCGCACACACCTTAACAACAGCAAACAAACACTTTCATGGATAGACAACACTTCCTAGCAGTCTTTCCAAGCAACACACATGCATACAAGCTCACAAAGAAGATGATACAGAGAGGAGAAGACACAAATTCGAAATTGTGTGCTCTTGATTCTCACAATGGCAAAACGTCTTTACAAAGAGTCACAAATTGACTTATATACTTGTGCCCTAAAAATGGTCCTTTCACACAAGAGACCGGCACTTTATTCACTAAAAGGTTAATTTCCTACTAATTTACATGGGTAAGCTACTAATCTTCAGTGTTGATGCATCTAGAGGACTCCTCTAGTGCCTTTACAACGGAAAATATATTACAAGAATGGTTATAATACAAAAATAAGATGTCCAAATCGGAAAAATTTTGGGGCCCTTCTTTTTCTCTGCCTTGTGCTCTCTTTGCTCTACAACACTCTCCCCCTCTTTGTCTTTGTCGTCCCTTGACAGGCTTTAGCTTGTTTAAGAGGCCTGAATACACGCACCCAACGGTCGAAGCGGCAACAAGGACTGTCAGACAATTGGTTATCTTATCCGAGGTATGTCCTTTGCTTCTGTTTTGCCCCTTGGTATTCTGTATATCACATATCTGGGTTGCTGTATTTAGTTGGGTTGCCACGCACGACACCAGTGACTAAGAATGTGCTATTCTTAGTTACTCTCTTCAACTTTTCAGCCTCTGCCTCTTTCTAGCTTTTGGTCCTCTGATTTGTCCTGGTTGCACACATCTGACCGTGTTGTATTGCTATAAGCCTGTTTATTTTCTTTTTATCGCACGCTGTCAGCAGAAGGATTAGTACCTACCAATTATCTTCTTGCACATCTTCATGGATACTTTCTTGGCCTTGGTTCCTCCTTCCACCTACATGCTTTTTCCTTGATATGTGCCCCTACGGGGCTCTGTGCAGAGATGGGTGTTGCGCCCCTGCGGGGCTTCCTGCAGAGATGTATCTTCAGATATGATCTTTTCAGTGAAGCTTCTTTCGTTGTCTTCTTCTTTTCTTCTTTTTGCTTGATTCTCCCTCAACACTGCCTCCCTCCTGAACTCTGTCGTCCCCGGCAAGGTTTGAGAGTCGACGGGAGTACATTCTATACACTTTTTGCTTTGTTTCATTAAGCAGATTGGCTTCACGTATCATTAGCTGCTTCCACTGTTCAGCTTTCACACCGTCATGTGGCGGTTGTCTATGATCGGCGAAGAAGCTTAGCTCATATGCCACTAATCTGGCATTCAAGTTGAATGACATCTTTAAAAAGATATCTGAATCGATTTCAAAAAACCCTGTGAAAAAGGCTTCTTCGAACGTCTGCATGTATGTACTTGGCAAAAACATGAGTCTGGAATAATAGGCCATTATGGTAGGGCAGCTAGGCATAATAGACAAATAAAAAACGAGAATGTATGTTCCCTGATTAATACCAATGAAGTTCAAAAACGTATATGCCGCATGTTTGAAGACCTTCAATACTGTAAGTATCATACTGAGTATTTTATTTGTCATTTTGATAGTTAAATCTGGTACTGTTGCATAACTGTGCAGCCAAAATTTGATGGTCTTGACCATATAATTCTCCATCGGTAGATAGTTATGCGGTGGACTTGGAAGTAGTGGATAGTTTAGCCACTGTTTATTGATAGCACCATTCTTTTGCATTTCCAAAAATTCTCTGGCTTCTCTTCTACGAGGTGTTGGACAAAAAGATGGATTTACCTGTAATAAATATGGTGCCGCTTGCCAGTGCACCCGTAATGTAGGATGTTTCTCCAAAAATTTTCTTCTCCAAACAGGCTGTGCAGCTTCAAATTCTTCTTGAGTATACGTGAATGTGTCATTTTTGAAGTGCAGCTGCTCGTCTGGATTTTTTTGTGTGATCTTTTTGATGTATTGTCTTGTTTTCTCTTTCATCAGTCTATACGAAATGTTGAAAGGCTTCATGATCTTCTCTAAGTCTCTACCTTTAATCTTTGCTTCTTTCATGACTTTGATGACTTCATCTTCAAAATGTTCTGTCAATCGGGACACCAATAGTGCCCGTTCCCTCTGACTTATTTCTGCAGTGTATGACATTGGATGATCATCATGCGGTTCCGCCATCTTCTCTTTTATTGGAGAATTATAAATCGGGGGAGATAGAGGATGTACCCTACCTCGTCAGTAGGATTTTCTTTTGTCGGCTCTACTGGTGTCCCGATTAGTGCTTTCTCTTTTGCTTGGGTCTCTAATTGTGCTATACGTTCAGTCTTCTCTTTATTTTCTTGCATGGCTGCTCTGAGTGCTTCTCTTGCTGCCAGCAGTTCATTGCCAATTTCTGCTACATGATCCATATTTTCGATGTAACTGGCTGCAAGTTTTCCATGGACTGTATTCAACAGCTTTTTTAGCTCGTTTGTTTCGTGAGTGTACTTACGTTCCCATTCTTCTCTTAATGCTTGCTCTTGTTTCAGCAAATCTTCATATTTCTCAATTTGAGCTCGTACTTCCTGCTAGTCCATAGCTATTGTCTCTTGTTTTTCGAGAGGTTGATCATATAGCAACGACTTCATTAATTCTTTATTTCTATTTCGTAAATTGTCATTTTCCTCCATATACACCTTTAGTTGTGTTTCCAGTAAGTTGCTTCTAGCTTTCATTCTCTCTTTGTCGGCCTCGCTGGCTTCAAGTAACCTTTGTAGGTTTGTCAGTTGTGCCTGGAGTTGGTGATGCTGGGTCATCAATGTATCACACTGTGATTTTACTGCGAGTAACTCTGTTCCCTTGGCTGCAATCTCTTTCTGGGCCTGGATAAGTTGTGCAGATAGTTGTTCACTCATAACTTGAAACTGATTCTTTTCCCTCATGGTTTTGTAGTAATCTGCATCTGCATCCATCATCTATTGTTGTGTATCCATGGCCGTTTGGATCATTTGTTTGACAACAGGTTTTAATTGAGTGACATCCACATTTAGCCAAGTGGTAAGTATACTAGGTTCTGCTCCTGTTGTCACATCTTTCCCTTGAGCCACATGTAATGCGGTGTCATGGGGCTGCCTGATATGAAGTTGGATCCTCGGTTCAGCCTCCATGTGGTCAATCTTGCCTTGAGGTGTTCATCCGGTACTTCAATCACAGTTGGCTCTTTGTTTTGTAGTAGTCATGAGTCCGCGTTCACTGGGGTTTGTATCTCTTCTTTGATAGGTGGCACTACCGCTTCATTAGTTATTGGAGCTTCCTTGATACTTATCTTTGAATGAGTATTTAACTGAATCAAGTGTTCTTGTTCAGCTTGTACTTCCTGATGTTGTTCTTTTTGTTTTTGATTGTCAGGTGTAACTTCTACTTGATTGATCTCTATCCAATCTTCATTGTGTGTTTCTGTTTGTATATATGTATCCAGGGTATCCTTCTCACAGCTTGATTCTTCATTAGAGCTTGATTCCTCCAATCCTATTTCTTTGTATCTGGAAGGTACTTGATGAGTTGCTTTATCCTTTTGATTCTTTTCCTGGCTTGCCTGTCTGTAATGGTGACCTTGGACATTTAAATTTATTTGCCCCCGCATATACTGATGCATTTCTTCTAGGGCTGCAGAGAGATCTCTCTTAGTAATGGGTTGTTGGGTCTCAGGAATCTTTGGTAACACATGTGTTCTCTTTGATTGTGGTGTCTCTTGAGCTTCTTCCTCTCTTAGACGTTTAGTCCCTCTCATAGGCGTCTTTGAGCTGGTTCCTACTTCTTCAACCGTGATGACTGTTTTCTTTTTCTTTGGGATAGTTGCTGACTTGGCATATTTGGCTAACTCTGTTGATGTTGGCATCACGTGCAAGCAGTTCTTCATATCCAATGCTTCATAGATAAGTAGGGTCAAGGCCGAACTACCATTCAGAAACTTTTTCTGACCCCACTTCTTTTTTGCTTCAAACAGGCGTTCTTGAACATAGGGAGTCATATTTATTTGATTTCCGACTTGCCTCATAGCATGTGAAAGCAGTTGCACCACGATCTTTTGAGGTGTTGTATATCTATGCATGCTTGGAAAACAAAAGTGCTGGTGCACTAAACAAACAGCCTCTTCAATATCAGTTCTATTGATGTCCAAAAAGGATCTCTTTTTAGGATCATGACATTCATCTTTGACATTAGTGTGTCCTTCTTGATTCCATCCAAAAGGCTTGTTAATCAGCTCATGAGTGAACTGAATTGTCTTCTAGGCACCAACTTTATCCAGTACTCGTGCCTCAGGAATTGATATCTTATTCGCTGTAGGCTGAAGTGTATTCATCACTTGCGTACATCTCTGAAAATCTGGCAAATATATTGGAAGTCTTAAAAAGGCATAAATTCCAGCATGAGTCCAGACATCTGTCATGTACGGTAATCTTTGTACGATAGTCTTGAAGTCTTGCGACATGATAGGGAAGTAGTGATCCATGTCCATGATTTTGATAGTGACCATGAAAATGAGATCCGATACTGGTTGGTCATCCAGAAACCAATGGCCTCTTGCTTTTGTTATGGATTCCAAGGGAAGAAGTTGGACCTCTTCCACTTGCGTCTCTTCAGAGTTAGTAGATGCCATCTGCACTCAATATAGAGCATGAATTAGTGGCAAGATAGTATCAGCCTCCTTCCTTTGTCCTTCATAAGATTGACATTGCTCCGAGTGAATGGTGTCGTCCCTTCCCCGTGGGTGTGAGAAAGGTAATACCTGGGATTTTTCATACTTTTAGATATTTTTATGTTTTTTTCTGAAAGAAAAACAGAAAAGTTAGTTCATAGCCAAAGCGGTTATTAACTTTTTTAGTAATTTTCTTTAGATTATGTACAAGTGCTCTCCTATTTCCCAAGAGGAAAATGTGCTTCACTATCCTGAAATAGAAGAATAGCGTGTCGAATGCTTGGCCTTGTAATGTGGCCCTATTATGCATACTTTGGATTCTGATAACTCCAAATGCGTGCAGCTCGAATTATTCGGTAGATATATACAACTTGCTTTGTCTTTCGGCATCCAAATCTGATTTATTGTGTTGGGAGAAATCGTGTTCCCAACCTTCCTGGTGAATGTGATGCTTCTCATTTGGTGCTTTTGCTTTGTCTGCTTTTTGAATCTTGGAATGACGTGCGAATGGTATGTAGACTCCAGCTCTATCCTGTAGCAGTTTAGCTTCTGTCGCTTTGCCTTTAGATCATACTGATTTTCCTTGTTCATTGGTTCGTCCTTTTTTATGATTGTCCTTTGAGTACATGACTTGGGAATCCATATTTGTGTGCAGTCCGACTGGGTGGCTATCACCTTCTTCGGAATCCATACTTTAGCAATTCTTTGGGGAACTAAATATCCAGAGCGATTTACATACTGGTTCTGTGGATTCTTCTGCTGTAGCAAGTAGTTCTTATGTTGAAGATATGCAACCATTTGGTCCTTCCTTATCCAAGCTTGTCGAGTGTAAGGAATGGGGTATATTCTAATAGGTGCAGACTTGGGATTACTCGGAGAACTAGTCTCTCTTGTGCATGGTTCTTCGCTAAGGCTATTTTCAGATAGAATGACACTCTTGTGACTTGCTAGATTAGAAGATGGTGTGCAAGCAGAATTCTATGTATCCTCACATGAAGTACTCGATGAAGGGGTTTCTAGGGTGCTAGTGAACATACATTCATCATTGGGTTCCTTTGAGTGAGTTTTTGGTTCTATACTTGCGGCTAGCTTGTTGAATACTTCACGATGTCCTATCTTGGCCGAGATGTATTCTAAGGCCAATTGAATAGTCACCTCATATTCGTATATCTAGTCTTGACCTAACACCAACTCTTCCAATAAGTCCTGGTCATGACAAAATAAGAGTTTTTGTTCCATTGTGTTGTTTCCTAAGTGTAGAGGTAAGGTAATCTCTCCTATACACTTGGTAATCTTTCCTCCTATTCCTATCAACTATGCCTTTGATGGATGTAATTCCTCCTTGAGTGTCTGTGTTAATGAATACTTGATACAGCTTATAGCGGCTCCTGTGTCAATGAGAGCATCCACTAAGTGGTACTCCATTTTTCCGACTCCCAAATTCAAATATGGTTGTGTCCTTTATTGACCTAGGTTTTCGGTGGCTCTAAAATTAGCCATTGGGATGAGTTCCTCTCCTAGTCGATATCTCTCATCTCTCTCTCTCATCCACTCTTTACGTTTCTTGATTCGTTCTAGTGCTTCCTGTTTGGCTTCCTCTCGTATTCTTTCTTCCTCTAGACGTCTATTTTTACCCGTTACCAGTCGTGACATTATTTCTTCAGTCAATGGCTCTAAGTATTTTTTCACTCGACATCCACTGATATAGTTTGGTAATACATCTCCATCTAGAGTTGCTGAGCTGATGGCTCCGCTGGTGGATATGCGATTGATGATTAATGGGCCATATCCTCTTTTCTGCAATTTCTTAGCGTGTTGTTTCAGGGTATATACTAAAACTAAATCTCCTTCCTTCAAATTTTTGTCTTTAACATGAGCATCAAAATATGCCTTTTGTCGTCGTTTAGCATCATAAATCCCTGCTACAGCTTGTAACCTAGTTTCATGCAACTTCTCTATTTGATCCAATTGAGCTGAGAGTTCATGTCATGTCCACTCATATGTTGTTGCTGAGAGTGGGTATTAAGTAATCAATTGGCGGAATAGCATTTTGTCCATACACTAAGTTAAAAGGAGTAGTTCCTATGGCGGTTTTGTAAGCTACTCTGAATGCCCATAAGGCGTGATGTAATTGTTTGTCCTAGTTAGATCTACCATTGTTCACAATTTTAGTGAGAACTGTGCACAAGATTTTATTTGAACTTTCGGCTTGTCCATTGGCTTGTGGGTGATAAGGGGCGGATTTCTTATGAATTACCAAGAATTCATTCAGTAAAGCTTCTATGACTTCATTCACAAAGTGTGTACCTCTATCACTCACAATTTCTATCGGTAGTCCAAATCTAGTGAAAACGTTCTCGAAGAGAAACTTGGCAGTAGTTCTTGCGTCATTTTTCTTAGTTGCTTTGGCTTAAACCCATTTGGTCAAATAATATGTGGCTACGATTATGTATTCGGCATGGGATCCTTTAGCTAGAGGGCTAATAGGTCCTATGAAGTCTATTCCCCGTTTCGTGAAAGCGCTTGCACTCATCATGGGTTTCAGAGGCATTTCATCTCTTCTAATTGGATATTTCGTTCGTTGACATGTATCACATCCTTGCACATATGTGGCTGCATCCTAATGTAGAGTTGGCCACCACATTCCAGCAAAGAGAATCATTTTTGTTGTTTTATCTGCAGAGAAATGTCCTCCTACAGCTCCTGTATGTGCCGTCTCTAATACAACAAGATACTCGTCTTCATGAATGCACATTCGCAAATGATTATCTCTTCCTCATTTAAAGAGTTGTTTTCCAATAAGAGCATAGTCCTTGCTTTGTTCTACAAGTGCTCATTTTCCTGCTAGAGTGGCTCCTTCTGGGTACTCTTGGGTCTTTAAGAACTTCACCAGAGGCATGCTCCATCTTGGTGCTACAGTGGAGTAGCATAGAGTGGAGTTCTCTTCTGGATTCCGTTCTTGATAGGTTGGGCAGGCTGATACATAGTTATGCGCATCCCTCTGCATGGTTGGCCAATATATGCCCAATCTCCTTAGTGTTTTCCATGTTCCGTTCGCATTTAGATGAGTTTTCCACTGATTTACATGTGCTTTTTGAAGCCACATTTCTTGTTCCTCTTCTTCTACACATCTCATGAGTAATCCGCTTGAGTCTTGGTGATACAAACTTCCAGCAATGATATGAAGGTTTTTAGCCTTCCATAGGTCTTGGGTTCGGTTTGGTGTGATCCCATCTTTAGGTCCATGAGTGAGTATAGGGATCAACTTTTCTGCCCATTGGGGACATACTTCGAGGTTGAACAGATACGTGTCTGGCAGATCATCTGGTACTCCTATGGGTGGTTCTCCATGTGTCGTTCTTGATAGGTGATCCGCTCTTATGTGGGTATTTCCTTTCTTGACTACTTCTTCAAAATCAAATTCCATCAACAATAAAAACCATCGTACCAGTCGTCTTGTATTACAAGGCTTATTGACTAAGTACAGTAGGGCTTGATGATCAATGAAGAATTTGAATTTGTTTGCCAATAAGTAGTGTCGAAACTTCTTTACTGCATACACCATCCCTAGGCCTTCTCTTTCAGTCGTGGTATGATTGCGTTCTGCTTGATTCAATTGTCTACTGGCATAGGCTATAGGGTGATCTAACTTTCCTATATCTGCAGGTGGAGCTAAGATGCAACCAATGGCAAACTTGGAAGCATCTACATGAATATGAAATGGCTTATACCAATTGGGTACTCGGAGGATTGGGGCTGAACTCAATCGATTCTTTAACTCATTAAAGGTCTTTTCACATTCTTTAGTCCAGTTAAACTGAGTCAATAATGCATAAAGAGGTCTAGCAATTATGGCATACATATGTATAAATCTTCGGTAGTATCTACAATGTCCCATAAATGCTTGGACTTCTTTAGCGGTCTTTGGTCTCGGTAAATCCAGAATTACTTTGATTTTGTCTTCATCAGTTGAGATTCCATTCTTAGAGACAATATGTCCTAATATCTTTCCTTGTCGAACCATGAAGTCACATTTTTCTGGGTTGAGGCATACTCTATATTGTCGACATTTGGCAAAGATCTTTCCTAGTTCAGGGATATGCTCTGATCGTATAGCTGAATAAGTACATAGATCGTCCACGTACACCTCCATGCTCTTTCTCAAGAATTCCTTGAATACATGACACATCAATCTTTGGAAAGTGGCTGGGGCATTGGTTAGGCCGAAAGGCATAACCCTAAAGGCGTATACTCCCCATTCAGTTGCGAAGGTTTTTCTGTGCTGGTCCTCAGGAGCAATGGCTACCTGATTATAGCCTAAAAAGCCGTCCAAAAAACTGTAAACTTCCTTTCCTGCCACTCTTTCCAAAATATGATCCGTAATGGGCAGTGGGTAACTATCTCTTATGGTGGCAGCATTTACTTTTTTCAGATTTATGCATACTCTTAACTTACCATTCTTTTTCGGTACAACCACCAAAGGTGACACCCATTCTGTGTGTTCAATCTCATATATGAACCCAGCATCTAATAGTTTATCTATCTCTTCTTTAATCTTAGCTGAGTAAACATCGTTATATGTGTATGGTCTTTGTTTGAAAGGTTTAGCTTCAGATGTCATAGGGATTTTATGTCCACATATAGAAGGGTCTACTCCTTTCAAATCCTTATATGTCCAGGCAAAGACATCCCTGTATTCCCTTATGAGTCGTATTAACTCTTGTTCTTCCTCCATTGAGACATCATGTCCTATGAAAGTACATCGCTCCTCTCCTTCCTCTAACGTTACTACTATCTTCTTGGTTTGCTCTTTGTTGTCATATGCTATTCCTGGTTGTGCTTCTCGTTTTGGCATTTGAATAGAAATTCTTCTCTCTTCTACTTCATATTTTTTGAAGTGGGCGGGCACTTCAAATTGATCTTGAGGCTTGTTTTCTTCATCAATTTTTGCTTTATCTAATCCAAGCTCCTCTTCCTGTGTTGCTTCTCGATTTTTTTAATTAGCTATGACACTTACTCCTTGATTTCCACTTTCTATTTCCATTTGCTCTTGCTCCATTTCAATGCTCTCGTAATCCTCCTTCCATTCTTTTTCAATTACTTCTCCTTCTTCAACCTCCTGAAGAACTATCACATATAGACTAACGTCGTATCCTTCCTCATCAATGCATTCATTCATGGTTTACATACACATCAAGAGTGGCTAAAATCTCCATCCAACCATGAGGTTCAAATTCTTCATCTGGGAATATTTGAGGCATATAGGCTGGATCTTGTACTGATCTAGCAACTCCTTGCCTATGTTGCCATCCTTTCCTCCTATCTTCTTCCTTTTTCGCAGTTTGGCATATCCATAGATGAGTGTCTTCGTTCATCCATGATTGATCACTTGAACCTATACTATGAATTAACTGATTATCTTCCTCCTTATGAATCTGATTCCATTGTAAGGGGGGAACATCTTGATATGTATAGGTGTGGAGATTTATTCTTGTGGTGGTTCCTTCATGTTGTAGGTATACAACGTCTTTTCCCCAATCTTGCACGACCTTTAGTTGTCTCATGAAAGGTCTTCCAAGTATCATTTCATAATTGCTAGGCCTTTCAAATTGACAAATCGCTAAGATGTGCTCGAACTCAACTCCGCAAGTGGTAAAAATTACCCGTTCCAATAATCCCAAGGGTCTTTCAGTGTGTCCATCTGCCATTTGTATCTTCATGCGCGTTGGTCTTAGAGCTGGTTTTCCCCATTTCTCCCAGATTTCTTTAGTTGCTATTCCTACTCCAGCTCCAGAATCTAAGATGGCTTTGGTAGTGTAACCTCTATAGGTAATTGGAAGGCATGTGTTTTCTTCATCTCCCTCACTAAAATCTCCAACCTTATCGACTAGGATTTTTACTGTGTTTACTTCATCAGACATCTCCTTCTCTTCCGCCTTGATCTCCAATTGACTGGTTGATCTCTCCTTCAAATGTGGTTTGACCTTCAACAATTCTTCCAATGTCAGAGTGCAAGGGATTTTTACCTTTCTAAGGTGTTGATGTTTGGACTGGTGGGTTCAGTTCTTTTTTTCTTATTGAGGGAATGCAGTATAATTCTGAATTATGTTCGTACTCTTGTGTAATTTGGCAAAACATTTACACTATCATTTTCTTCGTTACTTGGATCAATTGGTATTATTTCTTCTAAATTCAGTTCAGGTATGGAGTCTTCAATTTCACCTTCTGCTTTTAGCTCCTCAAAGGGTGGGTCTACTCCTTCCACTTTCTTCCATCGGTCTTCTTGGACTCTAGCCCACAAATCTTTAGGCCATTCCCCTTCTACTTCGGGAACAATGGATCCTTCCCTTTTATCCTCACAGTAATTTCCATTTATGTCTTACCTACTTCGGGTTTCTCTGGTTCCTTAGGGATGACACACTCTTGGAATTCTCTTTCGGGAATTCGTGAGTTGGGTAATTGAAGAACAGGTTTTTCTAAGGTCTGGTGAGCCACTTCCATTAATTTTTTGCATATCTCCAACCTTTCCTTCTCTAGGTCACCTCTAGGATATTCTCTTTCATGTTGTTCGATGGTAGGCCCTGCTCTTATTCGTGCCTTGTACGCCTGAATCCACATGGCTAATTCTTCAGGCATGGGATCTGCTAAAACTGATCCTACCTCTTCTTTTTTTGACTTTCCTTTCTAATTTTCTTCTTCCTCTTCTTGTTTCTCTTTTAGATTTTGTTTGCTCTTCTCAATTTCTTTCTTTTGTAGCAATTTCTTTTCCTTTATCCGATCTCTACGGTTCTTCCATTTTTGTGTTCGTTTGCTTACAACACTTCTCTCAGGCTCTTCCAAGTCTTCAACTACTTGAGGTGTAGGTATGTTCATTTCTCTGTCACCTTGATCATTTTCCTCAGTTTTGTCTGGGGTCTCTCTAGCTTTGGCTCTAGTTATTGCTTTCAATGGTACAGTGTACTCCTTATCGCTTCCTAATGATTCTATCACTTCTATCACGTTAATCTGCACGTTAGAGTTAACTTTGTTGGGGTTCTTGGGGCAATCTCTGAAAAGGTGTTCTTTACCACAATCACTACAGTATCCTTCCCAGACTCGTTGTGGTGGTGGTGGGTTTGGTAGTGTACATTCTCTGATATAATGATCACCTCCGCATCTATAACATGGTCCTCTAGGTACAAGCGGTCTGTTCATAGGTCGGGGGGGTATGGATGCCCTAGGGGCTGTGTACATCAATGACACATAGTCCTACTCATATCCGTAGGAACTATCTGGCACTTCCATGCCATAGGTATATGGTTCGTACATTTGTCCATATTCTATCATGGAGCTCTCATAAGTGGGATAGTTTCCTTGGCTATGGTCATAGGATGAATCATATGGTTCATTACTAGTCAATGGTGTGGCTGGGACTATTGCTCTCTCTAGGTTTTCTTCAGGTTGAGCCATTTTCACTGGGACAACATTCTAAGGATGGGGCGGTTGTTGTCCTAACACTGGTTGTAGTTGATTGTACCCTTGATAAGCATATGGTCGTGGTACAGGTGCCTGCTGCTGATAGGTGGGATATCTAAAGGCTTCACCTCCTTGGTCTCTCTGAGGGTATCCGTAAGGTCTCATGACAGGTTGTACAGGTCTTGATTGCCTATTGTAAGGATAATTTTCTGCGCTGTGATTTTTGTATTTTTGTTCTATGCTGCAATATTGTAAAGGGCCTAGAACGGGTGGTCTATTGTAAGCATAGGCAGGTGGTGGGACTATTCCCCTAGTGCACAAATGAGAAGGATGATCACCTCCACAATGCATACATCTCCTAAGCATGGGCACTCTCATTGGGTTGTTGGGGTAGTTTCTCTGTCCTTGAACGTTCAACTTCTTTGCTACTAAGTCAGCTATTTCCTCTACATTGTTCTTAGGGTTTGATGTGCTGCTAGCTGAATCTTCACTTTTGACACTACCTTGAGGTATTTTCAGATCCTCTGCTAGATTGTCTTCTAGGTCGATACATTCCTTCATACATTCTTGCAAAGTTTGTACTCTTTTCACATACACCAGAGATCTTAATGATCCATTCAATAATCCTTCCAAAAATAATGACACCATTTTGTTTTGAGTGGGCCTCTCTTCCACTGGGCATCTATCCACATACTGCTTGAATCTTCTTGCTGCCAATCGCACTGATTCCGTAGGAGCTTGCTTAAAGCTATGGATTAATGATGACGAGTTTTTTTTAATTCTAGACTTAGTGAATTCCTCAATCATTTCTTGATAGACTTGTTCCATATTTTGAAAATTGTTAGGATCTAATGGCTGGAACCAAGCTAAAGCTGTGTCTGTCAAAGTTAGACCAAAAGACTCATATTGGATAAAAAAATCTTCTACCTGTTCCGCTCTGATTACTTGCTTAAATTCAGCTATATGATTGTAAGGTTCACTAGAGCCATCATAGTGATTTCTCATGCATTTGGCAACTTGAATTGGCCTTAATCTTCTTCCTCCTTCAGGCGGTCTAGGCATCATAGGGAAAACTGGTCTTCCAATGGGTATACCAGGTCCTCTTGCTACAGGTGGTCTAACTGGGGTAGGAATTCCATTCCTTGGATCAACAGGTGGTTGAGGCCGATAATTAGGGTTATTTGCAGGCATAGCAAACTGCACATGTGGTCTAACCGGGATTTGAGTTTGTTGTGTTTGTCCTGACTGCTGAAATGAATTATTCTGAGAGGTTCCATGTGGGTTTTGTGAAGTAGTGGCTTGATCCCTCGGGGGAAACACTGGAATGTTCTGATATTTCAACTCGGCTCTCTCTGAATCTGTTAGGGGCCAATACCTTCTCTGGTTTTTGTCCAAATATGTGATGATGGTGGGGAAGTCAGGATCTTGTAACTCATAGACAGTCACGAGGTTAGGGGCAGCTTCCCATATTGAAGAGTGGGCTCTAAGGAGATGCTCCATTCCATTGATCAAATACACATCCGTTAAGGAGTCATCTTGGGGAATCAGGTCTCCTCTCCAAAACCTAACAACAGTAGATCTCCCTCTAGGTGTGGTCACTTGCTCTTCAATTCCTTCTTCATTAGGGTTATGAGCATTATTTTCTTCCCCAAGTTCATTGATGTTTTCCGGATGTTCTGTAACAACATACTGGATATCTCTTTTATCTATATAAAATCCTCTAGAATACTTAACTGCTGGCCTTGGCACTATGTAAACATCTGAAGCTTTCTTCAGTCTGGCCACTGATCGGTTTAGTCCATCTAGGTATATGGGAATCTCATGTTGACTAGTGGTCACATATTCTAAAGATGTCCGATATTCTCCCTCAATAATTGACATCATGCCAATCATTGGTACAGTGTTTTGCATATCCTCTGAAGCCATAGGAATTTCTTCTTCTGACTCACTAGAGGTTTCAGAATAATGTGAACGGCTACTTGGCTCGGCTACACTTCCTACAGAAGAGATCACACTTCTTCAGCTTCCTAGGGTTCTCCCAGATCTTAGGTTCATTCACTTTAAAGTTCTATTTAACCTTGCCAACCTCCAACTTCTAGAGTTCTTCACTAAAGGTTAGAATTCTAGAAAAATTTGGCTGGGAAAGGACTGACTATGAAATCTCAAGTCACGATACTTGGCCCAAAAAGTTCACAATACTCAACCTTTCGACAAGACGATACACGATACTTGGATGAGATGATACACGATACTTGAGCAACACGATACTCGATACACAGGAAACACAATACTTGATACTCCAAAAAACACGATACTCGATACACGATGTTTGATCACACGATACTTGATATAGCACGATACACGATACTCAATACTTGTGAAGTATCGTGATCGGGCAACCACGATACTCGATACTTGTGAAGTATCGCGATCGAGCAACCACGATACTCGATACTTGTGAAGTATCGCGAGCGGGCAACCACGATACTCGATACTTGTGAAGTATCACGATCGAGCAACCACGATACTCGACACTTGTGAAGTATCACGATCGGGCAACCACGATACTTGATACTTGTGAAGTATCGCGATACTCAACCACAGGAGATCACGATACTTATCAGGTATCGCGATACTCGATCGCGAGAGAACACAATACTTGACACTTTTCAACTTTTTGCAAGTGTTTTTTTGGATTTTAATTTCATACACATGTGCCTAGAGTGCATCTGCCCTCCCCTTTTAGCCTGAATCAGAAAATTACTTCTTCTCTACCCCGGTATGTCCTTCACGATACTTCACACAGATTGTTTTTTCTGAAATGCTTAATTTATGTGATAAGGATGAGAGAATGATATATGTTCTTACCTTAGGTACTCTCCCTCAACCCTTTAACCACACTGACTTGCTCTGCGCAGCTCAAATAACCCGGAATCTAGCTCACGATACTCGACAATCGCCTCTCATGATACTTGTTCAAAAGACAAGTGACTTACAAAATGGCATTTTTGGCTTTTATACTTTTGAATTTTCCTACTCACTGAAAAAATCAACAAGACAAAGACTGAAAGCTACTCTAATTACTTAACCTACTCCCTTACTCCTCCTACTCTACTCACTCCACTCACTTCCCTAGATTAATAACTCACTACACACACTTCAAGAGTGAGAAGTAGTAAGTGCAAATGACAGTGACTTACCAAAAAAGAGAAATTCACTACTCCTCCTCTCGCTTCAATGCAAAAAGCTACTTACCATCACACGAATGCCTCGGCTTGATTCGACACTCCGCGGCAACGGCGCCAAAAAATGTGTGTACTTAAGAACCAACTTAGGGACTTGTGGAGAAAGAGACTATACCTCAATCCCCCTCAAGTGCATATAGTGGGGATTCACGCTGTCGTCGAGATTTTCTCTCCTCTCTCACTTGTGAAGGCCTACAAAAAACATATTTGGTGAAGGTAGCCGGAATTCCCCGAGAAGTCCACGATGCATCAAGGATGTCAAAGGAAGCTCACATACAAAGTTTCAAAGAAATCAAGAAAGTCCATGGTAGCGGTCAAAGCTGGTCAAAGCTGGTCAAAGTTGGGAAATTAGGGCAAAAATTTCATTGTCACCAAATTAGATGAAAATTCATATACTTGTAAAGATTGTCAAAGGCAGTCTATAGCCCAAATTTCAGTAGAAAATGGATTTTGTAGCACATTGATATGCTATGTTCATTTTGTAAAAATGTAACTTTTCTAGTTTGACCCTACAAATTCTTGTATAGAAAATTATGTTAGACATATGGTTTGGCATGTATAAAGATCATATATGGCTACATATTTGTACAAATTTTCAAGGCTATCAGAGCTTCCTAGACACCTTAATGCCACCTTGCAAGCTTCCAAATGTAGTCAAACTTGTACAAGGGAGATTCAGATGGGAGTTTTTTCTGCATATTCCTGAAGGAGATCTTTGGAAACATAGTCCTACAAAGTTTCATCTTCATCAAAGCCTATTTGGAGGGTCAAAGAGTACAAAGTCCAGTTTTTAGGATCACCGCAGTTTTCTAGTTTAAGCAAATTGAAGGGTTGAAGGGCCACCACATGGCGAAAGTTGATTGAGCCATGTTGTACGATCAAGATGAGCTCATATTCAAGGGTGGAGATGCACTTATGCTTAAAGCAAGGAGGATCCACGAGTTTTTCCATAAAAGAAGATATTTTTGACAATCAAAGATCAATAATGCAGCTTTTCTCCAAAAATAGTAGCTTATCTTATCCGAATTGATGTCAGCACTGATCCGACGGTCCAGATCATCCCCAGATCCAATGGTGGAGAATGAGGGCGCCTAAATTTCACTCCTTTACACTAGATTTGATAGAAAGATCAATTCCAAGCCATTGATTTGATTAATCAAATGGTTGTAATCGAAAGTAGTGATCCTAAAGTTGAGAGTTGATTTCTCTAGATCCAAGGGCCCAAATTCATTCAAAAAACTATATAAACCCCCCTCCAAACTCCTAGAGCATCATTGTTAGGCATCCATAGGGCTCATGCTAGCTTACGGTTTCCTTGAGACGATCACCCTCGGTTGAGCGAGTGAGGATCCAAGGTGAGCTAGTATGAGTATAGAACCTAGTTTCAAATTTAAGTTAGAATTCCAATCTAGGATAGGCTCTTGAAACCAGCATCTCTATCTTGACTCACCCTCGGTGGAGCGTGTGAGTGAGTTAGAGCTGATTTTAATGAGTCTTAGACTTCTTTAGTTAGACGTTACGAGCCTAGACAGACATAGGGTCACTAGAGTGGAACTCACCTTCTTACGTGTGACATTCGGTTGAACTGTCATGGTTTGAGGGTCGGAACCACCTTTGATCAGTAGACTGCCTAGCTTGACGTACCACGACGATCTTATACATGAATCTTAATTCAAATCCTTTTAATTCATGTCACTTGTCACTTGTCTCTTGTCTCCTCTCTCAGTCTCTTAAGTATTTTTACATGTCTTCTATTTCTTCTATGTGTGAGAAGGCTCCGCAGTATTGCGTTGAACCAGTGAGGATGTTTCTTTGAGCTTGTGAGTAAACTCTATAATCATAATTCACTTGCATGCATATAATCCATACATACCCATACATATTGATTAGTTTCTGAAAGTGTATAAGAAGCTCCAATATTGGACCATTCTTCCTTTCGAAACTGGTTTATGTGTAAGGATTCCATCTATTCACGTCATGCATACATATCATCCAAAGAAGACTATGCATATGGATTAGAATTAGGAAGTGTTTAAGAAGCTCCTTCAATGGACCATTCTTCCTTCCAAATTTGATTCGTGTGTATGGTTCTCTTTCATTCTTATCATTCATGTTCATAAATCTAACTTGCACTCCTACATTCCCATTCCCATAAACATTTCAACATCTCTCTCTTCTCCATACTCAAAATTAATTTCACTTTCATGTCCTTAAACCTTCCAACATTCATTAGCTTCATACACCCTGTGTGTGCCAGGACCGGACCCGATCCACCCGGATTGCGATCACCTCCACATTTGAACCCGATGTGAAACGCTTCGTGGCATTTGCTTCTGATCTTGTTGGGAGGTTGTGATCCATATCCTTTGTTTCATATTTTTCATCCTCATCATATCATCATCATCAGTCTTGAGTGTTGCACTGGATTTCTCACAGTATCGTGCACATCTTCGTCGTGAAGTAAATGCATTTGTGAGAGATCTAGAGCATCGTGCATCACTTGCTTATTCACATAAGATGGAGGAAGGATTCAAATCCCTTATTGTTGAGAAACAAGGCCAAAGAATAGTCTCTTCTATGTTGAGAGAGAAGGGAAAATTCAATGGCATCAACATCACAAGCTACTTAGATTTGTTTGAAGAGCAAGCTATGATTTTTGGTCTTCCCGAAGATCTTTTGATATCATTCTTTGAACGAATTGTTGATAGCTCTATCATAAACCGTGTCACTCAATATGATAGTCTTCCTTGGAGTGATTTTAGAAAGGAGATGCTCAAAGAATTCTATCTTGAAGATTATAGCCAACATAATCGAGATGGATTCTTACGATGGGTCAATTCTCCAAAGCCTAGTAGCTCTATTACTCACTTACAAAATGAGTATATTAGACGCTATGAACAACTTCCTGATGAGGATAAGATAACTTTGGAACCTGATCTTGTGATCAATTTTCTTAAGCTTCTTCATCCTGAAACTCGTAGGGAAGTTGAACGGCGATTAGAAGAACCAGATAAGCGCTATGGTCTTACTGACAATTGGCAAAAAGTGCGTAAAGTAGTAGAGGCTGTAGCCCATAGACATCAAAGACAATCCATGCTTTATGAGCAAACTAGTCTTCCTCAAGCTAGCCTTCCACAAACTAAGGAGCAAGTTAGAGAACAATCCCATGCTATGCTTTTTGACTCTACTCCTATTCCTCAAATGATGGAGCCTAATCAAGGTTTTAAAGTAGAGCAAAATAAAAGTGTAGTTGAACAATCTCAAGTGGATATTCTCACTAAGCAAATGGAAAGTCTTATTGCTACACAATCCAATTTGGCCAAGACTATAGATGCTTTACAATCTAATTACACCAAAACTTTCCAAAATCAAATGAACCCAATGAATTTTCAAGAGCCTAATCAACATGTTATAGCTACCAATGAAAATCCACAAGTAGCTCCTACTCAAGCATATCAAGTTCCTCCAATGCATAATCCTTCAATGCAAAATCCTCATCCTCATGTGCAAAATCCTCAAATGTATCAAAACGTGTATCCTCAAGCTTCTCAAATAGCTTTTCAAAATCCTCAAAATCAAAATTTTCAAAATCATCAACCGTATAATATGGAAGCTCCTCTTGCACCTCAAGTACCACATGTTGCTCCCCAAGCTCCTCAAATACATCAATTGCATTTTCAAAATCCTAATTATCCTGTTCAAGCAATACCTTATCAACAAAATCCTCAATTTCAAAATTTCCCACCACAAGTTAATCAAAATCCTCAAAATCAAAATGGTTTTGTGCGTGGCCCTCGTAGGTGTCCTTGGTGTGATTCGTTAGAGCACTTTTTGAGAGATTGTGAATTATTGAAGGCTGCTAAGGAGCAACGACTAGTAATAGACATAGACAAGAAAATCTGTGACTATCGATCTAGGCTACCTTTGCAAGGAAATTATGGTAAGGGAGGAATGAAAAAACATTATGAAAATATAACCATAATGGACGTAGGAACTAGAGGACTGAAACTAGAAGCTCTTGATGAACAACAAGTAGAATCAAGTAAACCCACAAAGGAAGGTGATTTTTCCATAGAGGCTTTAGTAAGAGCACGGGATGAGATTAGGAGAATAACGGCTTGGGAGTCACCGATAGAAGATCAATCTCTTATTTCTCACATATCCAATGTAGAAGAAAAACGAAAAAGAGATGAAGCTGAGCCTAGTGAAAGAAGAGTGACTCGAAAACAAACCTCAGAGGGAATAGAAACAATCATAGAGCAAGGAGAAACATCACAATCCAAAGATAAAAAACAAGAATCAGAACCCAATGAACAAAAACAAGAGGAGAAACAAAAAGGGAAGAAGACAAAGCAAAGAAAAACAGAACCAAAGCCTTTAGATAAACAAGAACAATCAAAACAAACTGAAGACTAAACACGAGAACATGAACAAAAACAAGACCCTGAGCAAAAACAAAAGAAACCAAAGAGAAAACCTAAAGCCATCTTGATTTCAGAAATTGAGAGAAAAATAGATCCTATGGAGATTTTAGATGACATTTTGCTTAAGAGTCAAGTGACTATGTCTTTAGAACAAGTTTTCTCTATTGCAAAGCCTGTTTTTAAAGATAACTTTATCGGCCTAATTAAAAGGAAGAGGTTTCCGCTTAATCTAGATACTGAGATGCAAGATTCTCTAGATCAAGATCAAGCTATGAATGAAGCCTTAAACTTTGATGAATCTGATGAAGAGGACTTTGATGATGATGAAGTAAATGTTAATAAAAATTTCTTAGGACCTATTCAACCTGACCATGAAAATCATGAAAACAATCCTGAAAGTCACTTTAAAAGAACATTTTGGTCTAGAGGTACATCAGAGATGCATGTTAAAATAGGAAATGATAAGAACACTATCACTGTAAATGCATTAGTAGATTCCGGCTCTGAAATCAATGTGATTTCAAGAGAAGTCTATGATAAGTTTCGATGGCCCATTGATAAAGATTGTGGATGGCGTATGAGAACTACAGATAATGGTGTAGGTACCCTGTATGGAGCGTGTGCTAGTGTGCCCATATCCATAGGAGGAAACACAGAAGAATTTCACTTTTTTATTCAAGATAATTGCTCCTATGAAGTTCTCTTAGGTCAACCCTTTATTTGTGAGAGTCATATGGAAACTAAAGCCATGGATGATGGGTCTACCTATGCTAGATTCAAGTCTAAGGATGGAATGCAATCACTTCAAGTCATGACAGTAGGAGTGAATCATCCTAGGAATCGATTGTCAATTAGAAAGAAACCTATTGTTACTCAGGGTCATGAGCATGCTTGTAGTGATTGTGCACCTCGATTCATGTTTGGAGCTACATATGATCAAAATTTCGGATAGAATCCATTGTTGAGCGGGACAACAGTGGATATTGGTTTGACATCTCGCATCCAACCAACATGTACAATAGTTTGTCACTTTGTTTTCCACATTCTAGATTAGATTTTCTTCATAAGAGTCAATTGTCCAAGTCTTTTATCCAAAAAACCCAAAAAAATTATAAAAACAACAAAATCATGGAACATGATGAGAACATTGAGCATGTGATTGAGACATCTCATTGTTTCTCTACTCTTGAGGAGTTAGAGTTATGTCTTCAACAAAATTCTAATTCCCATATTATTCTGATTTCTTCCCTTGATGAGTATGCTCTAATCCAAGAGTATGCTCTCAATGTTGTCAAGTGCTCAAAATTTAACCAAACACATGATGCCTTAGTTGAAACAAAGTACAAAACTGCAGACAAAAAAATCAAACCCATAGCTCAACCATTACCTCAAGGAAGTAATGAAAAAATTATTGATGTGAAAAATGATCCAATTCTTCGGGATAAGAAAAACATAGGACATACATTCACGGATGAGACAATCAAACAGGTGAAAATTGGTAGAGATGATGACTTTCTTTTGCCAGCAGAGAGAGATAAATTTGAGAGAGCCATACGTAGCCATGGAAAAGCCTTTACTATGTATCCTCATGAGATTGGTTGTGTAGATCCTAAGCTAGTTGCACCCATGATAATCTTTACTATTCCACATATTCCATGGAATCGTCGTCCTATACCTGTTCCAAAGGCTCACTTACCTGAGCTAATGAAACTACTTAAGGAGAAGATAAACATGAGAATTTTAGAGCCATCTTTTGCACCTTACTCAAACAGATGGTTCACTGTGCCTAAAAAGAATGGGAAACTACGTTTTATTCAAGATCTCCAACCCATCAATAAAGTCACCATAAGGAATGTAGGAACAGGACCCATTGTAGATGAGTTTGCTGAATCATTTTCAGGACATTCTATCTATTCAATGGGTGATTTATATTCTGGATATGACCAATTCCAGTTAGCAATTGACAGTCGTGACATAACCACAATGAAAACTCCTTTAGGCTTAGTGCGAATGTGTACTTTACCTCAAGGAGCGACTAATTCTGTGGCTCATATGATGAGTGCTATGAATATGGTCTTACATGATTTTATCCCTCATATAACTATGACATTCATTGATGATATTCCAATTAAAGGGAGTGAGGAATGTGTAAAGGATATTACTGTAGATTCATCTGGATGTCGTAAATTTGTTCTTGACCATATCTCTGATTGTGAAAGAATATTTCAACGATTTGAAGAGGTAGGTCTCACATTTTCCATAGAGAAATCTGTTTTTGGTGTCAACGAGGTGCTTATTGTTGGACATTTATGTGGCCATTATGGTCGAGAGCCATACCCACAAAAAGTTGATGCCATTAGCAAGATTTCTGAAACATGTAACAACGTGAGTGAGGTACGTAGATTTCTTGGTGCTTGCATCTTTTATGTTATTTGGATCCCACACTTTGCTCATGTTGCTGATTGTCTTTATGACTTGTTGAGGAAGAAACGAAAATTTATTTGGACTGACAAGCACACTCAAGCTATGCGTAAATTGAAGAAATTATTGCTTAAAGCTCCCATCCTTAAGCGTGTAGACTATTCTGCTAACAAACCTATTATATTGATTGTTGATACTAGTCCTATTGGTATAGGTTGGGTCATAAGTCAAGATGATAGTGAAGGGAATAGATATGCAATTAGGTTTGGTGCCAAAATTCTACATGAAACACAACGAAAATATCCACAAATCAAACGAGAACTATGGGGTATGGTAACAGCTTTGAAAACAGACAAAGAATATTTCATTGGTGCAAATGTCAAAGTTGAGACTGATTGTTTGCCTCTCATTGGAATGATAGCCAATTGTTCATCTCCTGATATAGCCATGCTTAGATGGATCTCATATATTAAGTTCATAAATCCTGAGTTAGTTCATATTTCAGGTAAGTCAAACTCAGTTGCTGATATGTTATCGAGAGCTAGATTTGATGATGATCTTGAAAGTGATCTAATAAAGAATGTGAATTTAGTTGACTATGTTCCACATATATATGAGTATGAGAAATTTCATGAGTCTGAGTACGAAGATGAATGGAGAGACATAGGAAAGTATCTCAGTACACTACAACCATTACCTAGCTGGACTACGAATAGATTCCGTAACATTAGGAAACGAGCTTATAACTTTTTCCTATGTAATGGTTATCTTTGGAGACATGCTAAGGGTAAGGTTAAGAATCCACAACGAGTCCTAGGAAAACGAGGTCTTCAATTGCAAGTAATGAAGGAAATGCATGAGACATTATGGGCCGGTCATAAAGGATTTTTTGGAACATATGAAAAAATTAGAAGTACCTATTATTGGCCTAGGATGTATGTTGACATTAGTAGCTATGTTTCTACATGTTCTACTTGTCAACTTCATTCATCAGTCAAACATAGAGATCCGTTGCATCCTACTTATCCACCTTGTATTCACTACAAGTGGGTAGTAGATCTTGTAACTATGCCTAAAGGTATTGACAAAATGCGTTACATTGTACTTGCAAGAGAAGATTTAACTAATCATGTAGAGGGACGTGCATTACAATCTAAGACCACTTACAATGTTTGCAAATTCTTGCTTGAAGATGTCATAAGTCGCTTTGGGTACATAGAGAAAGTAGTTGCCGATCGTGGAGAGTTAAATGCGAGAGAAGCTAAAGAGTTCTTTGAGCATCACGGTATTCGTTTGTCTCTCACTACTGCATATAATCCAGAGGCCAATGGTAAAATAGAGAGAGGGCATCCACCTATTGTGAAAGCCATATCTAAAGCATGTAACGGTGACATCAAACAATGGCCTAAATTCTTACCTTTTGCACTTTGGGCAGATAGAATGACATGCACACGTACTACTGGATATATGCCTGCTGAACTCATGTACTGTCAAAAACCATTGTTTCCATTTCAGTCTCATATTTCTGCATGGTCAAATTTGCCTTGGTCTGAAAACATGTCTACTGATGATTTTTTGAGTTTGCGTATTAAACAGTTAGAACAAGGTAAATTAAGACTTGATGATGCTGTTGAAAAATTAAGAGAATCTAGAATGAAGAACAAGCATTATTTTGATAAAACTCATCGATTGCGTCCTAAGCCAATTGAAGTAGGAGATTGGGTGCTCATTTATGATAGTACATTTGACTCTCAATATGATGCACGCAAAAAGCTCACTCAACGGTGGTTTGGGCCATACATTGTATCAAAAGTCAACAACAATGGTACGTATGCTCTTTGTGAATTAAATGGTGTTGCACTAAAAACTTTGATTGCAGGTAAAAGGATAAAGCTATTCAAGAAACGTGATAATGACGAGTACATTTTGGATGAGGACATTGAAGAAGATGACAACAATGAGGCCGATTCATAAACAGGAGTATCCATGTTATAAAAAATAAAAATATAAATAAAAAAAGGAAAAAAAATAAAAATAAAAAAAAACATATAAAAATATCATTAATTTTTCAAGTTCATGTTGCTTTGTTTTTTTTCAAGTTCATTCTATTTTTTTATTTTTATTTATTTATTTATTTTTTCCATGCTTGTTTCATGCATGTTTTTTTTCAGTCTTTGCATTGCATTGCATATCCACATCACTTGAGTCAAAAAGGGCAAATGATGATTTCTCTACTTGTGTAAAATTTTATCTTAAGTAGTAACTTATCTACTAAGAAATTGATTATAATCTAGGATTGTGGAAAGATAGGGCATGTAGATTTGGAGGTTTATTTTGGTGACATGACTTTCATATATAAACATGCATATGTATCCTGTATCAAAAGCATAATTGTTGAAATCCTAGCTCCTCCTACTGCGTGTTTCTACATCCTTAGTCCATCTCACAGCACTTGTATCGGAGTTTAAACGACTGTTCTCCGTCATCAAAAATGGTTGTACCTTGTATCGGGGTTTAATTTTTCCCCGTCAAAAAAAAAAAAAAGTTGCTACATGTTACCAAGAAGTTTACACTTTCTTCCATCCAAAAAAAAAGTGATCGTAACCATAAAGTTGCCGAATCATCATCATCATCAAAAAAAAAAAAAAAAGCAAGCCAAAGGAGGATAAAGAGACATAGTAGAATAAATCACGGGCTATATAGGCAGATTTATGCATTAGTGGAGTTTAGTTAGATTTCCTTGCATGTTATTAGAGAAAGAGCATATTCATATTTATGTAGGAAAGGAGTTGATCTAAAATAAGCTAAAGATGAAAGATGTCTCTTGAAAATCCTAAATCTTTGTTTATAATCATATTTAAGGTAGATTGCTTTATGAAAAAGGTACAAAATTTTCTTCAAGATGAGAGGAACTGATGCTTAAAACGACTCAATACATCCACTTCCACTTCATATTGATGCTTGTTTTTTTTTATTTCTTGTTGCCAATGTTGCTTGTTCATTTGCATATATGTTGCCTATTTGTTCATGCATATTCATGTTGCCTATTTCAATTCTTTCTTTCATGCAAATTTTGCTTCATGTCACGTTACCTACTTATTCATGCATATAATCAATTTTCCTTCCATGTTTCTTATGTTGCCTATAAAAGAATTTGATGCCTGGAACATTTTGTTTTTCATAGATGCTAGAGTGGCGCTTCCGGAGGAATCGCAGGTTTAGTGGGGGTGAATGTCGTCGAGATTTTCTCTCCTCTCTCACTTGTGAAGGCCTACAAAAAACATATTTGGTGAAGGTAGCCGGAATTCCTCGAGAAGTCCAGGATGCATCAAGGATGTCAAAGGAAGCTCACATACAAAGTTTCAAAGAAATCAAGAAAGTCCATGGTAGCAGTCAAAGCTGGTCAAAGCTGGTCAAAGTTGGGAAATTAGGGCAAAAATTTCATTGTCACCAAATTAGATGAAAATTCATATACTTGTAAATATTGTCAAAGGCAGTCTATAGCCCAAATTTCAGCAGAAAATGGATTTTGTAGCACATTGATATGCTATGTTCATTTTGTAAAAATGTAATTTTTCTAGTTTGACCCTACAAATTCGTATAGAAAATTATGTTAGCCATATGGTTTGGCATGTATAAAGATCATATATGGCTACATAGTTGTACAAATTTTCAAGGCTATCAGAGCTTCCTAGACACCTTAATGCCACCTTGCAAGCTTCCAAATGTAGTCAAACTTGTACAAGGGAGATTCAGATGGGAGTTTTTTCTGCATATTCCTGAAGGAGATCTTTGGAAACATAGTCCTACAAAGTTTCATCTTCATCAAAGCCTATTTGGAGGGTCAAAGAGTACAAAGTCCAGTTTTCAGGATCACCGCAGTTTTCTAGTTTAAGCAAATTGAAGGGTTGAAGGGCCACCACATGGCGAAAGTTGATTGAGCCATGTTGTACGATCAAGATGAGCTCATATTCAAGGGTGGAGATGCACTTATGCTTAAAGCAAGGAGGATCCACGATTTTTTCCATAAAAGAAGATATTTTTGACAATCAAAGATCAATAATGCAGCTTTTCTCCAAAAATAGTAGCTTATCTTATCCGAATTGATGTCAGCACTGATCCGACGGTCCAGATCATCCCCAGATCCAATGGTGGAGAATGAGGGTGCCTAAATTTCACTCTTTTACACTAGATTTGATAGAAAGATCAATTCCAAGCCATTGATTTGATTAATCAAATGGTTGTAATCGAAAGTAGTGATCCTAAAGTTGAGAGTTGATTTCTCTAGATCCAAGGGCCCAAATTCATTCAAAAAACTATATAAACCCCTCTCCAAACTCCTAGAGCATCATTGTTAGGCATCCATAGGGCTCATGCTAGCTTACGGTTTCCTTGAGACGATCACCCTCGGTTGAGCGAGTGAGGATCCAAGGTGAGCTAGTATGAGTATAGAACCTAGTTTCAAATTTAAGTTAGAATTCCAATCTAGGATAGGCTCTTGAAACCAGCATCTCTATCTTGACTCACCCTCGGTGGAGCGTGTGAGTGAGTTAGAGCTGATTTTAATGAGTCTTAGACTTCTTTAGTTAGACGTTACGAGCCTAGACAGACATAGGGTCACTAGAGTGGAACTCACCTTCTTACGTGTGACATTCGGTTGAACTGTCATGGTTTGAGGTTCGGAACCACCTTTGATCAGTAGACTGCCTAGCTTGACGTACCACGACGATCTTATACATGAATCTTAATTCAAATCCTTTTAATTCATGTCACTTGTCACTTGTCTCTTGTCTCCTCTCTCAGTCTCTTAAGTATTTTTACATGTCTTCTATTTCTTCTATGTGTGAGAAGGCTCCGCAGTATTGCGTTGAACCAGTGAGGATGTTTCTTTGAGCTTGTGAGTAAACTCTATAATCATAATTCACTTGCATGCATATAATCCATACATACCCATACATATTGATTAGTTTCTGAAAGTGTATAAGAAGCTCCAATATTGGACCATTCTTCCTTTCGAAACTGGTTTATGTGTAAGGATTCCATCTATTCACGTCATGCATACATATCATCCAAAGAAGACTATGCATATGGATTAGAATTAGGAAGTGTTTAAGAAGCTCCTTCAATGGACCATTCTTCCTTCCAAATTTGATTCGTGTGTATGGTTCTCTTTCATTCTTATCATTCATGTTCATAAATCTAACTTGCACTCCTACATTCCCATTCCCATAAACATTTCAACATCTCTCTCTTCTCCATACTCAAAATTAATTTCACTTTCATGTCCTTAAACCTTCCAACATTCATTAGCTTCATACACCCTGTGTGTGCCACGACCGGACCCGATCCACCCGGATTGCGATCACCTCCACAACGCTTTAATTATCAATCCGATGAGTATCAAAACCTAGCCGAGTGTATGAAGACATGCACTCAAATGATGATCAATGCAAATGAGTTACTCAAAGAGTGCAAACAAGGCTAAGACTAAACCAAACAAGGTTCAACTGTCAGTCATGGTGTCGTGATACTTGGTGCAGCAGCCAACAGTAAATTGAGCTTTTCTCTTAGCTCCGAACTCCAAATATTTTGAATAGCATATGCCTTTCGAAGCTCTGGAGAAGACGCATCCAATGGTGGTATTTTCACGCAATTCTGACGCTTCTACTTCAAGTTATGATCAAAATACTGAGTCACGGGAATGACCTTCCTACACTTCAGCACTTCCTACACTTCGCACACACCTTAACAATAGCAAACAAACACTTTCATGGATAGACAACACTTCCTACCACTCTTTCCAAGCAACACACATGCATACAAGCTCACAAAGAAGATGATACAGAGAGGAGAAGACACAAATTCGAAATTCTGTGCTCTTGATTCTCACAATGGCAAAAAGTCTTTACAAAGAGTCATAAATTGATTTATATACTTGTGCCCTAAAAATGGTCCTTTCACACAAGAGACCGGCACTTTATTCACTAAAAGGTTAATTTCCTACTAATTTACATGGGTAAGCTACTAATCTTCAATGGCGATACATCTAGAGGACTCCTCTAGTGCCTTTACAACGGAAAATATATTACAAGAATGGTTATAATACAAAAATAAGGTGTCCAAATCGGAAAAATTTTGGGGCCCTTCTTTTTCTCTGCCTTGTGCTCTCTTTGCTCTGCAACAACACCTCAATGTGCTTAGTGTGAGCATGGAACACAGGGTTCCTCACAACTGCCAATGCGCTCTGACTATCAGTGAAGATGGTAGTAGCAGAAGACTGACCAACACCCAAATCAGCCATAAGGTGTTTGAGCCAGACACACTCAACAATCCTTGTGAAAGCTGCCCTATACTCAGCCTCAAAACTGGAAGTGGCCACAGTAGGTTGCTTCTTGCTCAGCCAAGATATGCATGAGCTACCAAGCATGAAGCAAAAACCACTAGTGGACACACGAGTGTCATAGCAACGAGCCAAATCAGAGTCAGAAAAAGTATGCAAATCTGGCGGTAGGATAAAACAAACCACGTAGCTGGGTACCACTCAAGTAGCGAAAGATGCACTTAACTACCTGCCAATGTTTGACTCTTGGGCAATGCATAAACTTGCTCATTTGTGAGACAGCAAACTGAATATCTAGTCGAGTAATGCATAAGTAAATCAAGCATCCAACAACCTGCTGATAGAGAACAGCATCAAATGCATCTCCAACATCATGAAGACTCGGTCGTAAACCTATTTCCATAGGAGTGGCAATAGGTTTACAATCCTCAAGCCCAAAAAGCTTTATGCCTAGCTAGAGAACCATCAGCATTTCTCTTTATTTTAAACACCCATTTATTTGGAACAATCTTCATACCTTTAGCCTTTGAAACTAGCTCCCATGTGTGATTGTCCTTGAGAGCTTTTATCGCTTCTTGCATAGCTTCTTGCCATTATTTTTGTGTGCATGCTTCTTCATATGCACCCGGTTCTTTGTCTTTGACCACCTGTGTCATATATGCAAAATGCTTTGCAATAAAACTATCATAGCTTAGCCTTTGAATTGGATACCTTGATCTTGAAGACCTCCTTTCATTTCCTTTTGAATATTGCTTCTTCAACCGGTTCAGCTTTACCTTTGGTGTAATCACCTCTTCATACTCTTCTTCACTTGCATTTGAATCACTATTTTGGGCAGCACTTTCAGCTTCAAATCTTTCATAACATGATGTTGGTGATGAGGAATGACTCCTTAGTCTCCCCCTTCCATGTTGAGCTTTCTCCAAGTGATGTAGAAGCTTCTAGACCTGACATTTGAGTGCTTGTTTGCTGAAATTCTTCTTGGACAGCACCTCCATCATCTTCGCAATCTTCTTCAAGAATCTTCTCTTTCCCTTTTTCTCCAAACCATGGTATTAGCTCATCAAATACCACATCTCGTGAGACTTGTAGCTCCTTTGTCACCGGATTGTAGCACCTATATCCCTTTTGCTCCGATAAATATCCAATGAAAACACATTTTTCTGACTTTGCCTCCATCTTTGTCCTTAGTTCTTGAGGGATGTGAACATAACACACACATCCAAAAACTTTGAGATGTGTAAGGTCATTTTTATTACCAAAATAAACCTCCTGGGGAGTTAGATTATGCACTCTAGCCGTTGTGCACTTGTTCATCAAATAAATGGTCGTACTAGTTGCTTCAGCCCAATACTTTAGTGGCACCTTCATCTCGTTGAGCATGCATCTTGCAACTTCTGTGATATGTCTATTTTTCCTTTCAGCTATTCCATTTTGTTGAGGTGTGTACCTACATGTAAATATTCGTTTGATGCCATTTTCATAAAGAAAATCTGAAAATTCTTGGGAGAAATATTCTCCTCCTCCATCGAACCTCAAGGTCTTTATGTAGTGTCATGTTTCCTTTTCTACTTGTGCTTTAAATCTCTTGAACATGGAGAACACATCTGATTTTGGTTTTATGCAAAACATCCATACTTTTCTTGAATGATCATCAATAAAAGTGACAAAATATCTATTACCAGTCATTGATGGTTGTTGTGATGGTCCCCATACATCCGTGTGTATCAATTCAAGGACATTCCTTGCCACATAGTTGCTCTTCTTGAATGGTTGTCGAGTTTGCTTTCCTAGTTGGCATGCTTCACAAAACTCATGTAGTCCAACATCATTGAATCGTGGAAGACCTCTTACCACTTCATGGTTGCTCATATCCTTGAGCTTGGGAATGTTGATATGTCCAAACCTTTTGTACCACAAATCAATTTTAGCAATCCTCTCAAGGCAAGGAAGATTTTTGTCAACCAAGATGTAATGTTTGATGAACGACCACACTTAGTAGAAGATAAAGGTAAATCTACGATCTCATCAAACAGAGAAATATCTCATCTTTTGCCTATCAAAAGAAAGGTTAAATTTGAGGAGGAAGAAACATCTGATGGAGAAATTTCCTCAATAAAAAGCGAACCAGTTGTAGCTGCACAACGTAAGCCACTATTGAAGTGGGCACAACAGCACTTTGATGATCACAATCCACATGTAGATGTACCAGAATCATCCTCGGATGGATTACAAAGATCAAAGAGAATAGAGGAGCAAAGAAGAGCCTCAGAACACATTGTTAACATGGCTCTAATGGCAGATATCATGGGCTCGATAAAGGAACCTACCACCATTGAAAAAGCCCTTGATGATCCAGGTTAGAGAGTAGAAATGCAGTTTGAGTATGATAGTATACTCAAAAATGATACATGGGATCTAGTCGACTTGCCACCAAAGAAGAAGGTAATAGGTACTAAATGGATTTGGAAAGTTAAGTATAAAGCAGATAGAACATTAGAAAAGTATAAGGCAAGATTAGTTGCACAGGGTTTTTCATAGATCAAAGGATTTGATGTTCAAGAAACTTTTGCACCAACAGCACACATGACAACTATTCGGACGGTACTTGCAGTAGCTACATACAAGGCATGCCCTATTTTCCAGATGGATGTCAAATCTGCATTTTTGAATGGTCACCTCAAGGAGGAGGTATATGTATCTCAACCACTAGGTTTTGAGGTGCCCAATTCAAAAAATAAAGTTTGCAGGTTGAAGAAAGCTTTTTATGGACTTAAGCAAGCTCAACGGGCTTGGTACCAATGGATAGATAATTTTTTCAAAAATATGGGTTTTGAAAGAAGTACTTCTGATGCTAACTTGTATGTAACGAAAAGGGATAGCAAGCTAGTTGTTGTTATTGTATACGTAGATGATTTGATCATTATAGGAGATCATCAGGAACTCATCAATCAAACTTGGATCAGCTTGGGAACTGAGTTTGAAATGACAGACTTAGGTCTACTCCATTTTTGTCTGGGAATTGAAGTATGGCAAAGGAAGGATGACATTTTCATCTCACAACAAAAATATGCCAAAGAAATTATCAAGGCATTTGGAATGATGGACTACAAATCAACTAGCACACCTATGGAGGTAAATCATAAGTTATCCATGGATGATAACATTCCTGATGTAGATGTTAAGAAGTATAGGAAGCTTGTTGGAAGTCTTATTTTTATGTGCAACACTAGACCAGACATTTGCTATGTTGTTGGAGTGTTAAGCAGGTTTTCCAACAAACCTAAGGACAGTCACTGGAATGCTAGAATGTGAATTCTAAGGTACATTGCAAGAACCTTGGATTTTGGTATTTTGTATACCACAGGTGATACACTTCAAGGATATTGTGATTCAGATTGGGTTGGAGATTGTGATTCTAGAAAATCAGTTTCTGGATATTGTTTCTCACTTGGTTCAAGAATATTTTCTTGGGTAAGTAGGAAGCAACCAACTCTCGCACTCTCCTCCACTGAATCAGTGTACAAAGCAGCTTGTTTTGCTTCTTGTGAGGCAATCTGGTTAAGGAGAATTCTTGCAGATCTAGGCTTTCCATCAAATATGGTGGCTGTACTCAAATGTGATAATCAAAGTTGTATGTGTTGATATATTTAGGTAGTAATGTGTGTGAACACACTAGGACTGTCGGGGCACTTTTTTCCCTCTTTAGGAGGTTTTTTCCCCTGGCTTGTATATACGCCTATTGCCCTAATGGGCTACTTATCTTTATACATTCTCTAGTAATACATTCAGTATTGTGTGTTTGTGCTCAAAGCTTCTTCCTCTTCCTTGTGTTGTTCGCATGCTTCCGCAGACGTCTAACTCCAACAATTGGTATTAGAGCAGGTCATCCCTTCATCTAGGGTGCCGTCGACACTCCTCCATTTGCAGTCTCAAATTCGCACGAAATTTGGTGAGCATACTCAGGGTGTTTTAGAGATCAAAACAACTTTGCTGTGTGGTGCCGAAATCGCAATCTGAGCTCGTTTCGGCCTCTGAATGCACTATCACAGCGCTTGTGTAGGCTATTTCGTCTTTTTGTGCCAAAGGTATGTACCAATTTTTGTTTGTCGGTTTAAGTGTCTCCAAGTCTGCTACAAGTCTAGCAGAACTCGTCTGGGCAGTTCTGTTCAACTTTTTGAGATATAGTCAATTTTCTACATCAAGGTATTTTAGTCATCGGCCATGTTTGAAAGCAGTGATGTATTCCGTATGTTGGTTGTTGAGGATAAGTTGGATGGTACCAACTACCCATTGTGGGCTTATATGATGCGACATGTATTGGTTGCAAAAGGATTGTGGAACATTGTGCAGGGTGTTAAAAGACATCCTCTTACACCTCTGACTATAGGTACTGCAAATACAAGTGTTGGAGCTGATGAAGATGGTGTCGAAGATGATATTCCGTAGATTCTTATTCGTGCTGCTATTTCTGCTGCACCTACTGGAGAGCAGATTCGCTGGGATGGCAGAGATGCCCAGGCACATGCATTGATAGCTTTGTCTGTCACACGTGCCATTATTCCTCATATTTGCTCTTACAGAACAGCTAAGGATGCTTGGGATACACTTACCACATTGTACCAAGATAGGAATGAGGCTCGTGTTGCTTACCTCCGAAAACAGTTGGAGAGTGAGCACATGAATGAAGGTGATTCTATAGACAGCTTCCTAACGAATATCAAAGACTTGAAGGAACAGTTGATTTCTGCTGATGAGGTTATACCAGATAGCTCACTTGTGCAGACCGTTTTGAATGGTCTTCCTGATTCATATCAGAGTTTTGCTTCTACTCTTCGGTTGATGATGAAAGGCAATCCAAATGCCTTATCATTTGAGGAGTTAGTCTCTGTTCTGTTGCAAGAATATCAGTTTAGGCAAAATAGGTCCATTATGCGAGTTGCAGATCAAGCTTTCCTTGCTAGTCAAAAGGGCAAAGGAAAATGGAGCTCTTCAACTAGTATTGTTTTGTAAGTACTGTAAAGGGAATGATCATATCATAAAGAACTGTCCAAAACTGGCTGCTAAAGAGGCAAAGAAGAAAGAGGCTGGAATGGTTGTTGCAGAGGCCTCTACACCAAAAACAGAGTCTGCAAATCTTGTGCAGGAAGAAGAATGGGCGTTTACTACTATTTGTAGTTTTGACCCATCTTCTCATGAGCAGTGCATGTCTGCAGTAGACTCAGATGTTTGGTATTTTGACAGTGGGGCAACCAAACATATTACCTCATAGCGCAGTTTCTTCTCTTCACTCAATCTTGCCCCTACAGGGAATACTGTTACATGCGCCAACAACTCCTCTTATCCTGTTATGGGAGTTGGTAAGATCATTTTGACTATTGCTGATGGTAGTTCTTTCGCTTTGTCAGATGCTTTATTTGTGCCAGGGATCAAAAAGAACCTGTTATCAGTTTCTGCATTAGCCAAGATTGGCTTGGTTGTGAAATTTGTTGATGACAGATGTACAGTTCATGATATGTCAAATGGCGATGTGATTATTGCTTCTGGCATTTTATGTCGTGGGTTGTATAAGCTCATAGACTATGAAAGATCTGTAAATGATTTGGCATGTGCAGTAAATGATTCTCAGGCTATGTCAGATGCAAAGCTTCGGCATGCATGCTTTGGTCATCTGAATTTTGCTAGTTTTCTATGCCTACAGAAATCTGAAATGGTGTCCTCTTTGCCCAAACTAGAGGCACCTGAAAACATGTTTGTGAAGGCTGTATTTTGGGCAAAATGCAGCGTTCCTCCTTTCCAAAAGATGGTTCAGTTCGGGCTACACAAAAATTGCAGCTTGTACATAGTGATGTCTGTGGTCCTATGTAGACACCCTCTTTTGGAAATTACCTTTACTTTGTGACTTTTATTGATGTTTTTTCCAGGCATGCATGGGTATATCCACTCAAAGCAAAGTCCGAAGTGTTCATGTGCTTTAAACAATTTTTGGTTTTGGCTGAAAATTTGTCAGCATGTAAAATGGGCATCCTCCGTTCTGATCGAGGGGGGGAATATATGTCTTCAGAATTTAATGCATTTCTGGCTGAACGTGGGATAAAACATCAGTGTACAGTGCCATATACACCTCAACAGAATGGAGTTGTTGAATAAAAGAACAGGTCACTCATGGAGATGGCGAGGTGCATGGTCAAGAGTCAGGCTTTACCACATAGTTTCTGGCTTGAGGCTGTCATGTGTGCAGCATATGTACTGAATAGGTGTCCCACTAAAGCGCTGCAATCTATCACTCCATATGAGGCTTGGCATGACCGCAAGCCATTTGTTGCTCATCTTCGTGTTTTTGGTTGTTTGGCATATGCACTAGTGCCTGAACAACATTGCAGAAAATTGGATGATAAGGCAGTAAAATGTATTTTTGTAGGATACAGTTCTGAAAGTAAAGGCTATCGTCTGTATCATCCACATACTAAACACATTCTGGTTAGCCATGATGTTGTATTTGTGGAAGATGTTATTCAACCATTGCTTTCATGTACTAAGGAGACATCTATTAGCTCCAAAGACATGTATTGATACTTTGATGCCTCTTTTTACAGGTGGACAGTCTAGTGTTTGTCCTAATGAGGCAACTTCTTAGCCTTTGCAAGTTTCATATGATGATGCAGATCATTCCATTTCTAATGCAGATTTACATGATGCACTTGTTGATGAGAGAGCTGATATTGAGCAGGCAAAAACTATGCCAAAATGGCTGGTGCAGACTTTGCACGACAGCAAATTAGATGCACCTTTATCATATTGTACTCGTTCAGGCTCTCATAGTGCCTCCTTTGCATCAGATTGCTACAAGCCTTTTGCTACTAATAGAAGGTGCTTGTATTGGTGAACCTAAACATTTATATATGTTCAACACAAAAGGATGCAATCACTTGCATAATCATTGTGATAGTGCATTCTCAAGATAAATGAGCTCAAATCAAAATTTTGAATGCCATAAAGCAAAACAATTTTGCAACTGGACATTGCCCCGAGTATGGTCATCTATCTTTGTGTGATTCTGAGAGTGTGAATTGAGGGGTGTCGAAGTCCTCCTAGATGAAGAGGTGACCTACTCTTATACCAATTGTTGGAGTTTAGGGTCTACAAAAGCACAAAAACAACACAAGGAGGAAGAAGTTACTTGGAGTACAATACAATGGAGAATGTATTATCAAGTGAATGTACAAAGATAGATGACATGTTAGGGTTATAGGCGCATATAAAAACCAAGGAAAAAAACCTCCTAAAGAGGGAAAAGAGTGTTCCTGTGGTCCTAAGTCTGTTCATACAAATCATGACCTAAATATATCAACACTTTAGGGAAGGAAGAATGTTGCATTTTACCTAAAATACAGCCCTAATAACATGCTTAGAAGGTGCCTCAAGTTTTGCTAGAGATGATACCATTTCAAATTTCTAAAGGTGAAGCAAAATAGCAAAATTGAGATGAACAAAGAATGCATACCAAATTTCTACATATGAAATAGCCTTAGAATCAAGAACTACACATGACAAATTCTCAAATTTTGCATAATCTATGAGCTTATAAAATTGATGACACAAAATGCTAGAAGGAATGATAACATCAATGTTTCAGAGATCATGAATTGTACATCTATTATCAATGAATCTAAAAGCCAAGCGAATCTGTGCTAATGTTGAAATTGATAGTAGATTTTTCTAGATCACTGGCACATATAAAGCATTAGACAACATGAAATAACTACTATCAATAGTAGTGAGAATGATATTTTCAACTCCCATGAAAGGATACGAGGAGCTTTTAGCGAATGATAGTTTTTAGCACATTTGACAATATTCCTTGTAGGAGCAAGCTTAACTGAAGTTAAGAAATTGCACTATGAGGTAATATGTTTTGTTGCACCATTATCAAAGTACCAAACATCTTAGTCTACCACATACAAACACTACTCATGAGAAGATGTGTAATAGCCTTAAATCAGTAGCAAATGCCCATTCTTCATTTTGAACAAGGTTAGAAGACTCTATTTTAGGTATAGAGGAGTCTGTAACAACCATTCTCGGCTCTTTCTTCTTTGCCTCTTTTGCAACCAATTTATGAAAAATAATGACATGATCATTGGCCCTACAATGCTTGCAAAATTATTTTTGGTTTTTGTTTTCTTGTCATCTTTGTCTTCCCTCTTTCACAATGTAGCATTAGCAGATTTCCTCTTAGTAGTACACGAGCTCCATTTACCTTTTCCCTTCTCACGAGTTAAGAAAACTTGATTTGAAACATGGATAAATGACCTAGTTTGCCAAGATTGATCTTATCGTAGTAAAACAATGAATAAATCCTCAAAAATTAATGCATTGGATTGCCTTTCATCATCTATCAAAGAGTAGAAGAAAGACTTTGATAAGAATCTAGAAGACTGTTAAGAATAATTTGAAAAGTGAACTATTTGTCAAGATTTCATCAACAGTAATCAATTTCTCTTTCAAGTCCTTAATTTTTGTCAAAAAAGTTCCCATTTAATCAATTTCATTTATACAATCAATCTCTAGCTATTTTCAAAGGTAAGCAACAAGAACCTCATTTATTGCATGTATAATGTTTTAAGAGTATACCAAGAATCTTTTGTTGTTTTGCTAGAGCGAATGTGAGGGATAATGGCACATTTGATAGTAAAAGGTAGCAATGCATGTGCATGTGCATCTCTGCCATCCCAACCAAGTTGCTCTTCACTAGATGCAATAGGAACTATAGTCAATGGGGAAATTTAAGATCATCATCTTCAAGATCACTTACATCAGCTACAACTATGTATTTGTGGGTATAGGGGGACACTTTTCAATGCCTTGCACAATATTCCACAAGTCTTTTGCTACCAATAAATGATCCATCATGCATCCCACAATGGTAGTTAAACCATCTAGGTTTTTGATGTGTGAAACATCACAAGAAATGAATTAATGTGACACTAGACAACCTATATGGTCACCATTAACTCAATACTTCTCCAAACTTTGAGAAAAGATTGCTTAAACTGAGAACTTTGCTTCTACAAAAATTTCTAGTCACTGAAATGACATACCTTCAATGTTTTTCTTATTTCTCTTAGCACATATATTAGAAGTGTTGATGAGCTTGGTATAAATTATGACTAGTACATGTTTGCATTGCATTCAATTTGAGACTTGTGCGAAACTCTTCCTTATTTTCCCTACATCTACTTCTCTCACTCACTCCCTCCTCTACACCCACACCCCCATACTCTCTCACTACCTATCTCTCTCTTTCTCACACACACACTCAATACCCCTCACACACAGTCTCTCTCTCTCTCACACACACACACATACACACACTCACTATCCTCCACACACATACACTCATAATCTCTCTTTAGGTCCCCCCCCAACACACACACACACAAACACAATCATACTCTCTCACTCACATGGACACCCACACACTCTCCCTATCTTTCACACATGCATATGCACCCACTCTCTCTCTTTCTCTTTCTTATGCATGCCTCTTCTTTTTCTTCACTCTTTCCTTGTTGGTAGTTGTTTTCTTAATGTGAAGACACTCTTGGAGATGTTCATATGCCTTTTTGTAGACACTCTAAATACTAGAAAAAGAAAATTCTTAACAAGTATTACACTTGGTGGACTTTTAGAAGTGAGGTTGAAAGAGCATTAGATAAAGATTTAATGACACTCTCATAAACATCATGAAGGTCTGGTTTTGTTCACCATTCAAGAGGTGCTAATTATATACTTCTCCCTCCTTGTATAAGAAGAGAAATATCTACCCATAATGCTTATTTAAAGAACTCTATTCAAGATTGATTCATTTATGATCTGTAAGATTTTAGAAGTGTAAACATATATGTATTTAAAGAATTTTTTCCTTTATAGAATGCTTTATATCAATACTTTTCTAGTATGCAAAGGGTTGAGATCGTCCACCTCTCGACCATGGACTCAGCTGGAATAATGAACCATTGGACCACTAAACTAAGCTGAATATTGGACTAAGTTGACCAAATGGACTTTATAGAATAATTGAGGATTCAAGTTGGATAGATTTGAAGACAATAAATCTCTGGAGTTACTTGAAGTAGTCAATAGGTTTAAACTTGAGGGGCCTATTTATCTTAAAATGTTTACTATTGTGACAAGAATTTTTTTTTTCATAAACCTCCCTTTTAATGTAAGTTCTTGGACCATTCCTCTTATTATATAATTAGAATTTAGAAAATACTCTAAAATTTTAAAGGCATTGTTCCTTCCATATTTATCAAGTGTACTTATCTTTCTTGGGTAATGTCAAATGCCCTTGTATATTTAATTTAGCTTCCTTTCACAAGAGATAGGAAATGTTATTTCTAGATAATAACCCATCATTTGTGGCTACTTTGATGCACATTATCACCTATGCATCTCTCTCACTGGGTACATAGGCCTTGATTGATATTGTGGTCTCTATGATTTTCTATTGTAATAGCATTTTTTTGTGGAGTGATTCATCATCTTTTGCTCAATCAAAACAAATTGCATGGTGCTCCTCCCCATCGGCTAGTACTTAGGCCCCTTATTACATAGGCATATAGGATAATATCCATTGCAATTTGGATGTCTCCTAAGTGTTTGGGTCCTTTGAGGGTAGGGTTCAATCCTTGGTTCTTTAGATTGTTCCATGTGCAATTGCTTCATTACCATACTGGTTATCACTTCTATCAAGGTTCTAGAAGCACTAAATGGAGTGACACAATGGAGAATTAAGGTATGTGGCCAAGTTATCTTCTAGTTCCACAGTTCTTGATGCACTCATTCAATGTGGCAAGCCTATGGATGTAGATGGGGGATGAAAATTTCCCATTTGTGAGTCCATTTGAAAACAAAGATATCAATTCTTCTTAGACAGTCTCTTTGTGATAGGAAATTGGTCAACATATTTCTTGTACCTCATAGAGCAACTCTTTATGACTCATGGCTCACTTGTTTGAAGCTCTAAATGAGGGATGCTGAGTCATGTTTCACTCCACAGTTGAAAAATTCTTTTATAAACTCATCCATAAGCATATGACATGATTGTCAAGGGTTGAAACCATTCTAGTGTACTTCCTGCAAGGTTCAAATCAAAAGCTTTGTATCGAGTAAAAAGTTGTATGACTTGTTGATATATTTAGGTAGTGATGTGTGTGAACACACTAGGACTGTCGGGGCACTTTTTTCCCTCTTTAGGAGGTTTTTTTCCCTAGCTTTCATATATGCCTATAGCCCTAACGGGTTACTTATCTTTGTACATTCTAGTGGTAATACATTCAGTATTGTGTGTTGTGCTCAAAGCTTCTCCTTCTTCCTTGTGTTGTTCGCGTGCTTTCATAGACATCTAACTCCAATAATCGGTATCATAGCACGTCACCGCTTCATCTAGGGCATCGTCAACACCCCTCCGATCGTAGTCTCAAAATCGCACAAAATATGGTGATCATACTCAGGGTGATTAGGAGATCAAAAGAGCTTCTCTCTGTGGTGTCAAAATCACGATCTAAGCTTGTTTCAGCCTCTAAATGCACTATCGTAGCACTTGTGCAGGATATTTCTCTTTTTGTGCAAAGATATATACAAGTTTTGCTTAGCTAGTATAAGCTTCTCGAATTCTGCCACAGGTTTAGCAAAACTCGACAAGGTTGTTCTACTCAACTTTTGAGATACAGTCAATTTTCTACATCAAGGTATTTTAGTCAATGGCCATGGCTGAAAGAAGTGATGTATTCCATATGTTGGCTATTGAGGATAAGTTGGATGGTACGAATTATCCATTATGGGCTTATATTATGTTTCATGTATTGGTCACAAAAGGAGTGTGGAATATTGTGCATGGTATTTAAAAATGTCATATTACACCTTCAAATACAAGTATTGAAGCTGATGTTGATGGCATCGAAGATGGTGATATTCTATAGATTCCTGTTCGTGTTGCAGTTCTTGTTGAATCTACTATAGAACAAATTTGTTGGGATGGTAGAGATGCTCAAGTATATGCATTCAAAGTGTTGTCTATTAAACCTGCCATTATTTCTCACATTCGCTCTTGTAGAATAGCTAAGGATGCTTGGGATACACTTACCACATTGTATCAGGCTAGGAATGAGGCTCGTGTTGCTTACCTCTGAAAAACGTTGGAGAGTGAGCACATGAATGAAGGTGATTCTATGGACAATTTTCTAACAAAGATCAAGGATTTGAAGGAACATTTGATTTCTATTGACGAAGTCCTTCTTGACAGTTCACTTGTACAGACTGTTCTGAATGGTCTTCCTGACTCATATCAGAGTTTTGCTTCTACTCTTTGTTTGATGATGAAAGGCAATCCAAATGCCTAAACATTTGAAGAGTTAGTTTTTGTTCTGTTGTAGGAAGATCAGTCTAGTCAAGATAGGTCTATTATGTGTGTTGCAGATCAATCTTTCTTGGCTAGTCAGAAGGGCAAAGGTAAATGGAGCTCATTTGTTAGTAAGCAAAAATCTCCAAATGTTGCACATTTGAAGAAGGAAGACAAAGATGAGAAGAAATCAGAAAAGCAGAAATTGTTTTGCAAATACTATTAAGCAAATGATCATGTCAATAAGAGCTATCTAAAACGGGCTGCTAAAGAGGCAAAGAAGAAAGAGGCCGGAATGGTTGTTGCAAAGGCCTCTACACCGAAAACAAAGTTTGCTAATCTTTTGTAGAATGAAGAATGGGCATTTACTACTGTTTGCAGTTTTGACCCATCTTCTCATGAGCAGTGTATGTCTGTAGTAGACTCAAATGTTTGCCCAGTATTTTGATAGTGGGGCAACCAAACATGTTACCTTGCATCATAGTTTCTTCACTTCACTCGAGTCTGCCCCCACTATCACATGCTCCAACAACTCCTCTTATACTATCATGGGAGTTGGTAAGATCATTCTCACTACTACTGATGGTATTTCTTTCACTTTTTTAGATGCTTTATTTATGTCAGGGATCAAGAAAATTTTTTTATCAATTTTGGCTTTAGCCAAGATTAGCTTGGTTGTGAAATTTGTTGATGATAGGTGTACAATTCATGATCTGTCAAATGGCGACGTGATTATTGCTACTAGCATTTTATGACATGGGTTGTATAAGCTCATAGACTATGAAAAATTTGTGAATGATTCAGCATGTGCAATACATGATTTTCAGGCTATGTCAAATTCAAAGCTTTGGCATGCACACTTTGGTCATCTGAATTTTACTAGTTTGCTATGCCTCCAGAAATCTGAAATGGTATCTTCTTTGCCCAAACTTGAGGCACCCAGTAAACATGTGTGTGAAGGTTGTATTTTGGGCAAAATGCAATGTTCTTCCTTTCCAAAAGATGGTTCAATACGAGCTATTCAAAAATTGTAGCTTCTTCATAGTGATGTATGTGGTCCTATGCAGACACCCTCTTTTGGAAACTATCTCTACTTCGTGACTTTCAGCGATGATTTTTCCAGGCATGCATGGGTATATCCATTGAAGGCAAAGTCTGAAGATGCTTCAAGAAGTTTTTGTTTTTGGTTGAAAATCTATCATGTAAAATGGGCACCCTCCGTTCTGATCGGGGGGAATATATGTCTTCTAACTTTAATGCATTTCTGGCTAAACGTGGGATAGAACATCAATGTACAATGCCATATACACCTCACCAAAATGGAGTTGCTGAATGGAATAACAAGTCGCTCATGGAGATGGCGAGGTGTATGGTCAAGAGTCAGGCTTTACCACATAGTTTCTGGCTTGACGTTGTCATTGTTGGAGTTAGACGTCTGCGGAAGCACGTGAACAGCACAAGGAAGAAGAAGAATGTTGGAGCACAACACACTATACTGAATGTATTACTAGAGAATGTACAAAGATAAGTAGCCCATTAGGGCAATAGGCATATATACAAGCCAGGGGAAAAAACCTCCTAAAGAGGGAAAAAAGTGCCCCGGTGATCCTAGAGTGTTCACACACATCACTACCTAAATATATCAACAAATCCCCCCTGGGAGTGATGCGATGAACAAGTAGCTGGCACTCATGTATAAGGAAGTGTCAAGCTATGTGGAAATCACTCCACAAAAGGAAGTAAGCCCAAAGCTTTGCGGAAAGCTTCAAACTTCTCCCTAGGTAGAGCCTTAGTGAAAAGGTCTACAATGTTCTTCTACGTGGGCGCATATGCCAAGCGGATATCCCCAACAAAGAACCTCTCCCTGACATAATGATAATGCACCTCATTGTGCTTAGTGCGAGCATGGAACACAGGGTTCCTCACAACTGCCAATGCGCTCTGACTGCCAATGAAGATGGTGGTGGGTGAAGAGTGACCAACACCCAAATCAGCCATAAGGCATCTGAGCCACACACTCAGCAGTCGTTGTGAAAGCTTCCCTATGCTGAGCCTCACAACTGGAAGTGGCCACAATAGGCTGCTTCTTGCTCAGCCAAGATATACATGAGCTACCAAGCATGAAGCAAAAGCCACTAGTGGACACACGAGTGTCATAGAAACCAGCCAAATTGCACTCAGAAAAAGCATGCAAATCTGGAAGTAGTGATCCCCCCTTGGGATAAAACAACCCAAGTAGCTGAGTACCACTCAAGTAGCGAAAGATGCGCTTAACTACCTACCATTGAATGACCCATGGGCAATGCATAAACTTGCTCATCTATGAGACAGCAAACTGAATATCTGGCCACGTAATGCATAAGTAAATCAGGCATCCAATTGCCTATTGATAGAGAACAACATCAAATGCATCTCCAGCATCATGGAGACTCAATCGTAAACCTGTCTCCATAGGAGTGGCAATAGGTTTACAGTCTTCAAGGCCAAAATGCTGTAATAATGTGTCAATGTATTTCGTTTGACACAAAGAAATTCCACCATCAACGTGCATAAACTGAATGCCCAAATAGTGATGCAAATGCCCCAAATCAAACATCTCAAATGAGGCATGCAAACCACCCTTAAAATCAGCAATATGCCTCTCATGAGGACCAATGAGCAGCATGTGATCAACGTAAACCACAATGATCAGAAGTACATCATTAGCACGCTTAACATATAAGGTGCTTTTAGTTGGACTCTTCTCAAAACCATGTGCAATCAGATAGGCATGTATCTTCTCATACCAAGCACGTGGTGCTTGCTTTAAACCATATAATGCCTTCTTTAACCTGCACACTTGGTTTTCATGCCCTTTTTGCACAAAGCCACAGGGCTGAAAAACATACACTTCTTCATGCAAGTCGCCATTCAGAAATGATGTTTTAATGTCCAACTCATGTATTTTCCAATGATGATGAGCTACAAGTGCACAGATGCTACAAACAGTAGTCATACGACAAGTAGGAGCAAAGGTTTCATCACAATCAATGCCTTTTTCCTATGCATAACCCTTTGCAACAAGCCTAGCCTTATACCTGTCAACTATACCATCAGGCTTATGCTTCAGCTTGTATACCCACTTAGTACCAATGTCCTTATTGTGAGGAGGCAAGTCACATAAAGATCAAGTACCATTCTTCATTATAGCATCATATTCAGATTGCATAGCAGCCATCTAATTTTCTGAATTTTGTGCTTCATCAAATGAAACAGGCTCATTCTAATCACAGAGATTAGATGTAGCCATAGCATAGCAATCTGATGCAAAAGATGCACTATGAGATCTTGAACGAGTACAATATGGCAGAGGTGCATCTAATTTGCTATCACGCAAAGTCTGCACCATCCATTTTGGCATAGTTTTTGCATGCTCAATACCAGCTCTCTCATCAATAAGTGCATCATGTAAATCTGCATCAGAAATGGAATGATCTACATCATCACATGGAACCTATAAAGGTTGAGAAGTTGCCTCATTAGGACCAGCACTAGACTATCCACCTGTAAAAAGAGGCAACAAAGTATCTTACATGTCTTTTGAGCTAATAGATGTCTCCTTAGTATATGAAAGCAATGGTTGAATAGCATCTTCTACAAAAACAACATCACGGCTAACCAGAATGCATTTAGCCTGTGGATGGTACAGACGATAGCCTTTATTTTTGATATTGTACCCAACAAAAATACATTTTACTGCTTGATCATCCAATTTTTTGCGATGGTGTTCAGGCACTAATGCATATGCCAGACAACCAAAAACACATAGATGGGCAATAGATGGCTTGCGATCATGCCAAGCCTCATATGGAGTGATAGACTGCAGCGCTTTAGTGGGGCACCTGTTAAGTACATATGTTGCAAACATGATAGCCTCAAGCTAGAAACTATGTGGTAATGCCTGACTCTTGACCATACACCTCACCATCTCCATGAGTGACATGTTCTTTCATTCAACAACTCCATTCTGTTGAGGTGTATACGGCACTGTACACTGGTGTTTTATCCCACGTTCAGCCAAAAATGCATTAAAATAAAAAGACATATATTCCCCCCCTCAATCAGAACGGAGGTGGCCCATTTTACATGCTCACAGATTTTCTGCCAAAACCAAAAATTGTTTGAAGCACATAAATACTTCGGACATTGTTTTGAGTGGATATACCCATGCATGCTTGGAAAAATCATCAATGAAAGTCACGAAGTAAAGGTAATTTCCAAAAGAAGGTGTCTGCATAGGACCACAAACATCATTATATACAAGCTGTAATTTCTGTGTAGCCCAAACTAAACCAACTTTTGGAAAGGAGGAATGCTTCATTTTGCCCAAAATACAGCCTTCACATACATGTTTTCAAGGTGCCTCGAGCTTGGGCAAAGAAGACACCATATCATATTTCTACAGGCATAGAAAACTTGTAAAATTCAGATGACCAAAGCGTGCATGCCAAAGCTTTGCATCTGGCATAGCCTGAGAATCATGTACTGCACATGTCGAATCATTCACAGATCTTTCATAGTCTATGAGCTTATATAGCCCATGACATAAAAAGCCAGAAGCAATAATAACATCACCATTTGACAGATCATAAACTTTACATTTGTCATCAACAAATTTCGTAACCAAGCTAATCTTGGCTAATGCAGAAACTGATAATAGATTCTTCTTGATCCCTTCACAAACAAAGCATCTGACAAAGAGAAAGAACTATTGTTAGCATTAGTCAAAATGATCTTATCAACTCCCATAATAGGATAAGAGGAGTTGTTGGCGCATGTAACAGTATTCCCTATAGGGGCAGGCTCGAGTGAAGAGAAGAAACTTGTTGCAAGGTAATATGTTTGGTTGCCCCATTGTCAAAGTACCAAACATCTGAGTCTACTACACACATGCACTACTCATGAGAAGATGGGTCAAAACCGCAAACAGTAGTAAACACCCATTCTTCATCCTGTACAAAATTAGCAAACTCTATTTTCGGTGTAGAGGCCTCTGCAACAACCATTCTAGCCTCCTTTCTCTTTGCCTCTTTTGCAACCACTTTTGGACAGTTCTTTATGATATGATCATTCCCTTTAGAGTAGTTGCAAAACAATTTCTACTTTTCTAATTTATTCTCATCTTTATCTTCCTTCTTCGAATGTGAAGCATTTGCAGATTTCTGCTTACTAGTAGAAGAGCTCCATTTTCCTTTGCCCTTCTAACTAGCCTGGAAAGCTTGATCTGCAACACACATAATAAACTTGTTTTGCCTAGACTGGTCTTCCTCCAACACAACAAAAACTAACTCCTCAAATGACAAGGCATTTGGATTGCCTTTCATCATCAATCGAAGAGTAGAAGAAAAACTCTGATATGAATCAAGAAGACCATTCAGAACGGTCTGCACAAGTGAGCTATCTGGTATAACCTCATCAGCAAAAATCAATTGTTCCTTCAAGTCTTTGATCTTAGTTAGAAAATTGTCTATAGAATCACCTTCATTCATGTGCTCACTCTCCAATTGTTTTCAGAGCTAAGCAACACGAGCCTCATTCCTAGCTTGGTACAATGTGGTAAGTGTATCCCAAGCATCCTTAGCTATTCTGCAAGAACGAATGTGAGGAATAATGGCACGTTTGACAGACAAAGCTATCAATGCATATGCCTGGGCATCTTTGCCATCCCAACGAATTTGCTATGTAATAGGTGTAGCAGAGACCGCAACACGAACAGGAATATGCAGAATATCATCATCTTTGATACCTTCTGCATTAGCTTCAGTACCTATAGTTGTAACAGTTGCAGGTGTGATAGGACGTTTTTCAACACCCTACACAATGTTCCATAGTCCTTTTGCAACCAATACATGTCGCATCATATAAGCCCACAACGGGTAGTTGGTACCATCCAACTTATCCTCAACAACCAAGATGCAAAATACATCACTGCTTTCAGCCATGGTCGGTGCCTAAAATACCTTGATGCAAAAAATTGACTATATCTCAAAAAGTTGAACAGAACTACCCAAATGAGTTCTGTTAAACCTGTAGCAGACTTAGAGACACTTATACTAGCAAACCAAAATAGGTATATACCTTTGGCACAAAAAGATGAAATAGCCTGCACAAGCATTGCGATAGTGTGTTCAGAAGCCAAAACAAGCTCAGATCGTGATTTTGACACCACAGAGCGATGCAGTTTTGATCTTTAAACACCCTGAGTATGCTCTCCAAATTTTGTGGGAATCTGAGACTACAATTGGAGAGGTGTAGACGACGCCCTAGATGAAGTGGTGACATGCTCTGATACCAATTGTTGGAGTTAGACATCTACGAAAGCACGCAAACAGCACAAGGAAGAAGAAGAAGCTTGGAGCACAACACACAATATTGAATGTATTACTGGACAATGTACAACACACAATATTAGGGCAATAGGCGTATATACAAGCCGAGAGAAAAAAACATCCTAAAGAGGGAAAAAAGTGCCCCGACGATCCTAGAGTGTTCACACACATCACTACTTAAATATATCAATAGTTATGTGTCCAGCATAGGTACTTAACAGGTGTCCCACCAAAGCATTGTAGTCTATCACTCCATATGAGGGTTGGCATGGTCGTAAGCCATATATTGCTCACCTACGTGTTTTTAGTTGTTTGGCATATGCATTAGTGCTTGAACAACATCACAGGAAATTGGATGTTAAAGCAGTAAAATGTATTTTTGTTGGGTACATTTTTGAAAGCAAAGGCTATCATCTACATCATCCATATAATAAATGCATTTTGGTTAGCCGTGATGTTGTTTTTGTGGAAGATGCTATTCACACATTACTTTTATGTACTAAGGAGACATCTGTTAGCTCCAAAGACATGTATGATATTTTGTTGCCTCTTTTTACAGGTGGACAGTCTAGTGCTGGTCCTAATGAGGCAACTTCTCAACCTTTGTAGGTTTCATGTGATGATGCAGATCATTCCATTTCTAATGCAAATTTACAGGATGCATTTGTTGATGAGAGAGTTGCTATTGAGGAGGCAAAAATTATGCCAAATTGGCTAGTGCAGACTTTGCATGATAGTAAATTAGATGGACCTCTCTCATATCGTATTCATTCAATTTGTTGTCTCAAAGATGAGCAGGTTTATGCATTGCCCAAGTGTCAAGCATTGGTAGGTGGTTAAGCACATATTTCACAACTTGAGTGGTACCCAGCTACTTGGATTGTTTTATCCCAAGGGGGGATCACTACCGCTAGATTTGCATTTTCTTACAGTGATTGGGTCGGTTTCTATGACACGTGTGTCCACTAGTGGCTTGTGCTTCATGCTTGGTAGCTCATGTATATCTTGGTTGAGCAAGAAGCAGCCTAGTCTAGCCACTTCCAATTGTGAGGCTGAGTGTAGGGCAGCTTTCATAATGATTCTTGAGTGTGTGTGGCTCATACACGTTATGGCTGATTTGGGTGTTGGTCAGTCTTCTGCCACCACCATCTTCACTGACAGTCAAAGCACATTGGCAAGTGCAAGGATACCTTTCTTCCATGCTTGTACTAAGCACATTGAGGTGCATTATCAATATGTCGGGGACAGGTTTTCTGCTAGAGAGATTAGCTTGGCATATATGCCCACACATGAAAACATTGCATACCTTTTCATGAAGGCTCTACCTAGGGAGAAGTTTGAAGCTTTCCGCAAAGCTTTGGGCTTACTTTCTTTTAAAGAGTGATTCCACACAACTTGGCACTTCCTTATACATGAGTGCCAGCTCCTTGTTCATCACATCACTCCTAGGGGGGATTTGTTATTATATTTAGGTAGTGATGTGTGTGAACACACTAGGACTGCGGGGGCACTTTTTTCCCTCTTTAGGAGGTTTTTTCCCCTGACTTGTATATACACCTATAGCCCTAAGGGTTACTTATCTTTGTACATTCTAGTGGTAATATATTTAGTATTGTGTGTTGTGATCCAAGCTTCTCCTTCTTCCTTGTACTATTTGTGCACTTCTGTAGACACCTAACTCCAACATGAGTCTCTTGGATCTCATGACTATTTTGGATTTAACTAAATGATCATATGGATTTTTAGACTCATCATAGCAATTCTCCATACATTTCACTATTTGAGAGGGTTGAATTCTAGATCTTGATGGCAATGATCCATGTTGATTGCATGATTTTCTTTCTCAACTAGAGATTGTACTAGTCTCAATCTAATGTGGGGTAAAGCTTCTTGGAATCAGAAAATTCCCTCATCAATGGGGTTAATTGAAGGGATTCATGTGGTATTGATAGGTCATGTATCACATCTCACATATTGGTTCGTTGCTACTTTTTCTAATGGGGTTATACACTCGAAGTCCTAAAATACCTTATGTAACCAAAAAGAATGTTATAGTAGGACCAATTGTATGTTCATTTTCTCTAAGTCATGCAGTTGTCAATAGGTACTTGTCCATGTACTTAGGAGGTATGCTTGAGAATCATATATTCTAATATTCATAAACGATCACTCTTTTGGTGGGCATAGGCCTAAAGTTGTTTGTCCAAAACTTTTTGTTCATGATCTTTACCACATGCATAGCCTTCCTAGACCTTAGATTAGATTAATTTCAATTTGATGATATTCTTTAGGGTCATGTTTCCCTTATACATGGGTGTAATTTCCTTGAATTGTTCATCTCCATCATCACTAGAGTCGGGATATTTGCCTATAGATCCTCTATTGTTTGTGTCTTCAAGATCAATTGATTGTAAATAAACCTTGTTGCCACTTTCTCATAATGGGCATCATAGTATTTAACTATAGGCATGCACGCAAACTTCAAGTAGTTAACAACCTAATGACTTGTCAATCCAAGCCATTTGAATAGAAAACAAAGCTTGAATTATTATGCAAAAACTACAAATCCTAGCTAGAGGGTTCTAGTTGCTTAAAATCCAATGACTAGAACCCTAAATATGTGATGTACCCATTTTTTCTAATAAAATTCCAATTTTTCTACTCTAAAGTGCTATTTGATCTTAAATGCATGTACAATGAGTTTTGTGCAATTTTAAAACATTAGGTTAGGATCACATGCATTGTGACTTTCAAGGAAAAATAAAAATTTTCACACAATTAGACGACGAATTACTCAAAATTTCATGTGCAAAAGAAAGTATACATAGTGCTCTTCGAAATCCAAAAAAATCAAGATGTAGTGCATGTAATCTCACCTGATAGTTTTGAAACTTAATGGCTATTTTCCTGAGTTTTGTGCACATGAATGATTTCCATATCACTTGTAATGGTGCATAAATGTTCTATTACCTATTTGGAAACAAAAGTTCACACAATTAGATGTTCTTGCATCTCAAATACAGAACCAAAGGTGATCATGTACACAATTAAAATTATATCACTTTTCAAGATCCAATTTCTTCCATAAGGAATGGGATCGCATAAGTGGAAAATGGAGGTTTTTGTAGTTATAAGAAGACTCAATGAGCTCATGATTTCAGACTAAAAAAGGCACATTTTTTGGTCAAAGTTAGAGTAGTAGAATGTGTTTCTTTGGGATTCTCTACAGTGCTTTTGTGAAGCTTTAAGAGGTCAATGAACCTTCTTTAGTATTATATAGAATATTGGAATCAATTTCAAGAACTTTCTATCAAAAAAATCTCAAATTTAATGGGCACTCATCAAATTAATGATCCCATTGTGAATGATGGTTCAATGGATTTTGATATCCTTGACTTGAGAACTAACTTGTGACCAAAGGGAACTCTTATTGGTGTTGGAGTTAGACGTCTGTGGAAGCACGCGAACAGCACAAGGAAGAAGAAGAAGCTTGGAGCACAACACTCAAGACTGAATGTATTACTAGAGAATGTACAAAGATAAGTAGCCCATTAGGGCAATAGGCGTATCTACAAGCCGGGGGAAAAAAACCTCCTAAAGAGGGAAAAAAGTGCCCCGACGGTCCTAGAGTGTTCACACACATCACTACCTAAATATATCAACAAATCCCCCCTGGGAGTGATGCGGTGAACAAGGAGCTGGCACTCATGTATAAGGAAGTGCCAAGCTATGTGGAAATCACTCCACAAAAGGAAGTAAGCCCAAAGCTTTGCGGAAAGCTTCAAAATTCTCCCTAGGCAGAGCCTTCGTGAAAAGGTCTGCAATGTTCTCCTGCGTGGGCACATATGCCAAGCTGATCTCCCCAGCAGAGAACCTCTCCCTGACATAGTGATAATGCACCTCAATGTGCTTAGTGTGAGCATGGAACACAGGGTTCCTCGCAACTGCCAATGCGCTCTGACTGTCAGTGAAGATGGTGGTGGCAGAAGACTCGCCAACACCCAAATCAGCCATAAGGCGTCTAAGCCACACACACTCAACGGTCGCTGTGAAAGCTGCCCTATACTCAGCCTCACAACTGGAAGTGGCCACAGTAGGCTGCTTCTTGCTCAACCAAGATATACATGAGCTACCAAGCATGAAGCAAAAACCACTGGTGGACACACGAGTGTCATAGCAACCAGCCCAATCTGAGTCAGAAAAAGCATGCAAATCTGGCGGTAGTGATCCCCCCTTGGGATAAAACAACCCAAGTAGCCGAGTACCACTGAAGTAGCGAAAGATGCGCTTAACCGCCTTCCAATGCGTGACTCCTGGGCAATGCATAAACTTGCTCATCTGTGAGACAGCAAACTGAATATCTGGCCCAGTAATGCATAACTAAATCAAGCATCCAACAGCCTGCTGATAGAGAACAGCATCAAATGCATCTCCAGCATCATGAAGACTCAATCGTAAACTTGTCTCCATAGGAGTGGCAATAGGCTTACAATCTTCAAGGCCAAAACGCTGCAATAATGTGTCAATATATTTTGTTTGACACAAAGCCATTCCACCGTCAACTTGCATAAACTCAATGCCCAAATAGTGATGCAAATGCCCCAAATCAGACATCTCAAATGAGGCATGCAAATCAGCCTTAAAATCAGCAATATGCTTCTCAATAGGACCAGTGAGCAGCATGTCGTCTACATAGACAACAATGATCAGAAGCACATCATTAGCACGCTTAACATATAAGGTGATTTCAGTTGGTCTGTTCTCAAAATCATGTGCAATCAGATAGGCATGTATCTTCTCATACCAAGCACGTGGTGCTTGCTTTAAACCATATAACGCCTTCTTTAACCTGCACACCTGGTTTTCATGCCCTTTCTGCACAAAGCCACGGGGCTGAAAAACATACACTTCTTCATGCAAGTCACCATTCAGAAATGTTGTTTTAATGTCCAATTGATGTACATTCCAACCATGATGGGTTGCAAGTGCACAAATGCTCCGAACAGTAGTCATACGGCATGTAGGTGCAAAGGTCTCATCAAAATCAATGCCTCTTTCCTATGCATAACCCTTTGCAACAAGCCTAGCCTTATACCTATCAACTGTACCATCAGGTTTACGCTTCAGCTTGTATACCCACTTAGTGCCAATGGCCTTCTTGCCAGGAGGCAAGTCACATAAAGACCATGTACCATTCTTCATTATAGCATCATATTCAGATTGCATAGCAGCCATCCAATTTTCTAAATTTTGTGCTTCATCAAAAGAAACAGGCTCATTCTCATCACAGAGACTAGATGCAGCCATAACATAGCAATCTGATGCAAAGGAGGCACTATGAGAGCCTCAACGAGTACGATATGACATAGGTGCATCTAATTTGCTGTCATGCAAAGTCTGCACCATCCATTTTGGCATAGTTTTTGCCTGCTCAATATCAGCTCTCTCATCAGCAAGTGCATCATGTAAATCTGCATCAGAAATGGAATGATCTGCATCATCATATGAAACCTGCAAAGGCTGAGAAGTTGCCTCATTAGGACCAGCACTAGACTGTCCACCTGTAAAAAGAGGCATCAAAGTATCATACATGTCTTTGGAGCTAACAGATGTCTCCTTAGTACATGAAAGCAATGGCTGAATAGCATCTTCCACAAATACAACATCACGGCTAACCAGAATGTGTTTAGTCTGTGGATGATACAGGCGATAGCCTTTACTTTCAGAATTGTATCCAACAAAAATACATTTAACTACTTTATCATCCAATTTTCTGCGATGTTGTTCAGGCACTAATGCATATGCCAAACAACCAAAAACACGCAGATGAGCAATAGATGGCTTGCGCTCATGCCAAGCCTCATATGGAGTGATCGACTCCAGTGCTTTAGTGGGATACCTCTTCAGTACATATGCTGCACACATGACAGCCTCAAGCCAGAAACTATGAGGTAAAGCCTGACTCTTGACCATACACCTCGCCATCTCCATGAGAGACCTGTTCTTCCGTTCAGCAACTCCATTCTGTTGAGGTGTATACGGCACTGTACACTGGTGTTTTATCCCACGTTCAGCCAGAAATGCATTAAAATCTGAAGACATATATTCCCCCCCTCGATTAGAATGGAGGGTGCCCATTTTACATGCTGACAGATTTTCAGCCAAAACCAAAAATTGTTTGAAGCACATGAACACTTCGGACTTTGCTTTGAGTGGATATAACCATGCATGCCTGGAAAAAACATCAATGAAAGTCACGAAGTAAAGGTAATTTCCAAAAGAGGGTGTTTGCATAGGACAGACATCACTATGTACAAGCTGCAATTTCTGCGTAGCCCGAACTGAACCATCTTTTGGAAAGGAAGAACGCTGCATCTTGCCCAAAATACAGCCTTCACAAACATGTTTTCTAGGTGCCTCAAGTTTGGGCAAAGAGGATCTTCTAGTACAAAACCTACTTTTTGCTTCTTAAAAGTCTCTTTGTAATTTGAGGTTCTATATTTGCAAACTAGCAAAATTCAGATGACCAAAGCATGCATGCCAAAGCTTTGCATCTGACATAGCCTGAGAATCTTGAACTGCACATGCCGAATCACTCACAGATCTTTCATAGTCTATGAGCTTATACAGCCCACGACATAAAATGCGAGAAGCAATAATCACATCGCCATTTGAGAGATCATGAACTATACACCTGTCATCAACAAATTTCACAACCAAGCCAATCTTGGCTAATGCAGAAACTGATAACAGATTCTTTTTTATCCTTGGCACAAATAAAGCATCTGACAAAGTGAAAGAACTACCATCAGCAGTAGTCAAAATGATCTTACCAACTCCCATAGCAGGATAAGAGGAGTTGTTGGCGCATGTAACAGTATTCCCTGTAGGGGCAAGCTCGAGTGAAGAGAAGAAACTGCGCTACGAGGTAATATGTTTGGTCACCCCACTGTCAAAGTACCAAACATCTGAGTCTACTGCAGACATGCACTGATCATGAGAAGATGGGTCAAAACTGCAGACAGTAGTAAACGCCCATTCTTCTTCCTGCACAAGATTTGCAGACTCTGTTTTTGGTGTAGAGGCCTTTGCAACAACCATTCCAGCCTCTTTCTTCTTTGCCTCTTTAGCAGCCAGTTTTGGACAGTTCTTTATGATATGATCATTGCCTTTACAGTACTTACAAAACAATTTCTGCTTTTCTGATTTTTTCTCATCTTTGTCTTGGTTCTTTGAATGTGCAGGATTTGCAGATTTCTGCTTACTAGTAGAAGAGCTCCATTTTCATTTGCCCTCCTGACTAGCCAGGAAAGCTTGATCTGCAACTCGCATAATGGACCTGTTCTGCCTGGACTGATCTTCCTGCAACAGAACAGAGAATAACTCCTCAAATGATAAGGCATTCGGATTGCCTTTCATCATCAACCGAAGAGTAGAAGCAAAACTCTGATATGAGTCAGGAAGACCATTCAGAACGGTCTGCACAAGTGAGCTATCTGGTATAACCTCATCAGCAGAAATCAACTGTTCCTTCATATCTTTGATCTTCGTTAGGAAACTGTCCATAGAATCACCTTCATTCATGTGCTCACTCTCCAACTATTTTCGGAGATAAGCAACACGAGCCTCATTCCTAGCTTGGTACAATGTGGTAAGTGTATCCCAAGCATCCCTAGCTGTTCTGCAAGAGCGTATGTGAGGAATAATGGCATGTTTGACAAACAAAGCTATCAATGCATGTGCCTGGGCATCTCTGCCATCCCAACGAATCTGCTCTGCAGTAGGTGCAACAGAAACAGCAGCACGAACAGGAATCTGCACAATATCATCTTCGACACCATCTTCATCAGCTCCAGCACCTCCAGCACCTGTATTTGTAGTACCTGTAGTTGCAGGTGTAACAGGACGTCTTTCAACACCCTGCACAATGTTCCACAGTCCTTTTGCAACCAATACATGTCGCATCATATAAGCCCATAATGGGTAGATGGTACCATCCAACTTATCCTCAACAGCCAACATACGGAATACATCACTGCTTTCAGCCATGGCCGGTGACTAAAATACCTTGATGCAGAAAATTGACTGTATCTCAAAAAGTTGAACGGAACTGCCTAGACGAGTTCTACTAGACCTGTAGCAGACTTTGAGACGCTTAAACTGGCAAACAGAAATTATTATATACCTTTGGCACAAAAGGACAAAATAGCTTGCACAAGCGCTACGATAGTGCGTTCGGAGGCCGAAACGAGCTCAGATTGCGATTTCGGCACTACAAAGCGAAGCCGTTTTGATCTCCAAAAGACCCTGAGTATGCTCACCAAATTTCGTGCGAATCTGAGACTGCAAACGGAGGAGTGTCGACGATGCCCTAGATGAAGCGACGACCTGCTCTGATACCAATTGTTGGAGTTAGAAGTCTGCGGAAGCACGCGAACAGCACAAGGAAGAACAAGAAGCTTGGAGCACAACACTCAAGACTGAATGTATTACTAGAGAATGTACAAAGATAAGTAGCCCATTAGGGCAATAGGCGTATCTACAAGCCGGGGGAAAAAAACCTCCTAAAGAGGGAAAAAGTGCTCCGGTGGTCCTAGAGTGTTCACACACATCACTACCCAAATATATCAACAAGTGGATCCTTTGAGTGATAGGTGATTTAACTTGCTTCAATTCTTACTCTAGGATGGTATAGACCTTGTTTGTTCCTTTAATTCTATCACAATGGTGGGTTGCCACACAATTACACACTTCTGATAGTGGTAGGGCTTAGTCACAATCCTATGGTTGCATTTTGCGATCTCAAAATAAATTCTCTCTTTGTTCTTGTGTTATCCAACGATATTGATTATTTGTTTGAGATCTAAAGCTCACATGACAACTCTCGACATAATTAAGCCTACATGGGGTTATGGAGTACAAGGTTCCAAGGTGATGTTGTTGAAGAAGTGTTCATATTTTGATACATATACAAAATTTTGGAAACACTTACACAAATGTGAACATTTGGATTCAAATGCACTTTCTCTCACACAAACTCTACGTGATATGAACATAATTATCTCTCTCTCGCTCTCTCATTCTCTAAGTGTGCCACAATGGCACAAAAAGGATCCATAGGCTCTTGTCTCCTTCAATTTATTGAACAAAAAAACCTTCTAGTCTCTTTAATTTGGAGCAATCAATCTTTCAACATCTCTCCCTCAAGCATATCACTCTCGATCAACGGATGTTTTTTTTTTCATATGACATTTCTCCCAATTGTCTTTAGCTTAGGCATATGTTATGTTATGCAGTTGAAGGTCGGCCATGGTCAATTTTTACTCACATAATATGGATTTTGATGGACAACAATCCACGATCATGCAAATAATCCAAAAACAAAGATAATCATGGATGATTTCTTGCCTAATTCCTCTCTCTTATACTTTGAGGTGCACATGCACATTGATTTTTTTTTTATGGATGACACCTTACTTTCCTCTCATTCCTTTCTTAATAAGAGAACAAGCTACACTAATGAGTGTGGCCATTAGAAGGACTAGTAGCTTGATATGCAATGAGGATGCTAGCAAGTTGGCATTGCACTCCTGGGCCCTATGTTCTCTTTGCTGATAGTCAATTCAGGACAAACCCTTGTTGAGAGCCACAAACATGGCTATGGTAGAACTTGCTATTATGCAAACTCACATGGCTCATCCCAACTCTCTTCTTTGTATACAAGATCTCTTGTCTCTCTCACCCTCTCTATCAATGCCTCAATCAATCTTATCTTGCCTTCTGTCTATCTTTCTCATAGAATTCCTCAAAAGTGGTGCAATTATCTCCACCTTTCTCTATTCCTCTAGCGGATATCAGATATACATAGAGGCCCATGATTGATAGTGATCTTAATGCAAGAAAAATACATTGCATGCATGCAATGATTGTAGTTGTTTTAGCCTTAGATTAATGGTGATGCCTATAATTTTTTTAGCATCATGGTAATTACTTCGTTGAGGGAAACATGAAAATATTGGAGTTTGAGGTCTATGAAAGCACACAAACAGCACAAGGAAGAAGAAGAAGCTTGGAGCACAACACACAATACTGAATGTATTACCAAGCGAATGTACAAAGATTTTAATTAACCCATTAGGGTTATAGGCGTATATACAACCGAGGGGAAAAACTAAAGAGAGAAAAGTGCCTAGGTGTTCCTAGTGTGTTCACACACATCACTATTGAAATATATCAACAAATATCCCCTGGGAGTTATGCAGTGACCAGGGATTTGGCACTCATGTATAAGGAAGTTCCAAGCTATGTGGTATCAATCCACAAAAGGAAGTAAGCCCAAAGCTTTGTAGAAAACTTCAAACATCTCCCTAGGCAAAGCCTTTGTGAAAAGGTATGCAACATTCTCCTGTGTGGGCACATATGCCAAAATGATCTCTCCAGCAGAGAACCTCTCCCTAACATAATGATAGGGCACCTCAATGTCCTTAGTTTGAGCATGGAACATAGGGTTTATCACAACTGTGAATGTGCTCTAACTGTTGGTAAAGATGGTGGTGGCAGAAGACTAACCAACACCCAAATCATCCATACGGTTTTTGAGCCACACACACTCAACAGTCGCTGTGAAATTTGCATTGTACTCAACCTCACAATAAGAAGTGGCCATAGTAGGTTGCTTCTTGCTCAACCAAGATATGCATGAGTTAAAAATCATAAGCAAAAACCAATGGTGGACACACACGTGTCATAGCAAGCAGCCCAATCAAAGTCAGAAAAAGCATGTAAATTTGGCGATAGTTATCTACCCTTGGGATAAAACAATCCATGTATTTGGGTACCACTCAAGTAGCAAAAGATGCGCTTAACTGCCTGCCAATGCTTGACACCTGGGCAACGCATAAAATTGCTCATCTACGAGATAGAAAGTTGAATATCTAGCCGAGTAATGCATAAGTAAATCAAGCATCCAATAGCCTTCTGATAGAGGACAACATGAAATGCATCTCCAACATCATGAAGACTCAATCGTAAACCTGTTTCCATAGGAATGGCAATATGTTTGAAGTCTTCAAGGCCAAAATGATGCAATAATGTGTCAATATATTTTGTTTGACATAAATCTATTTTGCCACCAGCTTGTATAAATTGAATGCCCAAATAATGATGCAAATGCCCCAAATATTTGACATCTCAAATGAGGCATGCAGATTAGCCTTAAAAACAGCAATATACTTCTCATTAGGAGTAGTGAACAACATGTCATCAACATAGAGAACAATGATCAGAAGCACATCATTTGCATGCTTAACATATAAGGTTCTCTTAGTTAGTTTGTTCTCAAAACCATGTGCAATCAAGTAGGCATGTATCTTTTCATACCGAGCATGTGGTGCTCGCTTCAAACCATATGCCTTTTTCAACCCGCACACTTTGTTTTCATGCCCTTTCTGCACAAAACCATGGGGTTGAAAAACATGCACTTCTTCATGCAAGTCACCATTCAAAAATGAATTTTTAATGTGCAACTGATGTAGCTTCCAACCATGATGAGTTGAAAGTGCACATATGCTACAAATAGTAGTCATTTGACATGTAGGAGCAAAGGTCTCATCAAAATCAATGCCTCTTTCTTGAGCATAACCTTTTGCAACAAGCCTAGCTTTATACTTGTCAACTACTCCATTAGGCTTACACTTCAGCTTGGATACCCACTAAGTGACAATGGCCTTCTTGCCAGGCATGAGTATGCAAGTCATGAATGGTTTTGAGGGTGAAAAGTATTCCAAATGGAAAATCTTTGTTGCCTTCTAGGACTGACATATGACATTTCTAGTGGGCATGCATTGGTTTCTACTAGAGAAATAACTGAATCAACTTGCATATTTGATGGTGGTGAAGAGGATGAAATTCAAATGGGTGAACTTTGTTTATCTCCACCTGTATTGGATGTAGCACATATGCCTCCACATTCTCTTCATTAAACACTTTTGATGTGAACAATGTCTTGCTTGCCATTGGTTGCTTTGTAGTGGCTATTCTTTCTTCCAAAAAGGACATAAAAAGAGCCTCATATTGAAAGACACTAATGGATTATGGTGATAACTCTTGTCCTAGCTCAACAAAATGACACTCTATCTCTACTAGTGCCACATCTTTAGTGATCCATGGATATGACTCAACAATTGTACATTGCACATCTTTAGCGATCCATGGATATGACTCAACAATTGTACATTGAAAAAAAGATGTTCAACCTTTCCAATTGCTCCTCTTGATTCTCTTCAATTGTACTTTTTGTTAGAACAATGGATGCTCTCTTTCTTACTATTCACTTATCTGGTGGGTTCTTTGGTTGTTGGACTCCCTAAAAGAGTTTTATAATGTCGTGTTGTTGGTCTAATGGTAGTAAAGCTAACTAGGAGCCTAACTCATTCAAGGTGTAGACTTAGATCTCAAGTTTGATAGTTTCCTCTTCCATAAGGATCCTCCATTTGATCTCTTTTGTGTCCGAATTCCTAAGAATTCTCTTGGCCTAGGTAGTTTCCCTTCTTTGGCTTCCACATTCACCTCATCTTCCACTTGTATAACTAGTTAATTCCTTTTTTTCCAATAACTTTGGTCGACTACATGTTCTAATGAAATGATCGAATGTCTAGCTCTTATCTAATACCTTCTTAGACAACATCTACTTCAATTGATCCAATTGCATAAGAAATGTGAAAATTAATCCTTGAGTATAGGTGCCTCTAATAAATCCATGCCTTGTATTGGAACCACATTCTTGCTTTATTTTCCAAAAACTATAAGAACTTTTGTCCACTTATTTATCATGATCCATGTTGAATGAAAACAAATGTAAATCATCACAACATGGAAAAATATATATGTCCACATGGCCCATAACAAAATGAGTGTGAAATATATTTAGGTCTAGATCAAGGTTTATCATGTTTAACTATGCAAAGAATTTTATATCTTTGCCTTTCCTTTCCTCCTTCCTCTTGAAATCCTCCATAAATGCTTTTAACAATTTCAAAGCCTCTCTTACCTTATCAACATATATGTGGATCTCTTAAAATTTCCCATGGAAGTCGATGACTTTTGCTTGGGAATTTTGCACACCTATAGTTGTTCCTTAAGGATTGTAGCATTCCATAAATGCAATGTATTGATTATAATCTACAAGAACGACCAAAGAGCTTAGGAATCTATGTAATCCAACTCCCTTCCTAGGTTTTTTCACTTTGGGGACCTGCCTCAAGCCATATTTAACAATTAGGCGTGGTTATCATTACCATCAATATGAAGATAATGGAGATCACGGGTGGCATGATGGAGGTTCACCTTATGAAGAGTTGTGAGCCAATATGCAAGTGACACAATTATGATTTTTTTTTTTTAACTTGGGAGAACTTGCAAGTGAAGGTGTTGTCGTTTCCATGCGGTCTTAAATCATTGATGATGATGATCGTGTTATTACATAGTTGGTGGTTAGTGATTTTTTTACACAACAAAGAAGTATGAGTTTATAATGCAAGTGTATGTCTGCCTAGGAAGACTCTTTTGTTCCTATGCATGGCCTATAATTGTCCATATGAATGCAAACCTTTGAATCTGATTTTCTATTTATGGTGCATCTTGAGATTGTGCAATTGGCACATGGATCGTTGGCTCTAATTAGTTCTTGGAGGGAATGAGGTATCCATAAAATGAGGTTATTTTCCTCTCACAAGCAGAGTACATCTCCAAGGCGATCATAAGGTTCAGAATGGATGGATGCAAGCCACTAAGTACACCATTACCTTATCACATGAAGTTTTCCAAAGATGATAATCGCAAATCACAAGTGAAAAGAAAATTCCAAATGGTAGCCTCACTTTATGGTTGTGTCAAAGATTAGACATAACTTACGTTGTTGGAGTTATGAGCAAGTTTATGACCATAACTTACATTGTGGGATTCGGGGGGTCCCATGGGCACTAGTCCCATTCACTTGTAAATTTTCTTCTTTATTTTAATTAAAGTCCGGGAGAATAGGCTAAGGCCGAACTTCTTTTTATTAAAAAAAAAAATTATGATGAGTTTACATCTGTTCATGGTATGGCATCAATATATGGTATGTTCATGGTTCACAAATTCTAGCTACGCAAGAACATGCTTACATAACCGACAACTGAAGAATGCTTGCATAACCGAAAATTCCATATATATTTTTGATTGGGAAGAAGTCAAGGCAATATTAAGAGATATGAGTGGTACCAAAAATATAAAGTTATTTGTTCATGGTATAGCATCAAGGGTACAAAAATTCTAACTATGCAAAAATATGCTTGCATAACCAACAATAAATTCATTTTGAAAGTGGTATAATCCATAATTGAAGAAAAATATGCTCCAAAATGCGTCTTGAAATCCATAATTGAAGAAAAATACATTGCAACAAGTAAAGGTTGCAAGGTTGCTACTAAAGTGTGGTACCACTTCATTTGGGAGTGGTTAGCCAAAAGTGGTACCACTTCATTTGGGAGTGGTTAGCCACTTCAATGATGGAAATTTAACTCCGTTCTATTAGATTTCAAAAATCTATTTTTATGCACACATGATCATGCGATGACCTTCTCTTGGATGAATATAATGGTTAAATAGGACCTTGAGGGAGACATGGAGCCCATTTTTGGTGATCAGAGATCAATGATAGAATTATAAGTGCTTTCTATTAGATTTTAGTTCACTGATTTTATGCACACGTGATAATGCGATGACCTTGTCTTCCATGACTCCAATGAAATTCAAGGCAAAACAAATAAAAAAATGCACATATAAAAATGTGCATACAAAATAAAATGAAAATGCACACTAAAAACTATAAATAAAATATAAATAGATATTGTATATAATATAAACGAATTAAATATATATACAAGATTATAAATGAATATGTATATTTGATTAATCATAGAATATTAATAGAAAAATATAAATAAACTATATATATATATATATATATATATATATATATATATATATATATATATATATATATATATATATATATATATATATATATATATATATATATATACACGTGTGTGTGTATGTGTGTATATTCGTACATACTATAATGAATAGGCATACAAATAAAGTATAACTTATAAAATATACACAATACACACACGCGCACACACACATATATGCATGCATGCAATCAATAGAATAAAAAGATAAATAAAATTATATGTATATGTGTATATATGTATGTATATGTGTGTTTATATACGTATATAGTATCATGAATAGGCGTACAAATAAAGTATAAATTATAAACTATACGTACACAATACACACATGCGCACACACAAATATATGTATGTATGCATGCAATTAATAGAATAAAAAGATAAATAAAATTATAACCAAATGATAAGTATGAAATATATATGAATTAAATTAAAATGAATTTATAAAAATAAACAAAAGAATACTATTATAAATAAAAATAAATACTTTCCTAAAAAAATACATATACAAGTAAAAACATTAACAAAATATATATTTTAATATATACAAACAAACAAAAATCATATATTAAGTAAGATAAATATGTTATAAATAAATATACACATTCTAGTAGGTATATATGAAAGTGATGCAATTTTGTATATGTTGAAGCTCCAAGAATGCGACTTGAAATCCACAATTGAAGCAAAATATGTTGCAAAAAGTAAAGCTTGCAAGGAAGCTTTTTGGCTCTCAAGGCTTGCTACTAAAGTGTGGTACCACTTTATTTGGGAAGGCTTAACTAGTTAACATGCATCTTAGGAAAATATCAAACGTTGAGAATGGAGCAAAAACCTTGACCAAACCATTCACAAAGTATTGGTTCGACCAATGTACAATTGATCAGGATCCCAATGGAATAGTTCATTTGATGAGAGCTTCTTTAGGTATCTAGAGTAGGTTTCCAAATCTTCACTTGAATTGTGATAAGATCCACACCTCATTGTTGAATCGAGATTATTTGAGACCCTCTTTAATTTTCCACATGTGTCTAATTTGTTTTCATCACCTTCCCTTGTGTCTTTACTTCAATCTATCATTTACTATCATGTACGGCCTAGCCTAAGCTGTGTATTCATTATAGTATTCTTCCTCGTAATTCCTACTATTTGACTTGCAACTAACTCTTTATGTTACTTCAAGTTTATTTCTGTATTATAGTAGCCCTTGTATATACCACTGGTCGCATACAATGGAGAGTTTGAGAGACAAGACATATAGAAGCCATGAAACTAGGTTTTGATTTTTATTTTCTAAGTTAGGGATGGGGGCCCCAAGAGGCTTACCCACTTAGAAGGTAGAATCCATCTACCTGCTTCATCTTGTGAAGAATACTTATACATGAAAATTACATCTAATTTGCTATCTTGCAAAGTCTACACCAGCCATTTAGGCATAGTTTTTGCCTCTTCTATATCATACCTCTCATCAACAAGTGCATCATGTAAATCTACATTAGAAACGAAATGATCTGCATCATCATGTGGAACCTGCAACGACTGTGAAATTGCCTCATTTGGACCAACACTAGAATGTCCACCTATAAAAAGAGCAGCAAAATTTATTCTATGGATGATACAAACGACAACCTCTATCAGAACTATACTGAACAAAAATACATTTCACTGCTTTATCATCCAATTTCCCACATTGTTTTTCTAACACTAATGCATATGCCTCACAACCAAAGACACACAAATGAGCAAAATGTGTCTTGCAACCATGCCAAGCCTCATATGGATTGATAGATTACAATGCTTTAGTGGGATACCTGTTAAGTACATATGCTGCACACATAACAACCTTAAGCCAGAAACTATGTGGTAAAGCTTGACTCTTGACCATACACCTCACCATCTCCATGAGTGAGGTGTTCTTCCTTTCAGAAAATCCATTTTCTTGAGGTGTATGTGGCATTGTACACTGATGTTTTATCCCATGTTCAACCAAAAATGCATTAAAATCAAAAGGCATATATCCCCCCCCCCTCTCGATCACAATGGAGGATGCCCATTTTACATGATGACATATTTTTGGCCAAAACCAAAAACTTTTTAAAGCACATAAACATTGTGGACTTTTCTTTCAATGGATATACCCATGCATGCCTAGACAAATCATCAATGAAAGTCATGAAGCAAAGATAGTTCCCAAAACAAAGTGTCTACATAGGACCACAAACATCACTGCCAACAAGCTACAATTCTGTGTAGCTTATACTGAACCATCTTTTGGGAATGAGGGACATTGCATTTTTCCCAAAATGCAGACTTCATAGACATGTTTACTAGGTGCCTCAAGTTTGGGCAAAGATGACACAATTTCAGATTTCTACAGGCATAGCAAAATAGCAAAATTCTGATGAACAAAGTGTGCATGCAAAATGTTTGCATTTGACATAGCTTGAGAATCTTGAACTCCACCTATTGAATCATTCATAGATTTTGCATAATCTATGAGCTATAGCCCATGACATAAAATGCCAGAAGCAATAATGATGTCACCATTTGGTAGGTCATGAACTCTACATCTATCGTCAACAAATTTCACAACCAAGCTGATCTTGGCTAATGATGAAACTGATAATAGATTTTTCTTGATCGATGGCACAAATAAAGCATCCAACAATGTAAAAGAATTACCATAAGTAGTAGTCAGAATGATCTTACCAACTTCCATGACATGATAAGAGGAGTTGTTGGTGCATGTGATAGTATTCTCTGTAGGGGAAGGCTTAAGTGAAGTGAAGAAACTACACTACAAGGTAGTATGTTTGGTTGCCCCACTATCGAAGTACCAAAGATCTGAGTCTACTGTAGACATACATTGTTCATGCGAAGATGGGTCATAACTGCAAATAGTAGTAAATTCCCATTCTTCATTCTACACAAGATTTGTAGATTTTGATTTGGGTGTAGAGGCCTTTGCAAAAACCATTCTAGACTCTTTTTCCTTTGCCTGTTTTGCAGCCAAGTTTGGACAACTCTTTATGACATGATCATTTCCTTTACAATATTTTCAAAATAATTTCTACTTTTTTGGTTTCTTCTCGTCTTTGTCATTCGTCTTTGATTAAGCAGAATTAGTATACTTTTACTTACTAGAAGATGAGGTCCATTTACCTTTGCCCTTCTGACTAGCTAGGAAAGCTTGATCTACAACATGGATAATGAGCTTATTCTACTTAGAATGATCTTTGTGCAACAAAACAGAGACTAACTCCTCAAATGTTAAGGCATATAAGTTGCCTTTCATCATCAATCAAAGAGTAGAAGCAAAACTCTGATATGAATTTGGAAGATCGTTCAAAACATTCTGCACAAGTGAACTATCTCGCAAGACTTCATCAGCAGAAATCAACTGCTCCTTCAAATCTTTGATCTTTGTCAGAAAAACTCTCCAATTGTTTTCAGAATCTCCTTCATTCATGTGCTCACTCTCCAAGTGTTTTTGGAGGCAAGCAACATGAGCCTCATTCCTTGCATGGTATAAGGTGGTAGGTGCATCCTAGGCATCCTTTGCTATTTTGTAGGAGCAAATGTGAAGAATAATGGCATGTTTGATAGACAAGGCTATGAATGCATGTGCTTGAGCATCTTTCCATCCCAAAAAAGTTGCTTTGCAATAGATGCAATAGGAAGTGCAACACAACACAAATAGGAATGTGAAGAACATCACCTTCAATGCCATCGACATCACCTTGGGTAACTGTATTTGCAAGTGTAGTAGGATGTTTTTCAGCACCCTCCACAATATTCTAGAGTCCTTTTGCAACCAATACATGATGCATCATATATGCTCATAATGGATAAGTGGTACCATCCAACTTATCCTCAACAACCAACATAGAAAATACATCACTGCTTTTGGCCATGGCCAGTGACTAAAATAATCTGATGCAAAAAAATGAATGTATCTCAAAAATTTGAACAAAACTACCTTGTTGACTTCTGCTAAACATGTCACAAACTTTGAGGTGCTTATACTGATGAATCGAAACTTCTACATATGTTTGACACAAAAGGATGAAATTGCCTATGTAGGCATTGTGATAGTGCATTCAAAGGTTGAAATGAGCTCAGATCGCAATTTTGACACCATATAATGAAGTTATTTTGAAGTCCTAATCACTTTGAGTTTGCTCACCAATTTTCGTGTGATTTTGCGACTGTGACTGGAGGGGTGTCTACAACACCCTAGATGAAACAATGACCTACTTTGATACCAATTGTTGGAGTTTGAGGTCTATGGAAGCACATAAACAACACAAGGAAGAAGAAGAAGAAGAAGCTTTGAACACAACACACAATATTGAATGTATTACCAAGAGAATATACAAAGATAAGTGACCCATTAGGGTTATAGGCATATATACAAGCTGGGGGGAAAAAACCTCCTAAAGAGGGAAAATAGTGCCTTGGTGGTCCTAGTGTGTTGACACACATCACTACTGAAATATATCAACAACTATCAAAAATAGAGCTTTCATATACTTAGGTATAGCTTCACCTAAGAAGGAAGCAACCAAGACAAAATTAGCTACTCCCCCTTAGAGTGTGGACTAGGTTTAACCCAATGGTTCAAATGCACTCCATGAGCCTTCCCTCTAAGGAAGATGTGGGTCATGTCCACATGTAACACAAGCCAAAAAGCCAACTGTTGGGTCACAAAATAGTTAGGGGATTCAACCACCTCCTTTTAAGTGCTGCCTCCAGTACACACTCCACCATCAAGTACGATAGGGACCCGAACCTTTCACGCTCATCACAAAGGGGATACCTACTTTTCCCTTTCCCTTCTATCCCCTCTGCCAAGTAAGGCCCCCTATTCTAACAAGCATTAACATGCATTCCACATTTGTACTAAGCAAATAACTATATGCCCTTCTATGCATGTATCGTCATGAATGCACTAGAATATAGTTCAAATATGGGCCCAACACAACACTATAATTAACGTGTTCCCACTTGGACAAGACATGGTATCTAATCATGTCCATCTTGGCCTCGCGAACATATCTTTCCTTACATAACTTAGTACGAGTAATCCACATACACTTCTGGAATCAAGATCTCATCAATGTTTGTAGAAGATCTTCGACCCAAGTTTGGATATCCAAATATTTTCCAAACCGCATTCACACATCCTCTTGAAATAGGCTGCCAATAGTGGAATACGGAACTTCTTGTGCATCATGGCCATGGAAGCTAGAGTTGACCGCACACTCTTCCCAAAGATCATCCACATCCTAATTGCGACAAGCCATTGTCGTAGAGAACTTGATCTCTACTTCGTTTCAAAGAATGCCGAGATGTTACGGGTTTAATGTTCTCAGGAGGGACATCTTTATTTGAGTTGCAGCGCTCTTTTATATCTTGAGTTACTCACATAAATGGGCTCCAACGTGAAGACTTTTATATCTGAGCAAGATTATATATGAGGTTTTGCTCATGTTCCATTGTAGTGTAGGGATTCATATTCATGGCCATGTATAAAGTACTCATGTTCATGCTCAGCAACAGCTTTGGCTTCTGATATTTTACTTTGCATTAAGTACAAACACAAATGTTTTGGTTGCTCGGTGTTTTGGTAGATAATTATGGAGAGATTTTGAGGAGAAGGCTAGAACAAGTAGAAGGATTCAACAGAGATTCAAATTATACATGAAGCTATCGTTTAAGATCTAGACAACGAATCTAGAGATCTATAAAGGTTTGCCTTCATGCATTCAAGTGCACTTTTGATATGTTTGTAAATTTAAACTTTATGGCATACATTAAACAGTGTATTGAATAGACATACTATGTGCAATCTTCACTTCTAACAAACAACATTCATTTATTTACTTTCTGTGCTTTCGATAGCAAGCTTGAATTGATCATATCTTGAATATAAATCACCCATAGAGTAGATAGAGTGCCTAACAAATGCTTATGCAAACTCACCTAGAATTGGGTCAATTCCCACATTCCTAATAGTGAATTTATTCATAGGTTGTAAGTCTTGAATGAACCTCAACGTCCCATTCCTTTTTAGGTACAATGAACCATCTATTTGAATATGGAGCTAAGGATTGCTCTAGATTTCTCATGCACATGGAATATGCTATACCGTAAAAATGATAATAGGTGGAACTAGTCTTGGATCAGTGCAACCTATCTCATGAGGATAAAGTGAAAAAGCTTTCTCATGTTTTCTAGTGACTCTTAGAAATAACTCTCATATAGAAGGAAATAGAAATGAATCATCACTTCCTATTTTAATTTGTTTAATGGTTTCATTGGTCAATGTATGTCCTATGTTTTCTTGCTCATGTAATATAGGGTTTTGTGTCACCTTCTTGAACTTCTCATCAAATCCTTTTGGTAAAGGCTGAGCAATGGGTTTTATCTTTTTATCAAGTGTTTTATACTTTGTATTGATTTGAGCTTCCTCATTTATGTGCTCCTTGACATAATTGGAAATTAGATCATATTCATCAATGGAGTTAAGAAGCACAAATCTTGAAGTTTTCACCTCTTTTAAAGATTGTTGAATTTCTTCAAATAATGAGAAAGTAGATGAAGTTTCAATAATATGATCAATGTGCTCATCATGTAAAATGTATCCTTTGTTTACTAACTATTTTTCTTGTTTTTTTATGATTTTCTGGGTATGTTTTTGGTATGAAGGAAGTGCAATTTTGATGAAGAAAAACAAACTAGAAAAATTTTAAAGATATGTACAAGGATTTGTGAGACATCAATCCAATGTCCAATGTTGTCCCGCTCAACAGTATAGTGTAGGAAAAATTTTGGTCAAAGTAAGTTCCAACTCATGTAGGCATAAGTAATCCTCACATACTTTTAGGAGATTTTTATATTTGTTCTCCATTTTGTATCTGATTTAGATTGACAATCATTACTTGGAGTGATTGCAAATTATCTTTAGATCACATCGTAGCATATGTGGACCCATTGTCCATTACTTTCGTTTCCATTCACGTCTCACATATGAAAGTTTGACCAGAAATCGCACCTATCATTATGGAAATATTTGCACATGCTCCTAGTAAAGAACCACAACTGTTATCAGTTGTTCTCATTATCCATCCATGGTATTTTTCAATCTATCATTTGAATTTATAAGAAAGTCCTTTTGAAATCACATCGATATCTGAACCTGAATCAACAAGTGCCAAAGCTGAATATGATTATATATATATATACACACACACATAAATATACACACACACACATATATATATATATACACACACACATATATATACACACACATACACACACACATACATACATACATACATACATACACACACTCACACACATGTATGGTATTCTCAAACATACTTTATTTTGTACTTCCTTACCCATCTGTGTTTACTGTATGGTTGAAGTATATATACATATTGCATCTAGTCCTCCCACCACCTACTAGAGAGATGTCTCTCCTCCCAACCTTATGCCTCTATATATAGCTACCCGAATCAACAAGGACCATAATACATATAAAGATGCATACACATCGTGTATATACACATACATACATACATACATACATACATACATACATACATACATACATACACACACACACACATATATATATATATATGTGGATACATACACATCACACATACATGCCTACATGCACACATGTATACATATACATGCATACGCAATTATAAATACACTTGCATATATCACATAAATGCACATGCATACATACACATGTGCATATTAACACATGCATACATATATCACATACATACACATGAAACACACATATGTGCATACTAGCACATGTATACATATAACACACATGAATACACACAAATATACACACACACACATATGCATACATACACAAGAGAAATTTCATCCTAAAAAATAAAGCCATATCCAAAATTTTAGGCATACTCCAGAGCTTCATGTTCTAACTAAAAAGAACATATTTTCATCTATGTGGTGGGATTCAACTATATTTTAGTTGAATAAAGGAGAACCTATTGTCTGATACCCATTCAGATGATGCAAGTTAATTATTGATACCTAGAGTAAGATCTACTATCTAATCTACTCATGTGTTTTCATTATTTCCATCATTTTGGTAAGACATCAATATAGTCTCATCTTCATTATCCTTATTAATGTCTATTATTTCTTCTATTGTTAAATCTATGTTCTCATGAAATCATCTATTGATGGACCAATATCGATTTCTAATAATTATTCTTCATCATCAATAGAATCAACACGTAGAGTATTATCATTTTCATCAAGTAGATTATTATCGTTATCATGTACAATGATTCTAATTTCTCTTTGAGATGTGGATATATCAATATGTGATGATGAATCATCAACATGACTTTATTTGATCTTTGTAACAATAAACTATTCAAGCAATGATTGACCTCTAGGTTGAACATGAATGACTTGCCACCAAGGATGAGCATCAGGGTTTTTTTTTTAATGCTTGTTCAATATGTCTAGGAGGAACATAAATTCTCTAGTAAATTGAATTATTTTCAAAGAATCAATTTCCCTAAACCTTGATAATTCCCTTCTCAATGTGAAATTGCTACCTTTATACTCAGCTCGAAACCAATCAACCTTCAAAATAACCTATCAAGTATAAAAAAACAAAAAATTATTATTATGTGCGTAAAAAAATAATAAACTATATCATAAAAAATGAAAACTTTTTTTTACCTGCTTGAACATATGAAACAATATTTTGTGGATACCAACAACAGTTCCTACATAACCAAATTTGCTATCTATAAGGTTTGTATCTTTTGATCTAGCGCGTGATAGTTGCTTGAAAGAAGCAACAATGCTAAAATCCTCTGTTTTACGTAAAAAATCAATCATTTTTATTCTAATATGCTATCCAAAATCGCACATGTTAGTGAACATTCGAGCCTATAATAAAGTGTAAATTCTTAAAGAGAAACTAATATACATATATGTGAAAAAATAGAATGTTATTAAAATAAAATTACCTTTCTTTCACAACTTATCATTAACTCCCTCTGCTCATCGGAGATTCATTCATTATTTGCATTGGCTCATTGCATTTGAGTATATAGCCAATCCGTGAAAAAAGATATAGTTGTATTCTCATTACTATTGAAATTACATCTATATCTTTTGCATATTCATCTTTTACTTTGGAGATTTTGAAGTTCCTGTTCATACTCGCTAATGAATGCTTGAATGCACTCGCTATTATATGCTACAAAAGTAGAAACATCACTTTTTTCTTGCAATGTAAATTGAAATGGTAATCCCTTACCTGATAATACCTCATCTATTATTTTTGAAGAAGGCTCATTGGTCCATGCACGTGGAGCTTCTTCATGAACTCTTTCAAGGTTTTCACTACCATAGTACGTGCACTCCTCAAGCATCCACCCTTTTTCCATACATCCTTCTGGTGCTTCTCTTTGTTGCACATAACCTTTTAATATTCCCCTAAATTGCTTGACCCAAAACATCCGTCGAGTGTTCAAAACACCTACAATCTCTATTTAATCCACAAGATAGACTAATAAATGAACCTAAATATCAAAAAATGACATTGGAAGCTCTTTCTCCATCGAACATAGTAGCTCCCTACATTCACATTTCTTTTGTGGGATCAAGTTTTTGTCAATCTCTTTTGATGTAATACACCTATTACTATCGTAAATTAAATAAAAGATATCAAATAATCTTATATATTAAATATAAAAGTATGATAATTACCTTATAAGTGATCCAAGACAATAGATCACGTCTTGTACTCCTTTTGTTGTACATCCGTCGCTAATCAGAGGTAGAATGTGGTTTAGAAAGTTATGCCAATCATGTGTCTTTAACATTGATAAGCTCTTATCATCCATAGTAAACATGTTTTTTTGAGTTGCTCCATATCTGGTACTCTCTTTTGTCGTTAGTATCTAGGGAGCAATTGCATAAGATGTTTCTTATCAATTTCTATAAAAAATTGGTGATAACTTTGGTTTTGAGTTTTGATCCTTTAAATCATTTCATAATCCTATTGTGTCTTTTAATCCAAGAAGATGTTGCCATAATGAATAACCAATATTCTTGAATATATGCATAGGATCAAGAAGATGACATATCTTTAACTCTCTCCTATACTCCAAAGAATACCATATCAATATATTCTCTGCTAGTGCCAATTTTCCTTTACCTCTTATCTATTGAGATATCAAGCTCAACATGTGATGATCCAGGATGACATGTACCAGTTTTTCGTTTCTCTAACATGTATAGTGGTCACGCTGGTATATGTCAGGACATTTCATTGAGCTTTATTAGATTTATCTACCGAGAGTGATGGCACATTTGTTCCTTGCCAGCTCACTCATTCGCGGATATTAGGTTTTTCCTTATGTACTGATCTCTATATATTACACTTGTTGTATTCTTGTTTTTAGGTCATTCTTGTACATTCCTTTTATGTAATAGAAGAAGAAGAAGAAGAAGAAGATCATTCTTCCTTGCCTCAATCTGTGTGTGTGCTTCTCCTTGAGAGTGAGAGTGTGTGTGTGAGCTCTCTTCCTTATCTCCTTCCTCGTGACATGGTATCAAAGCCAGGGCGGCTGTAGAGAGTTTGTGGAGAAGGTGACGGTGAAGATTACGCAACAAGGCGTGGAGAAAACACGATTCACAAACGACCTTCGTTTGCTACGAAAATCATCAACAAGACTTTCTTTGATCTTTGTAACAATAAACTATTCAAACAATGACTGACCTCTAGGTTGAACATGAATGACTTGCCACCAAGGATGAGCATCAGGGTTTTTTTTAAATGCTTGTTCAATATGCCTAGGAGGAACATAAATTCTCTAGTTAATTGAATTATTTTCAAAGAATCAATTTCCTTAAACCCTAATAATTCCCTTCTCAATGTGAAATTGCTACCTTTATACTCAGCTCAAAACCAATCAACCTTCAAAATAACCTATCAAAATATAAAAAAACAAAAATTTATTATTATGTGCTTAAAAAAATAATAAACTATATCATAAAAAATAAAAATAAAAATTTACCTGTTTGAACATATGAAACAATATTTTGTGGATACCAATAACGCTTCCTACATAACCAAATTTTCTATCTATAAGGTTTGTATCTTTTGATCTAGCACGTGATAGTTGCTTGAAAGAAGCAACAATGCTAAAATCCTCTGTTTTACGTAAAAAATCAATCATTTTTATTCTAATATGCTATCCAAAATCCCACATATTAGTTAACATTCGAGCATGTAATAAAGTGTAAATTCTTAAAGAGAAACTAATATACATATATGTGAAAAAATAGAATGTTATTAAAATAAAACTACCTTTCTTTCACAACTTATCATTAACTCCCTCTGCTCATCAGAGATTCATTCATTATTTGCATTGGCTCATTGCATTTGAGTATATAGCCAATCCGTGAAAAACGATATATTTGTATTCTCATTACTATCTAAATTACATCTATATCTTTTGTTTATTTGTCTTTTACTTTGGAGATTTTGAAGTTCCTGTTCATACTCGCTTATGAATGCTTGAATGCATTCGCTATTATAAGCTACAAAAGTAGAAATATCATTTTTTTCTTATATGTAAATTGAAATGGTACTCCCTTACCTGATAATACCTCATCTATTATTTTTGAAGAAGGCTCGTTGGTCCATGCACGTGGAGCTTCTTCATGAACTCTTTCAAGGTATTCACTACCATAGTACGTGCACTCCTCAAGCATCCACCCCTTTTCCATAGATCCTTCTGGTGCTTCTCTTTGTTGCACATAACCTTTTAATATTCCCCTAAATCGTTTGACCCAAAACATCCGTCGAGTGTTCAAAACACCTACAATCTCTACTTCATCCACAAGATAGACTAATAAATGAACCTAAATATCAAAAAATGACATTGGAAGCTCTTTCACCATCGAACATAGTAGCTCCCTACATTCACATTTTTTTTGTGGGATCAAGTTTTTGTCAGTCTCTTTTGATGTAATACACCTATTACTATCGTAAATTAAATAAAAGATATCAAATAATCTTATATATTAAATAGCGTACTCTCTTTTGTCGTTAGTATCTAGGGAGCAATTCCATAAGTTGTTTCTTATCAATTTCTATCAAAAATTGGCGATAACTTTGGTTTTGAGTTTTGATCCTTTAAATCATTTCTTGATGCTATTGTGTCTTTTAATCCAAGAAGATGTTTCCATAATGAATAACCAATATTCTTGAATATATGCATAGGATCAAGAAGATGAGAGATCTTTAACTCTCTCCTATACTCCAAAGAATAGCATATCGATATATTCTCTACTAGTGCCAATTTTCCTTTACCTCTTATCTATTGAGATATCAAGCTCAACATGTGATGATCCAGGATGACACGTACCAGTTTTTTGTTTCTCTCACATGTATAGTGGTCATGCCGGTATATGTCAAGGACATTTCATTGAGCTTTATTAGATTTATCTATCAAGAGTGATGGCACATTTGTTCCTTGCCAGCTCACTCATTCGCGGACATTAGCTTTTTCCTTATGTACTGATCTTTATATATTGCACTTGTTGTATTCTTGTTTTTAGGTCATTCTTGTACATTCCTTTTATGTAATAGAAGAAGAAGAAGAAGATCATTCTTCCTTGCCTCAATCTGTGTGTGTGCTTCTCCTTGAGAGTGAGAGTGTGTGTGTGAGCTCTCTTCCTTATCTCCTTCCTCGTGACATGGTATCAGAGCCAGAGTGGTTGTAGAGAGCTCATGGAGAATGTCGGGGCAAATATGAGAGAGTGTATGAGAACAATAATTGAAGAGAATTAGAAGTCATTAGATACTTATGAAGTGTGTAGAATAGCTCTCTCATCTATATGTAAAACTTTTCAGTAATGAAGAAAAGTTGTGCCCAATTTTTCTGAGTGTTCTCCTTCTGTGCTTGATCGTTTCAAGAATCCTTTTGTAGGTATCTAATTCCATAGTTAATGAGTCTATGGTTAAAGTTTGAGAGCCTAATTGTAAACATGCTGTGAGAATTATGAGTAGGAACATTTGTATGTGAAGAAGTGTTGAGTGTCTTGTGAAACAGGCACAATTTTGATGGTCAAAGTATTGATCATTTCTCAGTGCAGTGTAAAGTTTTGCACAAATGAGGAGTCAAAATCTAAGTTGGAAGGTAAGCCATCTATGGCTAAAAGCATTGCATAAAAGGGTTCTAATTTGAGAGAACCAAGCTTAAGAAGTTACAGGTGTCAAAGTCGACTGTAAAGAACACAGTTTTAGACATAGGTGACTTGTTAAGATCATTCCTCAAGATCTACTGAATCTTTTGGAATTATTTAACTTGGAGGAGGTGCGCAAACTATAGGTGACATCTTGTGCAAAGTTTTATCAAAAATGTTACACATTTGATAAGTCAGTGAGTGAGTTATGTGCAGCAGACTTTCTGTGTAGTCATCTTCTTCACAGTTTATCCAAAATTTTGATAATTGATCATTGATCCTCTAAATTGGTAAAGGTTTTGAGTTACTCTTGATATAGAGGTGCTCTAACTTCAAGGGTAGCTTGTTCTTTTGGAGATTAACATACTCTCCATCATTGAGGACAAGTTCAAAGGTATTAATTACCCATTATGCACATATATGATGTGTCTTGTATTGGTAGAAAAAGGGTTATGGCATATTATTTAGGGTATTCAAAAACAACCTACTACACCTAAAAATATAGTTATTGAAGGTGATGTAGATCGAGATGAAGATGATGCTTGCCAGATTCCTATTTGTGCTACAATTCATACTGCATCTACTACACAGAAACTTTGATGGGATGGCAAAAATGTTCAGGCATATGCATTGATACCTTTGTCTAGCAAACATGCCATTATCCCTCACATTTTCTCTTGCAAATTAGCAAAGGATGCTTGGGATACACTTATAATATTATACCAGGCAAGAAATGAGGCTCGTGTTGCTTACCTCTGAAAACAATTGGAGAGTGAACATATGAATGAAGGAGATTCTATGGACTATTATTTGACAAAAATCAAATATAAAAAGAAGCAGTTGATTTTTTATGATGAAGTCTTGCCAGATAGTTCAGTTGTGCAAACTCTTGTTAATGGTCTTCTAGATTCATATCAGAGTTTTGCTTCTAATCTTTGATTGATGATGAAAGACAATCCAAATTACTTAACATTTGAGGAGTTTGTTGCTACAAAATACCTATTTCCAGCAAGGGATGCTTCTTTTTTTGGACCCCAAACATCCATGTGAATTAGGTCTAAAACATTTGCACTCACATAGGTTCTCTTCTTGAAGGGAAGCCTTGATTGCTTTCCTTGTTGGCAAGCTACACAAATTTCATGCAACATTTTAGATGTAAAATTTGGTAGGCCTTTAACCAAGCTCCTAATTTGCATGTCCTTGATCTTTTGTAGGTTGATGTGACTTATTTGTTTATGTCATAGGTCCAACTTTGCTATCCTCTTGTCTTCATATGTGACATACATTGAATGGTGTGGTTAATTTATGTCCATTATGAACATTCTCCCTTGCTTCCTTCCTTTTCCTATGAGCTTGAAACCTTCCCTTGGATCCTCAACAAAACATCCTCTTTCATTGAACCTAAGTTGGTAGCCTTTTTCTACCATTTGGCCTACCAAAATCAAGTTTTTTGGTGATAGCAGAGACATACGATACCTCTAATAAGTAGTTTGCCCTTTGATTCCCTTCTAGATTGATATCTCACACATGTTCAATGGTATGCTCTGATTTGTCACTTGCTTCCGCATGTCCTTGATGCTTTGGGACCTACAAATTATTAAAAAGATCATTCTAACATGACATATGATTGTTACATCTATTGTCTACATACCGTACATCTTCACTAGCTTGAGTTGTATCTTCACCATACTTCATGGCAAGTAAATAATCATTCCTTTGGTTGGATGAATTGTTTGCATAGTTATTTTGGCCTCTATAATTGTCTTCGTTGTTTTAATTCCCTGGTCTTTGAGCTCTATGATAGCATTCATTAGCAAAATGACCTAACTTACCACATACAAAGCATCCATTTGAAGTAGGTTGTCCTCTTCCACCAAATCTTTGTTGGAAAACATTGATTCAATGTCTCATCGGTCAAAGTTGGTCATGTTGCTACAGCATGTATACCTATTCTTTTTACTCCCTAAACAAGCAATCAGTGTTAGGCAACATGGATAAAAGGATACTCCCAACACAGCGGTGTGGGTTCAAAACCCATCGGCAGCCTGTTCGCAAAATATTTTGATGATTTTTGCTTTTACAATAGCGACGGATCACGATTAATATTGATCATAGTTTTCTCTTAGTGATCGTATTGCTCGTGCTTTATTGAGTGCTTTTGGAGGAGCTTTTCAGGGGATAAACAAGGCTATATAACAAGAGCTTTGCTCATTGTTCAAATCATCCTTCACCTAGTTCAACACAAACTTTGGAGCTTCGTCCCTCAATAGAGGTGGTGCTTCTTAGCACATGGGGCAGCCATGGTGCTATTTTGAAGCATGTTGAGGAGCGGCTATGGAGTTCTTCTTGGAGAAGAAGAGTGTGCTCACACTCTTGCTTATGGAGAGGATTTACCCCGTAGCAGCTTGGTGGTGTGGATCGGCCATCCACTTTATGTATTTGAAGATTTTCTTCTACATGAAGATTTCGGGTTACTTCAAAGACATTGGATGGTGGTTAACATAAGAGTTACATCTTATGTTAAGAATTTAGGTACATATTCTCTTTATGCACACAGGTACTACTTGGAGTTTCTGGAGGTAGTGGCATCCATATCAGGAGGAGTCCTATTCAGCATAGGTACAAGAGAATCAATACATGTATGCTTTATGCATATTTGAATGAGGTGTTTGAGAAGGTATGTTCATATGAGTTTGAGGATTTTCGGCAGCAAACTTGTTAGCATTCTTTGCTACTTTTATATGTATGTGATCTTTCACACACATATCTGATTTAGTGTCTTCCATAGCCTAAGTTCAGATGAGGGTTTGCTGATTATCAGTTTTAGACTGATCCTTCCTCTTTCTGTCACTCATATTCACTCTTCTACAACCTATTAGGTCACACATCTCATATATATTCAGATTTTTGTCCATGCATCTGAATATGTTTGTTACATTTGTATATACACTCTTCCATCTATTTTTGTTCACATAGAGTGGTTGAGATTTTGACTCCCACATTGTAAATTGACATTTGTATATATGATAGTGTGAGTAAGCAGTGGCTTACATAACACTTTACACATGTTGTCTAATCTTTCTCTATCTTTGTCTCATCATTTGTATGATTGAATGTGGTATGTTCATGTTTTGTCAATATTGGAAGATTGCTAGAATATGTGTCATAGATCGTGGACCTATGGAACTTGAACTTGTAGTATTAGTTATGGGCCTACTAAATTTCCAACCTTTGGTATCAGAGCTTTAGGGTTTTGATAACAGAGCATTCAGGCTCTCAGACATCCAGGTTCACAAGTTCCCAGACTTCCAGGTTTACAACATGATTTAAGAGCATCTTCTAATTTTGACATTTTACATACACACTTAATCTAGATGAGTAGAGATTTGAGAATTAAACAATTCAGTCACATGTTTATTCATCAGTGTGGAGTATGAAGTTGATGATCTATTAGCAGCTGAACCCTTTTGGAAAAGTATGAAAATACTTTACAAAAAGTATTGTTTGAAGACCCAGACTTGATGAAGAGAAGGCTACTTCAAATGCAAGGAAGAACAATGGTTTGGAGAAGATGAAAGAATCATATCAACATCAAATCACAGGTATTAGTTCCTACTATCAGATTGTCATTTGTAGGTCATATCTTAGAAGAGCAGTTATGAAGAGCTTTGAAGGATTGAAGAAGTGCTTTTATACACTTTCATTTTTTGAAAGTAAAAGAATTAGTTACATCAAAATAGTTTTGAGAGATCTCTTTCATGGCAAGAAAGTTCATCTAAGAAGACAAATGTGGAGAGCATCAGCTTTCTTTTCAGCCAATCTTGTGTTGTAAGTTGGTTGGAAGTTTTTTTGCTCACATTTTGTATCTAGAGAGATAACTCTAGAAAGGTAATTCATCATTCAGACAAAAGGTTGGTGAATTCATTCATATCAGTTATTTGAAGCAGATTTTTGAAATCTGAGATATGAGGAGATGGTAAAACATGATTCTATATTCACTTCCATTTGTATACCATGTTTGTTTTGTCTCTTACTCTTAGCACTAGAGGAAGAGAAAGAGTTCATTTGAAGAAGTTAAGAGTGCTTGCTACTTCAAGATGAAGAGAACAAAAGGTATGGAAGAGAAGTTTGAAGATGTTGACATCATCAGGTGGAAGAAAGATGTAGAAAAAGAAGGGCCAATATTTCCAAAGGGAAAGTAAGACTTCCCTTTCTCTCATATTTTCCATATACTTTTCCTATTTTATCCTCTACATCCAAAGAAAAGTCTATGAGAACATCTTGTGTGAAGAAGAAGCAATTTCTTGTTTTGTACTATACTTGGTCATGTTTTAGTAGATTTTGACAAAGAATTGCATTAAGAGAAAGAAAAGCAACAAATATAGGTTTTGACTCATATATGTATGAGTTATGTATAAGTTGAAGATTTTGAGCAGGCAGCTAATATGTTCCCTCAAAAAATTCTTGAAGTATCAATAGAGAGGTACTTGGTATATGACAAGTTGCAGAGAAGTATATTTCTTCTTTATCTAACTCTTGAGGTAAAAGAGTACTTGTGGCAGATGTTGAAGACTTGGGTTGAGGTTTTATGTTTGGAAAAGATACCTCATATTCAGTATTTTTAGAAAACTTCAGAAAATTCAGATTTGTTGATGTACAAGTCAATGGAGAATCTACTTTTTGTGTTTGTTTTTTTTATACATGCTTGTATTCAAAAAGGTGTTCCATCAAATCCTATCACTTGATTGAGAAGTGGAGTTAGCCAGAAGAAAGTCAAGCAAATACTTTCACATTTCAGTCGGGTAGAATATGAAAAGATGGAGTATCAACTTGCAGCTTTTGGAGTTCTCAAGGTGAGAAGTTTTTTCACTTCTGTTTCAAGTAGGAGTTGCAGATTCTTGGAAAAGATTTGGTTAAAGAAAAGTTTTACAACTTTATGTGAGAAGCATGGAAACTTGGAGACATTCAGGTAGCAAATCAAACATTCAGTCATGAAGGCTTGATGAGAGCAGATTCTACACAGGTATTTTGTTGGAAACATCATAGATCTTGTATGATCGTGAATGATTGTAGCTCAGTGATGAGTAGCACCTCCTTTAATGTCAATCCGAGAAGACATGAGGATGGTATGAAGACCTCGAGCAAGTGAAGGCACAAATGTGTGAGTGCGAAGCACACTAACATGCACACACATACACACACACGCGCACACACAGCAAGAACAAGAGAGTAAGACAATGGAATCACTTCTATTGCAACAAAGTTCTCATACAAGCTCAAAACTATAAGAAGCTACCCCAAAAATGAGCTCTCTAGCTCTATTTATAGTTTTTGACTAGCTTTGGCCCTGTCCAGACCTAGTGTCTGGCCTAGTTAAAAATTAGGTTCCAGGGCTTATTTGAGGACTCAAACGAGATTTAAAAATTATGAAAATTGGCAGGCAACTACTTCTAAGGCTCCCCAAGCTCGAGGACTCCTCGGCTTGTACAAAGTGGAGCTACAAAAAGGTGAAACAATATTTACAAGGGTTTTTAGTGATGAGAATCACTTTTAACATGGTGTAAGGTTTTGGAAAAATTTAATGGGTTGCCTTAGTGCTAGATGTGCATGTATGCTCGTACTTGCTTCATCTGCCAACACTCTCCCCCCCTAGGGTCTGTCACCTCTGACAGACCTTTGCTCTATGGTTTGGTCAATGTAGTTCTGGAGAATGTCGGTTGCCAAGTCATGTTCTTTGATCCGTAGCCCTCTGATCAGGTCTCTCTGAAGGGCATCCCAATTGACTGTTCCCGGTATGTTTGGTTGTGGCGGTGTGTAGAGCTCTGAATGCATCGTTTGTTCGCATGCGAAGAGTTGTAGCAAATGAGTGGGCCGTGGTGTGAACACCTCTGAGTGTGCCTCCCAGAACCCCGTGGTGAACATATCATCAAAAGTTTGCTTGTACCAGGCAGGGAGATATCTGATTCGTGCATGCCATGCATAAGCAACTCGTATGCTCGGGGTTGTGCTCATATCATATAGTAGGTCATAATTACCATTAACGAACCCGGGAATCGGAGGCTGGATGTGACATACGTTGCGGAAGTTTTTAAGCACTACCTGCATCATATCCAATATTTTGAGCATCATCTGGGTAGCTACGTCTGGCATGGGGTGGAGGCGTGGAAGCCAATGTCTGATAGTAGCCATCATATATGCTACTGTAGGTGTGCCTGTTGGGGGTGCAATGGAGGGACAATTTAGCCATTGTTTACAATTTGCATTGTTCTGAACCTTGATGGCGAATGCTTTCCATGATCTCCTTCTTTGAACTGGCCCAAAGCAAGGGTTATATTTTAAATGCATGGGAGCATGGTCCCATGTCCGTAGCATTTCCGGATATGTTTCCAGTAATTTATGCCTCCAGATAGGTTGGAATATGGCCCCCTTTTTGGCTTCCTCTAGGATATCCTCTGGTTCGAACTGAGTTGCGAAGGTGGGGTATTTGTTGGTGAGGTGTTTGATTTCAGCATTATAGTCAGCCAGCAGTACAAAATATGGTTTATACTGTAACTCTGAACTAGTTATCAGTCTTCTAGGGGCCAGATGCCGAAAGTATTCTGATTGAAGTATGGTTTCTTCAATGGTCTTCATGGCCAACATCTGGTTGGAGATACGTTCTTCATGAGTCCGCCCCATTTCTTCTACCTGTTTCATCCATGCCGATGGGGGTTCCTCATATGTATCATGTCCCTCTTCAGTGATTCTGCCTCCTGGAAGAGGTTGTGGCTCATAATTATCTTCAAATGTTTCTTCCACCGGAATGACAATGGTCTCCTCTTCGTTTGGCTGATCAGGTGGAGAGGGGGGTCTTTCATATTGTAATAACTTAATCTTTAATTCAGCCACCTTCTGTCGTAGCTCCAGTACTTCATTGGTTATTAATGATTCAGGCTCTGGTGAGGTTGCAGCATTGACCATCTCTTTAGCTGTTGGTGATTGTGGTGTATGCACTTGGGATCTTTGTAGGTCCTTTACCTGGTCTACTAACTGGTCGTGTGCCTCCAAGAGGGTAGCATATTCTTCTAATGCATGTTGAATGTGTGCTGAGGGAATAGCCATGAATTTGGCGGGGTCTATAGGTGCTCCAGGGGTATTTTCCATGGCTGCTTCTAGATTCTCTTGGTTTTGTTTCTGTAGCCTTCTGTTTTCTTCTTGAGCCGCTGCTAAGTGGCGACGAAGTAGAGTCATGTTTCTTTGTAGTCTAGCATTGCGGCCCAACTGATCTCTGAGTTGTTCCTCCATAGCTTTACATGTCTCCATATACTTGGCTTCCATCTCTGCATTCGATTGTTGGAGGACAGTCACTTCGCGTTGTAATGCTGTATTACTTAGCTCCAAGGTATTGACACGTGCCTGGAGTTGAGCGGAGAGGTTGCATAGCTCTGTGTTTTTTTCTTCCAGTAACTTATATTCTTGCTTAAGTAGAGTGGCCGCTTTGAACATGGTGTCTAGTGCATTACTAAATGATGTGGATGCAGGGGTAGAGGTGGAAAATGCAAAGGGTCGGGAAATGGGGAAGGGAAAAGTGGATGATGTGCCTATGAGTGAAGTGAAATGTGATGATGTTGGAACAACCATGGTGGTGGGTGCTCCTGTGGGTGGTGAAATGTCCATGGGCTCGGACGTGATAGTGGGTGAAGTGTGAATCGTGAACACGGGAATGGTAGGTGGTGTGTTAGTGGTGGCCGTGAATGTGGGGGAGTTGGGTTGGGGAAGGGACTTTTTATTATAATTCTCAACTTGTTGGAGTATATTTACAAGGTTTTTCCAGAATGAAGGTTGGGTGACTTGGGTTGATTTCGAGGGGGTTAAAAGGGGTACAGTGGGTAGGGGTTGGGAGGGAGGAAATGTATTGGCGGATGGAAATGGGTGTGTTAAGGTTTGGCTAGTGGCCAGTGGATGTCCGAGGGCTGGAAGATATGAAGGGTGACCTCTTATAGTTTGATCGGTGGCAGGATGACCTATATGGGGCTCAAAAAATTGGGTGGAAGTGGTGGATGTAGGTAAAGGGGAGGATGGAGAAAGGGTGGTGTGTATAACGGTTTCACCATGGGTGGATACTGGTTGTTCAGGAAGGCTAGTGGGGAAGGGTTCTGAGGGCTGGATGGGAGGTGATGGTGGAGATGTTATCTGTGTATTTACATCAGGTTCCTCACTATGAGTTGGGCTGGCCATGTGAACATCTTCTGAAGTGGTGGTAGGCAGGGCGGTAGAGACTTCCATTTGAATCATTTTTCCCCTTCGCGGTCGCGTATCGATCCTTCGTTGGTCATATTGATGGGTAGTGCGCTGTACCATGGTCCTCATGGCTTCCCTTATTCCGTAGGTTTCTGCCAAGAGATTCAATGATTCTACGAAATGCGGGTCGACATTCTCCGCTTGCAGCATCTCGTTCACTAGTGCTTTATTTGCCTCTTCTGATAACTTGTGTCTTTTATGTACCTGCTTGATTGTCTTGTAGAGCCGTTTGAGTTGTGCCGTGTAGGCAGGAGCTTCCTCTTCACTCTCCTCTGGTTCATTTCCCCGTGCTTCTTCCTGATTCTGTGTGCTTTGAGCATGACGATGTTGTGTCTCATCTTCCCAATGTACCCTTCTTGCCTCACTCTATGGCTGTTCTCTTTGGGAGGATGATCCGAGACCGGCATTGTCAGAAAAACACTCACTATCAGATAAGTGGGCAGTCTGCAGGAAGTTTTCAAAGTCAAAAGTTGGATCCTCTGCTAATGTGGCCATGGATGCAAACTCAGCATCGGTGGGTAGTGGAGGGGCAGATGGGGTGGGATGTACCCTATCCCCTGATTGTGTTCCTTGGAGATGGATAGTGAAAGGGTCTACTTGGGCCTCTTCTCTACGGGAAGCTTCTGTTGTGGCCTCACAAGGGATGAGAACCTGTGAAAGTGATCCACGCATTCTTTTCGCAGGTTGAACCCCTGACTTCCGCCCCTTGAAGAATTCTAGCTGTGAGTATTTAAGGGCCCTTGCGATCGGCACATCATAGGCAAGGCATCTATAGACAATTCTTGTAATCGCACAGCAGCCATTTAAGGTATGCTTCCTCACGCCTCGCTTGCCTGCTTCATATAACTGGTCCAGAATCCATACGGGCATTTTAATTGGCAAGCCTCCAGTCTCTGCTAGGTATAATCCATACCATATTTTCTTATGAGGTTGGGTGAAGCGGTCTTGAGCTGGAAATGTGAAGTGTTGAAGGCACATCCGTAGTGGTATGGCGATGTTGGGGGTGAGGGCACACATTTCTTTCAACTTCTTGATTTTGTTGTTCTTCATCGACTCTGGTATCAAGGGATCTCGATCAGAGGGTACATGGGTGCCATACATCTGAAGGGCTTCCCTGATTAAAGTAATATTCAATTCAAACTTCTTCATTTCTTCCTGGTTTGATAGAGAGGGCACCAAGAATGTGCCTGAATGATCTTTATCTCTTGTCGGCTTCAGTGTGGCAATCAAGTAGTAGCACCTGAGAAAATCCGATCTAGGCAAAGCTGCACTAAAGTAATCTTGCAATCCCGCTTTCTGCCAGATATGCTGAAGAGGAGCTGCATTCTGTAATGTTTCAAATTCTCTTGAGAAGAATTGGAATGTCCACCATACTCCTCCGAATTCCAACTTGGATTCCCAGATATGATCTGCGTCTCCCAAGTCTCCTGGCATCTCATTGAACCAATGAGAATGCCCCTTTACTCTTTCTGTTAAGCCACTTGGTGGATCCGGAATGGGAATTCTTCTCACGTTCAAAAACTCTTCAAGCCTAGCTGTCGGTGGAGCCTCCACAGGCATGGTATCCCAATTGCTTTGAGTGCTAGTGCCTGCCTGAGAGCTCGTGCTTGCTGCTGCTGCCATGGGAATCGAGTGCTTATCTGCTAGAAGAAGAAAGTCACATTAGTGTTGCATAGGAAACAGGATGTAATGGTGTTCCCTTCACAATACTAACATGACAATCCCGAAGGTTAGTGGTTAGAGGTGAAGTGCTTGTGATAGATGTGAGTGGTGATTAGAGGTCAGTGTCATCCTAGATGCATACTTTGGTTATGCAATGGACTCAGAATGCGCCTATGTCAGAGTGGATGGATTTACAAAATTGGGTCAGGGGGTTTGATACATGGTTTAACTCTCCAAACTTTGATAGAGGATTCGTAGCTCTTAGAGCTAAAGACAGGTAGAGATTTATGAACTAGAGTGTGATGGATTTGGGACGTTTTGGGCACCCATTTCCAGACATTCCTCGGTTTGACTGAGTGTGGGTCAGGGTGGTATTTAGGTAGAGTTCCTGCGTTGTTAGTCGAGAGCACTTGTGAGTGTTGAATTATGCCAGTAACTAGAGTTGGAGCTATTTGGGCTCGTAAACAGGCCTTGGGCACCCATATGTGTCTAGCATTGGGGCTAGCCTTCATTCACCGCTTAGGGACCCAAATAGACGTGGTGCGCCTAGGAGGTTGCCTAGGGTACTCCTTCCATTTTGTCATTGATGGTGTGGCTTGTTTTTTGGCTCCTCGAGAACCTGCTATTAGAGTTGTGGGTTTTCCATCCTTGCGTATCCAGATCTCCTTCGCGCCACGAGGTACTCCGTGTTGCACTGGTTGGCGCTCCTGCCTCTTGATCAGCGGCCTCCTTCGTGTCGAGTGATGTTCGGTCTGCCTGTTTAGAATCTTCTTTGAATCAGCTTGGAACTCCTTATTGGCTCCAGTACCTTCGGTAAGATGGCCACTCCTCTGCACCATAGAACTCTGGACAAGAACAGCATTGTTACCTTCATGTGGATTCTTGGAGAGACAAGGAGTTGGTGCCCTTCCTACTGGTTTGAGTGCTTGATTTTCTAATTCAATCGTAAGATAGCTTTGGCCTGCCCAAGCCTGAAGAATTCCACTTCTTAGGTTGAGGTTGACTGCGTGATCATAGATCTAGTCTTGGCCCAAGACAAGAGGCTCGGTAAGATCCTCGTCTTCACACACTAGCACTTTTGCTGGCATGAGGACCTCTTGAATGTAGAGGGGAAGTTCCACCTCTCCCATGCAAGGGGTTTCAACACCTCCTAATCCTATCAGATATGCTTCTAGGGGTTTTACCTCCAATTGCAGCTGCTGGCAGTAAGAAAGCCGAACTGCACTAGTGGCTGCACCTGAATCAATTAAAGCTCTTACGGTCCTTGTACTGTCTCCTTGTCCAACTTCTAGGGTCACAAAAGGTCGTCGATCCACTATCCTATGGGTACGTTCACCTGAAGCCTCACACATGGCCATGTGATAGCCGGAGACTCTTGAGTGTCAATCATAGGCTGATCTCTCCCTTGCCTCCTCAATTTCATTCGTCGGATGCGCTCTAAGGCCTTTGCCTGTGCTTCTTCTCGAATTCGTTTTTCCTCCTCTTTACGTTTCTTGGCAGTGTTGAGCAGATTTAAAATCTCTTCAGTTAGGGGTTCTTGGTATAACTTGACTCTACATCCGCTTATGTAGCTAGGGAGAATATCGCCTTCCAAATTTGCTAGTTGTACTACCCCACTAGTTGAAATCCTATTTATGATCATAGGTCCATAGCCTCTTTTCTCTAATTTTCGTGCATGCTGCTTCAATGTGTAGACTAGGACTAAGTCTCTCGCTTTCAAGCCTTTATCCTTCACATGTGTATCAAAATATGCCTTTTGCCTCTTCTTCGCTGCATAGATTCTTGCTGCAACTCTCAATCGTGTCTCGCCTAGACGTTCAAGATCAAAGATTCGAGAGGAGAGTTCATGGCCTGTCTAGTCATGCTCTTGTGCTACTTTCAATGTAGGTATCAAAAAGTCCAAGGGTAGCACCGCATTCTGACCAAACACCATCTGAAAGGGTGTGGCTTAGAGTACCGTTTTATAGGCCACTCGGTATGCCCAAACAGCATGGTGTAGTTGTTTGTCCCAATCAGAGTGTTTATTGTTCACTAATTTTGTCAGTACATTGCATAAGATCTTATTTGTACTCTCAGCCTGGCCATTAGCTTGGGGGTGATAGGGGGCAGACTTCTTATGTACTACCAAGAATTCTTGGAGCAGATTTTCAATAACTTCATTCAAGAAGTGAGTCCCTCTATCACTGACTAGCTCTATAGGTAATCCATACCTGGTGAACACATTCTCAAACAAGAACTTAGCTGTTGTTTGTGCATCGTTCTTTGTTGTGGCTTTTACCTCTACCCACTTAGTTAGATAGTCAGTGGCCACAATGATATACTCAGCATGTGAACCCTTAGCTGGGGGATTGATAGGGCCTACAAAGTCTATTCCCCACTTAGAGAATGCACGTCCACCCATCATAGGTTTCAGTGGCATCTCATCTTTGCGTATAGGATACTGAGTTCTCTGACACATGTCACACCGTTTCACATAGGTATGTGCATCCATGTGAAGGGTTGGCCACCAGAAGCCCGCAAATAGTATTGCCTTGATCACCCAATCTGGTCCAAAGTGCCCTCCTGCTACACCTTGGTGAGCCGTTTCCAAGAACTTTAGATATTCACTCTCATGAACACAAAATCTTAGGTAACCATCTTTTCCACGCTTGTATAGATTATCACCAATGAGTGAGTAATCTAGGGCTTCTTGTTCTAGACTTCTTTGCCTCGTCATAGTCATGTCTGGAGGGAATGTTTTTGTCTTCGGGAAGGATACTAGGGGTTCACTCCAATCCGGCACTATGGACACTTGATAAAGAGTGGCATGTTCCACAGGTGGTTTAGTGCAGCAGATTGGGCATTCCTTGCACAACTTCTGGACATCAGCTTCCATAGTCGGCCAATGCACTCCTAGTCTCCTCAGGGTCTATAGGGTTCATTGTTTTGAGTAGTGTTGCTCTAATGCACCTACATGTGCTAATTGCAACCACTTAGCGTACTCGTCCTCTTCCACACAACAAGCCAAGATCCCTTGATCTGTGTGCTTGTACATACTTCCTGCCATGATGTGGTACTTTTGGGCTTTTACTACCTCTCTATCCTGTGTGGCTATTACTGGGTGGTTAGGCCCGTATGTCAATACTGGCACTAATGGCTTAGCCCACTGCGGCACCACTTCCAAATTAAACAAGTAAGCATCATGTAAGTCATCTGATACTCCTTGTGGGGCCTCTCCAGATGTGAGCCTAGAGAGATGGTCTGCTCTCAAATGAGTCCTGCCTTTCCTCACTACTACCTCAAAGTCATATTCCACTAGTAAGAGAAACCATCTTACTAATCTGCCTGTATTACACGGCTTGTTTACCAGGTATAGTAGAGCTTGGTGATCAGTAAAAAATTTGAACTTATTTGCAAGCAAATAGTGTCTAAACTTTTTAACCGCGTACACCATACCTAATCCTTCTCGTTCGATGGTTGTATAGTTCCGTTCAGCAGCATTCAATTGCCTACTGGCATAGGCAATAGGGAGATCCATATTACCTTCACCCGTAGGTTGTGCAAGTACACATCCAATAGCATAATTGGAGGCATCTACATGAACATGGAATGGCTTGTTCCAATCTGGTGTGGTCAAGATTGGTGCTGAACATAATCTTCGTTTAAGCTCCTGGAAGGAATTCTCACATTCATCAGTCCACTCAAAGTTGGTCAGAAGTCCGTACATGGGCTTTGCAATGACAGCATACATGTGAATGAACCGGCGATAGTAACCACAATGCCCCATGAAAGCCTGTACTTCCTTGACGTTCTTTGGCCTAGGTAGTTCTGCGATGGCTCTCACTTTCTCTTCATCAGTGGATATGCCGTTCTTAGACACTATGTGTCCTAGAATTTTGCCTTGCCTGACCATGAAAACACACTTTTCTGGGTTCAAGCAGACTTGATATTCTCTGCATTTATCAAAGATTTGTCTGAGTTCAGGTATATGGGTCTGTCTAATGTTGGAATGAGCGCACAGATCATCAACATAGACTTCCAAATTCTTCCTCAAGAACTCTTTAAACACGTGACACATCAATCTTTGAAAGGTAGCTGGTGCATTAATAAGCCCGAATGGCATTACCCGAAAGGCAAATATGCCCCACTCCGTGGCAAAAGCCGTCTTATGTTGATCCTCTGGAACAATGGCTACTTGATTGTAGCCCGAAAACCCATCTAGGAAGCTGTACACTTCCTTGCATGCTACCCTTTCTAATAGATGCTCAGTGATAGGAAGCGGATAATTATCTCTGATAGTGGCTGCGTTAACCTTCTTCAAGTTAATGCACACTCATAATTTACCGTTCTTCTTGGGCACCACTACAATGGGGGATACCCATTCAGTGTGCTCAATTTCATAGATAAACCCAGCTTCCACCAAGCGGTCTATCTCCTCTTTAATCTTGGCGGCATAGTTGTCATTGTATGTGTAGGGCTTCTGCTTAGAGGGTCTGGCATCTGAGGTCATGGGGATTGTTTGTGAGCATATGTCTTGGTCAACACCCTTCAGATCCTTGTAGCTCCAAGCAAATACATCTCTGTATTCTCTTAGCAAGGCTATCAATTCATGCTCTTCGTCTTCCGTCAGGTCATGGCCTATGTACCTGCATCTCTCCTCTCCTTCTTCCACAGCTACCACAATTTTCTTGGTGGTTTCTTTGTTATCATAGGCCTCCCCTGATTGCGCCTCTCGTTTAGGCATTCTGATCATGACTCTCCTATCATCTATCTCATACTTCTTAAAATTTTCCGGAATCTCAAACAAAGATTCTTCCTCTTCTGGTGTGACTTCTCTCTTCTTTCTTTTCTTTCCTTCCTCCTTCAGGGTCACATGTGTGGCTAGCCTTACATCATTTGTAAGCTCTCCATGCCTCTGGGGTTGAAATTCTACTTCATAGAAGTATTCTTCATCTGATGCAAAGGGTGGGTCCATAATGATTGACTCTAGATCGGAGTCACTTGCATCCTCAAATGCATCAGGGCTAGGTTCACACTCTTCTAACACTGCCTCTCCCATGATTGGCTCTATGGAGAAGACTGAAATGTCATAGCCATCTTCATCATAGTGAGGTGTCCATTGTTCTTCATTGATGACTACATCCATTGTTGCTAGGATTTCTGCCCAGCCGTGGGGTTCAAATTCCTCGTCAGGAAAGACTACAGGTGCATAGGCTGGTCTTGAATTGATCTATGTGTTTCTTTTGCACCTACCTCTCTGGCTTTTTCTCTTTTCTCTTCTTCTACTGCCACTTTGCACATCCATAAGTGGGTGTCTTCATGCATCCATGAGGATCCTGATCCTATGGAATGCACAGATTCCGTATCATCTTTGGCTCTATGGATGGGATTCCATTGGATAGGAGGGACATCTCTATGAGAGTAATCTTTGAGATTCACTTTGGTCGTAACACCTAAGTGTTGCAGGTACAAGGAATTGGTTCCCCAGTCCTATACCACTTGCAATTGTCGCATAAATGGTCTTCCCAAGATCATTTCATAGGCATGATTTTTGCTAAAATCACATATAGCAAAAGTATGCTCAAACTCAACACCACATGTAGTGAGAGTTATTCCTTCTAGCAATCCTAAGGGCCTTTCAATATGACGATCGGCCATCTGCAATTTCATTCTCGTTGGTCAGAGTGCTGGCTTGCCCCAATACTTCCATAGGGAAGTGGTAGCAATTGCAACTCCTGCACCTGAGTCCAAAATTTCCTTGGTTGTGTATCCCTGATGGGTAACTGGGAGATAGGTATTTCCTTCTTCTCCTTCACTCATGTCTCCTATCATATCCAATGGTATTTCAGGCACTGTTCTATGAAATCCTACCTGGGAACGCGATTTCGCTATGTCTGGCACTTGTTTGGCTACGTGTTTCCACACTTCTAGCTTAACTTTGAGTAGCTCTTCTAAAGTGAGATTGCACTGCACTTTAGTGTTCTTTACTACCTCTGTATTCCTAGGTATGATTGAATCTTCGTTTCTTATCATGACTGTGGGTGCTCTCAGGCAAGTAGACTTGGTTTCCCATGGGCCTGTGAAATGTGGTAACTCTTGCAAGGAATTAGACTCAAAGTCTAACCTCTCATGAGAGTGGACACTTTTTCCTGTTCGTCATAAATAGAAGGGATGTCCTGTGGGAACTGATCATGTGCGTCATCCACGAGTTCAATGGGAGGAGGGGCTTCACTTTCATTAGCCCATTTGTCTTCTTGAATCTCTCGTAGGAATTCTGGAGTGAACCTATTCATAGAAGAGGAGGTGTCTGGTTCAGTGGAATTAGGCACATAAGCTTCCTGTGGGGGATGGCTTATGTTTTTGCTTGCCTCATCTCTTTCTCGATTTTTTTCTTCCTTGGAAGATCTTGCAATTATGCTCTCTAACTTCTCTAGGAGTCCATCCAAGTGCAATTGTGTCTTAGCTGAGCCTGAGTGGTTGAAAAGGCGACTGGCTTCAAACATGGTCTGAGCCAATGCGACCATTTTCGCACACAGCTTGGTTCTCTCTATCTCTAGGTCAGCTCTAGGGTAGCACTTATCATGATCCGCCACATTTGGCCCTTCTTGAATTCTGGCTTGATATGCTTTAAGCATCATATCTAGATCTTCAGGAGTGGGATCGGCTAGGACTGATCCTACTCTGGGTGGTGGGTGGGTCAAGGGTGGTGTATTGAAAGGTTGGGGAATGGAAGAAGATGGATTGGCGGGTAAAGGGAAAGGTGGTGGATGGGTGGTGTGAGAGTGGTTTTGAGATGTGAGTTCACTTATCTTTGCTTTGGTTTCTCTCAAGCTTGCCTCAAGTTCACTCATTTTTTGTGACCATTGTCTTTTCATTCTCTCCCGGCTATCTCTCCATGCTCTTGTCCTTTTCTTGGTTATACTCTCTGTCTCACTAACCTCAGCACTCTTTTCCTGCCCTACTCCTTGAGTTTGCTGCAAGGCTTGGGCTCTAGTGACCACATGCACTGGGGTTGTGGCACTTATACTTCTCGTAGATCTACCACTAACCCAATGACGTTGATAGGAGTGATTTTAGGCATGTTATTAGGGTTCTTTGGGCAATCTCGTAGGAGATGCTCTTTTCCGTAGTCTTGACAGAAACCCTGAATTGTCACTGGTTGGGATTGTGTAGAGGCAGGCAGTGGACAATCACGTATAAGGTGATCTCCCTGACATCTGAAGCATGGTCCTCTAGGGAATGGGGGCCGTACCTGCCTAGGTTGAGGTCTAGAGTTGGGGTTTGTGTACATGACATTAGCATACTCAAGCTCCCCACTATTTTCACTTGGATCCTCATAATAGTATGACTCGTTATGCTCGGGTGACTGCATGTAGTAAGCCTGTGGGCTATCAATATGTGTGGAGTCAAAACTATGGTCACTTGGATCACTGTCTGATAGCATTGGGGTGACTGGAACTATGGCTCTATTCGGATTTTCTTCAGCAGATGCATATTTCACTGGGATCACATTGGTTGGAGCAGGGGATTGCTGCACTAGGACTGGTTGAGGTCTCTACTGCCCTTGATAAGGTGGCTGATAAGGTTGTTGTGGTCTGTTGTATTGTTGTGGAGGGTATTGATTCTGGTATCTACCGTGTTGTGGATATGGCTGAGGGTAATTTTGCCTAACAGTTTGTTTGCTATATGGGCAGTCCTGTGCAGAGTGGTTGGTGTACCTTCGCTCTATGGTGCAGTACTAGCTACTAGGATTCACCTGGGGTTGGGCCATAATGGGACATACATTTGCCATATGGTCACCTCCACAAGTGTAGCACCGCTTAACTGGGGCAAATCTTGGAATTTGTTTGCTAGAGACGCCTAGTTTTTGAGCTACCTTCTCGGCAAGTTCCTCAATGGATGTGGATTGACCAGATGTGAGGCTACTAGAGCTATCAGAATCCTTATAGATTTTTGATAGTTCTAACTCGTCACCTAGATTATCCTCAATGTCTATGCACATGCGCACGCACTCTTCTATAGTTTTGGGGTCCTTCAGATACACATATGACCTGAGCTTGGTGCTCAACAATCCATCTAAGAACAAAGCCACTTGCTTGGCTGGTGTGGGTAGCTCAGGCATCGGGCACCGCTCTAGGTATTGCCTAAACCGTCTTCCTGCTAGTTTGACCGTCTGTTGAGGTGTTTGCTTGAAGCTATGAATTAGTGAGGAAGTGTTCTGCCTTATACCACTCTTAGAAAACTCAATGATAAATGCCTCTAGGAGCTGGTCTATGTTTCTGAAATGCCTCTCGTTCAGTGGTTGAAACCACGTAAGGGCAATGTTCCTAAGGGTTAGACCAAAAGCATTATATTGTGTGAATAGGTCCTCTACCTGTTCAGCTTTCAAGACTTGCCTAAATTCTGCCACATGGTCATAAGGGTCTCCAGTGCCATCGAAGTAATTCTTCATGGACTTCACCAGTTGAGTTGGCCTCAGGGTCCTAGTGTGTTCTCTCGGCCTTGGCAAAGGGAAATCGTCAGCATTCCTTTGATTCCATGGGGCTCTATGTCCCTCAGGTTCCACTCTATTTCTTTCTGTTCCCGTTCTTTCTCTTCCCAGGGAGTTGGCAAAACTTACCTCAGGTTTGTCTCTACTTCTATCTCCTTGAGCTCCATGAGCTTGGGAGGTGCCAGCTCCTTGGTGACAGTAGGACATATTGGACCGTGGTTGGGGAAAAACCAATTCACCCTTCCATGTGTAGGCATGTCTGCCATGCTCGGTGACCACGAAGATCCTCTCTGATGTATTGTCTAGGTAGGTTACTTTGCCTAGGCTATCAGGGTCTTTAAACTCATAGATTGTGAGAGCACTTACTTCCTGAGGCTGGGCAGGTTTATACCTCCAAAAAGCCTCATCAGTTTCTCGATTTAAAAGCAAATCTATGCTTTTATTATCTTGTGGAATCCACTCTGGATTCATGATTCTGGTCAAGATAGATTTACCACGGGGAGTTCTTGGCTCTCTCTCTAAATTCCCTTGCTCTATATCACCCATGTCGGTCTCCGCAATCACATTTCCAAACTCATCAGTTCTATCACGAAGAGTGGTGACTACATATATAGTCCCCTCTTTATCTAGGTATGCTCCATTCTCAAACTTGACTACCGGGTGTTCTAGTCCATGGGGTTGATCGGGGTTCTTAATCTGGACCACAGATCTTCTCAGTCCGTCTTCGTAGATGCAAGCATCTAGACAATTAGTCCTGATGTATTCCAATTGAGTCTTGTAAGGTCCCTCTGGCTTTTCTAGATAAGCCACCCCTGAACTACCTACTGGTCTCTCCATGTGATAGGACATTTTAGAATCACTTGTTTCTGATTGTGGAGTGTATGGGTAATCACTCAACTGCTGGGCCCAAGACCTAGCAGTGTGATTGACACTAGCTTCAGAAGATCTAAGGCTTTGTCTGTCTCGGCCTAAGTGTCTGCCTGACCTAAGGTTCATATTCCTGGTTTATCTACCCCCTTTGGTCCCAAGTACACTCTCGTTGCAGGTTATTTTGCACCAATCACTTTGTTCTTTTTAGTTGATTATTATGTTTATGAACTTGTCGGATATCTCGGCGTCCGGAATACTTAAGTGAATTTCGCACTTGATAATTGATCGATTCAAGTTTACTTTTTTTCCTTAGGGTTTTCGCACTTAAGTCCTACTTAATGCTTGCACTTGATTGATTAGTTCTCTTAGACTTATTTTGTGCCTGACGCTGACCTAATTAATTACCACACCTAAGTCGTACTTAGCCTGGGCTAGGAATTGACAAAGGAGGGTTGAGAGAACTCCCAACCTCAATACTCTGGTTGCTCAGACTTCTACACCAGCCCAGGAAGCCTTCTCCCAAGCTTGGTACTCACCCTTGCTAGCCTGCCTTGGAATACCTTGAGTGCACGCAATGTTCCTGCAAAATTTCACAAGTTAATATAGCTCATTTACCACAATGAATTGAAAGGCACACATCAGCAATTATGGACCCCCCTTGGAGTAACTCACTGATCCCCTAAAATCTTATGATCACCTAGTTCCACCTAATGGTCAACTTAAAAATACATGTTCTAAAACTCCACGTATGATTCTTACAAAAACCAGTCAAGCTCCACGTAGGATTCTCAACAAGCTTTCCAACGAGACCAAAATCTCATCAATCAGAGTTCGTATGGTGAAGTTATGACCAATCAGGCACTTAGGGGTCAAAATAGGCTCTCAGGGTTCAGGAGATCCCTCTCTGGTTTCTAGGTCTTTTGCCCCCTCCTAAGGCTCTAATGTTATCCCAATGTGTCTAAAATTAAGCCCAAATATACCTCAATTCACTCAAAAATTCACTCAAAAATTTTCATGCGTTAAGGCCGTGTATCGCGATAGGTCGGGTCGGTGTGTCGCGATAGATGGAGGTGTCGCGATAGATGGAGGTGTCGCGATAGGTCGAGGTGTCGCGATACTTGGGAGTGTCACGATAGGTCGGGGTGTCGCGATACTTGGGAGTGTCGCGATACTTGGGAGTGTCGCGATACTTGGGAGTGTCGTGATACTTGGGAGTGTCGCGATACTTGGGAGTGTCGCGATAGGTCGAGGTGTCGCAATAGGTCGAGGTGTCGTGATAGGTCGAGGTGTCGCTATAGGTCGGGGTGTCGCGATACTTGGGAGTGTCGCGATACTCCGAGGTGTCGCGATAGGTCGGGAGTGTCGCGATACTTCGAGGTGTCGCGATAGGTGGGGTCGGTGTGTCGTGATACTCCGAGGTGTCGTGATAGGTCGGGGGTGTCACGATATTTCGAGGTGTCACGATAAGTCGTGGGTATCGCGATACTTCGAGGTGTCGCGATAGGTCGGGGTGTCGCGATACTTGGGAGTGTCGCGATACTCCGAGGTGTCGCGATAGGTCGGGTTATGGTGAATTTTGATGTTCTGTCTAGTAATCCTAGGAGCTCTAGGCCTGCGCAGTGTTGTGGTGCACCCAAAATCTTGATCGGGTGAAGTTTTTGGAGTGTCGCGATAGCTCGAGCTCGACGCCTCGGGGCTTGCGCAGACAAAATCTGTACCTGCTGAGCTTGCTGGAGATGATGATGGAGCTGCAACCTGCAAGAAACATGCAAAAAAACACACACAAGCAAGAACACACACTCGCTCTCTCTCAAACTCGCACAAAGCAAATGAGGAAATGGTTTGGAAATGAGAATATAAGGTGGAGAAGGAGATGAAGATGGAGATGAAGATGGAGATGGAGATGGAGAAAAATCAGAAATTTACCTACTACTTACCATTCCAACGCGTCCTCTCTACGTCTTACCATCACACGCTCGTCCTCAAAGCTCGAATCCTCGGCAACGGCACCAAAATTTGGTGTAGCTCAGTGATGAGTAGCACCTCCTTTAATGTCAATCCGGGAAGACATGAGGATGGTATGAAGACCTCGAGCAAGTGAAGGCACAAATGTGTGAGTGCGAAGCACACTAACATGCACACACATACACACACACGCACACACACAGCAAGAACAAGAGAGTAAGACAATGGAATCACTTCTATTGCAACAAAGTTCTCATACAAGCTCAAAACTACAAGAAGCTACCCCAAAAATGAGCTCTCTAGCTCTATTTATAGTTTTTGACTAGCTTTGGCCTTGTCCAGACCTAGTGTCCGGCCTAGTTAAAAATTAGGTTCCAGGGCTTATTTGAGGACTCAAACGAGATTTAAAAATTATGAAAATTGGCAGGCAATACTTCTAAGGCTCCCCAAGCTCGAGGACTCCTCGGCTTGTACAAAGTGGAGCTACAAAAAGGTGAAACAATATTTACAAGGGTTTTTAGTGATGAGAATCGCTTTTAACATGGTGTAAGGTTTGGAAAAATTTAATGGGTTGCCTTAGTGCTAGATCTGCATGTATGCTCGTACTTGCTTCATCTGCCAACAATGATCATGAAAGATCTTGAGTATTTATGAGTCAGATGTCTATCCTTTGTTTGTGAAGATTCTTAACATTGAAAGAAGTAAGTCAAAGATTCAGATTTGTGTTGCAGAGAAATAGAAGATACTTCTTATGTTGCAGAAGATTATGGATCCTAAAATGCTTTCAGTAAGGTTTTTTGTCATCATGTAATAGATCAGCTAACCTTATTCTTTAATATGGAAAGTTGAGGAAGAAACAGTGGAAGTTATTAGCAACTGCACAGTGCTAATAAAAAGGGTTCAGAGATTTTGTTTCAGATACAGGTATTGATCATTGAAAATTAGATTTATTGAAAGAAGGAAGACGTTCCAGATTTCATAAAGTCTGATATATTTGAAGAATTCTGGATACTAGTGTTAAAACATCGAGGCGGGTGATGAAACATGAAGACTTATTTTCAGCCATATGTGAAAGAATGCAGAGTCATACCTATAGGTATTCCTATATTTCCTTTGTCAGATTATTTTTATGTTCCAGCTTTGAAAGAAGAAGGAAGAAGGAGAATGTTTGGAGAAAGTTCCTCTTAGGGTGTTCCTATTCAAGAGAAGGTTCCAGAGTTCTATTGAAGAGAAGTTTTATATTTTAGAGATGTATGTTTTCAAAAGTGCGCACATATATGTTTATACCACGTTCTGAAGGAAAGAGGTATGAAGGATTTACAGATTAAACAAGAATGAAGACATGATGACATCATAGATATGATACTTTGATGAGACTCATGAATTGAGTTGAGTTGAGTTAACTTGAGTATAGTCAGAGATGAACCAACTAGTGTTCATAATACACTAACTTGTGATTTGTCAGTCACAGGTTCCAGGATTCAGTTCCTGATGTTGTTTAGTGTATTTACATGACACAGCAAAAGTACGTTGAGAAACCTTTCGTAAGGTAAGTGCAAATATGTGGATTCTAGTGTATGTTTACAGGTTTGAGAAGATAGGTGATAGCAGGTTTAGAGTCAGTACTTGCTACATTTGTTATCAAGCAAATGATTGCTTGATGAGAACACTATTGGATATCTAGTTTGCATATTTTCTCACGTATTATGGTTCACATTCAGCAAGTTCAGGTGTTTCAAGTTTGAAGGAAAGTCAAATTCAGTTTTGAAGAAAACTTTTGAAAAAAAGATTTGAAGGTCAATTTGGGGAGTACAAGTTTGAAGCTTGTTGGAGAAACAATCACTAATTGGACATATATTTGAAGTTCAAATCTTAGGAAGAAAACCCCATGCCTATGTGAAGGGACAAATTCACAAGTGTATCATATTTGTAAAGTTAGTTCACTTTAGTTCTAGAAGTTTTTTAAAATCACGAGAATACGAAAATCTATATAAGTTAGTTTGTATCAACTGACGCGGAGAGAGAGAGAGAGAGAAAGAAGAAGTAGAAGAAGAAGTTCATTTTATACGACTGTGTATAGTCGTGCTTCTCTGAGTGAGAAAGCAACTGTAAAAACTTCTGAGTTTTTTATAGTTATGAGAAAGAAATGAGTAAAGTTCTGTGTATGAGTCTCTCTCCATCTTCTCCATGCTTGCCTACTGTGTGATGAATTCAAAAGTTCATGTTTTCTGAGCAATTCGATGCCTGGCATCGAATCTTGGCTGATAAGTCATTTTTTCATTCTCTGTGTGTTAACTGTTGTTGAATCTTCTAAAAATATGAAGTTTGTGGAGCAACTCGATGCCTGGCATCGAGTTCCAGCATAAAATGGATGCCCGGCATCGACTTCTAGCATATAAGTCATCTTCTTCATGTGTGTGTAAAATAGAGTGTTTCTGGTGCAGAAAAATAGCCAAAAAAAGCCCAAAGTCGATGCCCGGCATTGACTTGGACTGAAATTCGATGCCAGGCATCGAATTTTTTATTTTTGGACACCAGGATTACTAAAACAAGAAAAAATTCCAGTTTTGGAAGGTCATACAGGGTCATCTTGTGAGAGCCATAACCTGAGTTCTAGAGATCCGTTTGCTGCATATGATAGCTTGTTGGAAAGCTCTACTCTTTTAATCTCAGCCTATAAAGTTTCATAGAGAAATAATACTTGAGCTAGGAGAAATTAGCAAAATACTGAAGGTATGTCATTTCGGTGACTAGGAATTTCTGTAGAAGCAAAGTTCTCACTTTAGGCTATCATTTCTCAAAGTTTGGAGTGGCAATGAGTTAATGGTGACCATAGAGGTGTTCTAGTGTCACATTAATTCATTTCTTGTGGTGTTTCATACATCAACAAGTGGTATCAGAGCAGAAAGATTCTCGAGAGCAGAAGACGACAAAGGTACGAGAAGTTTTGTAAAGTTTTCCATTAAAGTTTGAAAGGTGAAGCATTTGAAGACACAAGGCATCAAAAGGTTACTTCAAAAGTATCTTCATACACAAAGAACTCCAAAAGGTATTATTCTTTATCCTTTAAGCTCACAGGTTGCAGCAGAAGGGAAGGAGTATGGCAGATCATATCTCCATTGACAAACTGGACAGAGATAATTACCCCGCATGGGTAATGAGAATGGAAGCCTTACTTATGAGTAAGGATCTCATGGTATATGTAACAGGTGAAGAAGAGAAGCCAGTATTTGAAGATGAAAGCCGACCAAAGAAAGAAGAACTTGATGCTTTAAAGCATTGGCAGAAGAAGGATGCAAGTGCAAAAGCATACATCTACAATACAATCTCTGATCATTTGCTACCACACATCAGAGGATTGGAATCATCTGAAGATATATGGAATGCATTGGAGTATCATTTTCAAAGTACTACTAAAGCACGGAAAGCAAGTCTATGGTCAGAGTTTACAACATTCAAAAAGAAGCCAAGTCAAAGTATTAGTGATTATGTCACTAAGATGAAGGATCTAGCAGATAGTCTTGGATCCATAGATGAAGATGTTGAAGATCACAGATTGATTGCTCAGCTACTTGCAGGTTTGAGAGGGGATGAAAGGTGGAAACCTTTTGTCTTATCAACAGAACTTTCATTAAATCATTATGTTCCAGATTTGAACCAGTTGCTTGGTTTGATGCTCACATATGAGCAAGACTTGAAGGGAGATGGAGATAAAGGACAAAGTTCTGCAATGTACATGAAGAACAAGAAGAAAGGAGATAAAGGTAAAGCAAAGGATGAAGAAGAGTCAACTTCTCAAGTTTATTATGCAAGAGGTAAAGGCACTGGCAGAGGAAGAACAAGAGGTTTTGGAAGAGGAAGAGGTAATCAAAATAACAACAAGAAGGCTTGCTGGATCTGTGGATTGAGTAATCATTTGGCTCATGACTGTTTGCACAACCAACAAGGTTCAAACCAGAATCAAAACAACAATAGCAGAGGCCGAGGTGGAAGATATCAAAGTAATTTTCAGAGAGGTAGACAAAGTCAAAGAGGAGGCTACGGTAGAGGTGGAGGAAGAAGTTGGGGACAAAATCAATCCTACAACACCACCTACTACAACTATGCAAATGACACACAGAATGAAAGTCATACATCATTGATGATGAACTCAATCAACACATCAGATAAAGAAGATCTAAAGGTATTTTACATTGACTCTGGATGTTCTAATCATTTGTCAGGAAACATAGAATTGATGTCAGAATTGGAAAAAGGCATTTCTAGTCATACTGTTCAAACAGGTGATAATACAAGACATAGTGTACATTCAATTGGAAAGGTGAAATGTAAGAGTGGAGCAGATTTGCTAACCAATGTTTTGTATGTTCCCACAATACCTAAAAACTTGATTAGTGTGGGACAGATAGTTGAAAAAGGTTTTCAAGTCAGGTTTACAAATGAAGGAGTTTTTGTGGAAGATCCAGAGAATGGATATAATCAGATTGTCTCTGGTAAGAAAGAAGGTAGACTCTTTACTTTAAGAGTGCAAGGAAACATTGTTCAAGCTTTGCTCACACATGGTGAAGCAGTGATTACAGAACTTGATCTCTGGCATAAGAGATTAGGTCATTTCAATGAAAGAGGAATTAAAGTTATGGTTGCTAATCAGTCTGTACTAGGATTACCAAATGTGCAAAGTCAACATATGGTTTATAAATGTGAAGCATGTCAAATGGGTAAAGCACACAGGTTACCATTTCAGAAGAAAGGATTCAAACATGATGGATTACTTGAGCTCATTCATACAGATGTATGGGGACCAACAAAAGAAGGATCTATCAGTGGCTCAAGGTATTATGTTCTTTTCATTGATGATGCTACAAGATGGATAACATTATATGTTTTGAAGGAAAGATCAGAAGTGTTTGGAGCTTTCAAGCATTTTCATGCATATGCAGAGAGAGTCACAGGTCAAAAGCTTAAGAGACTGAGGTCTGATGGAGGGGGAGAATATTTCTCCCAAGAGTTCAATGATTATCTTTGGAATGCAGGTATTAAGAGAGAAATAACTTGCAGGTATACACCACAACAAAATGGTGTAGCAAAAAGAAGGAACAGGACTTTGGTTGAGTTGGCTAGAGCTATGCTAAAGGAGAAGAACTGTCCAAATTATCTTTGGGCTGAGGCTGTAAATACAGCTACATATCTTGTGAATAGATTACCATGTGCAGCTCTCAATGGTATGACTCCATATGAAGCTTGGTGGGGTAAGAAACCAACACTAGATCATTGTAGAGTGTTTGGATCAATTGCATATGCTTATGTGCCATCACAGCTTAGGCATAAACTTGAACCAAAGGCAGAAAAATATGTGTTCATTGGTTATGATGAAAAGCAGATGGGTTACAGGTTGTGGAATCCTTTAACCAAACAATTTATTGTTTCTAGAGATGTTACATTTGATGAACAGAAAAGTTGGTATGCAGATCAAAGTCATACAGCTGAAGAATTTGAAGAAGAGGTAAGAAGATGTGAGAAAGGAAAATCAATTGTGCAGGTAAATAGAGATGAAGACTATATGCAAGAAAGTACATCCAGAAGTGGATTAACAAGAAGGAATGAAGAAGCTCCTATATTTGATGAAGAGGTGTATCCAGACACTTATGAAGAATGTGAACCAAGAAGGTCAAGCAGGACTAGAAGACAACCAGAAAGGTATTCTTATGATACTTCTTACATAACTCAGAAGAACTATGCATATATGGTCAAAGATGATGAAGAACCTCAGAACTATGATGAAGCTAAAGGTAAGAAGCAATGGGAAGAAGCGATGAAGGAAGAGTTCAATGCACTGGAGGAGAACAAGACATGGGAACTTGTTCCTAAACCAAATGGTAAGAAAGTAATTGGAAATAAATGGGTTTATTAAAGTGAAGAAGCTTGCAGATGGAAGTATAGCCAGATACAAAGCTAGATTGGTGGTGAAAGGCTATGCCCATACTTATGGCATAGATTATGATGAGACATTCAGTCCCGTAGCTAAGATGTCAACTATAAGGACAATCATTGCTATTGCAGCTTCAAAAGGATGGACCCTAAGTCAATTGGATATAAAGAATGCATTCTTGAATGGATACATATCAGATGAGGTATACATGGAACAACCTCAAGGATTTATAGATTCCAGGTATCCAAATTTTGTTTGCAGGTTGAGAAGAGCATTGTATGGATTGAAGCAAGCTCCAAGAGCTTGGAACTATAGACTGGTGAAGTATCTCAATGATCTTGGATATCAAAGTTCAAAAGCAGATTCAAGTCTACTTATCAAAAGAACAGAGGAAGGTACAATCTACATTTGTATTTATGTAGATGACATTATAATCACAGGTACTTCAGATGAAGGAATCAAGGAGGTAAAGAGATTGCTTGAAAAAGAATTCAAGATCAGTGACCTAGGAAAGTTATCATACTTTCTTGGAATGGAAGTTACTTATACAGATCATGGCATATATGTGTCACAAGAAAGGTATCTTCTGAACTTGGTGAAGAAGTTTGATATGGAAAATTGCAGAGAAGCTTCAACTCCACTTGAAGTTAATCACAAGCTCAGTAAATATGATGGTGCAGACTACAAAGATATGAGGAAGTATCAATCTCTTGTGGGTAGTTTGATTTATGCTACACTAACAAGACCTGATCTTAGTTATGCAATGGGAGTTTTGTCACAATTCATGCATTGTCCAAAGGACCCACATTGGATTGCAGGTCAAAGAGTTCTCAGATATATCAAAGGAACTATAAAGGAAGGATTATATTATCCTTTTACATCAGATTTGAAGTTGAGAGCCTATAGTGATTCAGATTGGGCAGGTAATCAAGATGACAGAAGATCAACTCATGGTTACATGATATATATTGGTGATAAGCTTGTAAGTTGGTTTTCAAAGAAACAACATACAGTAGCATTATCATCAACTGAAGCAGAGTACAAAGGACTTGTGGAAGCAGCTAAGGAAGTCATATGGATGCAGACATTGTTCAAGAGCTTAGGCATTGATCAAGGTACACCTACAATACATGGAGATAATATGAGTTCACTTTATCTTGCAGCAAATCCAGTATTTCATGCAAGGACAAAGCACATAGAGATACAGTATCATTTTCTCAGAGAAAAGGTAATGGAGAAGGAGATTGAAGTGGAGTACATTTCTACTAAAGATCAGTTAGCAGACATAATGACAAAGAGCTTGGATGGTGTGAAGACCAGCAGATTCAAAACCATGGCAGGAGTAAAAGAAAGAAGATGATATGAAGGAACAGAGAATGTCAATTAATGATTGAGGGGGAGCTGTTGGAGAAACAATCACTAATTGGACATATATTTGAAGTTCAAATCTTAGGAAGAAAACCCCATGCCTATGTGAAGGGACAAATTCACAAGTGTATCATATTTGTAAAGTTAGTTCACTTTAGTTCTAGAAGTTTTTTAAAATCACGAGAATACGAAAATCTATATAAGTTAGTTTGTATCAACTGACGCGGAGAGAGAGAGAAAGAAGAAGTAGAAGAAGAAGTTCATTTTATACGACTGTGTATAGTCGTGCTTCTCTGAGTGAGAAAGCAACTGTAAAAACTTCTGAGTTTTTTATAGTTATGAGAAAGAAATGAGTAAAGTTCTGTGTATGAGTCTCTCTCCATCATCTCCATGCTTGCGTACTGTGTGATGAATTCAAAAGTTCATGTTTTCTGAGCAATTCGATGCCTGGCATCGAATCTTGGCTGATAAGTCATTTTTTCATTCTCTGTGTGTTAACTGTTGTTGAATCTTCTAAAAATATGAAGTTTGTGGAGCAACTCGATGCCTGGCATCGAGTTCCAGCATAAAATGGATGCCCGGCATCGACTTCTAGCATATAAGTCATCTTCTTCATGTGTGTGTAAAATAGAGTGTTTCTGGTGTAGAAAAATAGCCAAAAAAAGCCCAAAGTCGATGCCCGGCATCGACTTGGACTGAAATTCGATGCCAGGCATCGAATTTTTTATTTTAGGACTCCAGGATTACTACAACAAGAAAAAATTCCAGTTTTGGAAGGTCATACAGGGTCATCTTGTGAGAGCCATAACTTGAGTTCTAGAGATCTGTTTGATGCATATGATAGCTTGTTGGAAAGCTCTACTCTTCTAGTTTCAGCCTATAAAGTTTCATGGAGAAGTAATACTTTAGCTAGGAGAAATTAGCAAAATACTGAAGGTATGTCATTTCGGTGACTAGGAATTTCTGTAGAAGCAAAGTTCTCACTTTAGGCTATCATTTCTCAAAGTTTGGAGTGGCAATGAGTTAATGGTGACCATAGAGGTGTTCTAGTGTCACATTAATTCATTTCTTGTGGTGTTTCATACATCAACAAGTGGTATCAGAGCAGAAAGATTCTCGAGAGCAGAAGACGACAAAGGTACGAGAAGTTTTGTAAAGTTTTCCATTAAAGTTTGAAAGGTGAAGCATTTGAAGACACAAGGCATCAAAAGGTTACTTCAAAAGTATCTTCATACACAAAGAACTCCAAAAGGTATTATTCTTTATCCTTTAAGCTCACAGGTTGCAGCAGAAGGGAAGGAGTATGGCAGATCATATCTCCATTGACAAACTGGACAGAGATAATTACCCCGCATGGGTAATGAGAATGGAAGCCTTACTTATGAGTAAGGATCTCATGGTATATGTAACAGGTGAAGAAGAGAAGCCAGTATTTGAAGATGAAAGCCGACCAAAGAAAGAAGAACTTGATGCTTTAAAGCATTGGCAGAAGAAGGATGCAAGTGCAAAAGCATACATCTACAATACAATCTCTGATCATTTGCTACCACACATCAGAGGATTGGAATCATCTGAAGATATATGGAATGCATTGGAGTATCATTTTCAAAGTACTACTAAAGCACGGAAAGCAAGTCTATGGTCAGAGTTTACAACATTCAAAAAGAAGCCAAGTCAAAGTATTAGTGATTATGTCACTAAGATGAAGGATCTAGCAGATAGTCTTGGATCCATAGATGAAGATGTTGAAGATCACAGATTGATTGCTCAGCTACTTGCAGGTTTGAGAGGGGATGAAAGGTGGAAACCTTTTGTCTTATCAACAGAACTTTCATTAAATCATTATGTTCCAGATTTGAACCAGTTGCTTGGTTTGATGCTCACATATGAGCAAGACTTGAAGGGAGATGGAGATAAAGGACAAAGTTCTGCAATGTACATGAAGAACAAGAAGAAAGGAGATAAAGGTAAAGCAAAGGATGAAGAAGAGTCAACTTCTCAAGTTTATTATGCAAGAGGTAAAGGCACTGGCAGAGGAAGAACAAGAGGTTTTGGAAGAGGAAGAGGTAATCAAAATAACAACAAGAAGGCTTGCTGGATCTGTGGATTGAGTAATCATTTGGCTCATGACTGTTTGCACAACCAACAAGGTTCAAACCAGAATCAAAACAACAATAGCAGAGGCCGAGGTGGAAGATATCAAAGTAATTTTCAGAGAGGTAGACAAAGTCAAAGAGGAGGCTACGGTAGAGGTGGAGGAAGAAGTTGGGGACAAAATCAATCCTACAACACCACCTACTACAACTATGCAAATGACACACAGAATGAAAGTCATACATCATTGATGATGAACTCAATCAACACATCAGATAAAGAAGATCTAAAGGTATTTTACATTGACTCTGGATGTTCTAATCATTTGTCAGGAAACATAGAATTGATGTCAGAATTGGAAAAAGGCATTTCTAGTCATACTGTTCAAACAGGTGATAATACAAGACATAGTGTACATTCAATTGGAAAGGTGAAATGTAAGAGTGGAGCAGATTTGCTAACCAATGTTTTGTATGTTCCCACAATACCTAAAAACTTGATTAGTGTGGGACAGATAGTTGAAAAAGGTTTTCAAGTCAGGTTTACAAATGAAGGAGTTTTTGTGGAAGATCCAGAGAATGGATATAATCAGATTGTCTCTGGTAAGAAAGAAGGTAGACTCTTTACTTTAAGAGTGCAAGGAAACATTGTTCAAGCTTTGCTCACACATGGTGAAGCAGTGATTACAGAACTTGATCTCTGGCATAAGAGATTAGGTCATTTCAATGAAAGAGGAATTAAAGTTATGGTTGCTAATCAGTCTGTACTAGGATTACCAAATGTGCAAAGTCAACATATGGTTTATAAATGTGAAGCATGTCAAATGGGTAAAGCACACAGGTTACCATTTCAGAAGAAAGGATTCAAACATGATGGATTACTTGAGCTCATTCATACAGATGTATGGGGACCAACAAAAGAAGGATCTATCAGTGGCTCAAGGTATTATGTTCTTTTCATTGATGATGCTACAAGATGGATAACATTATATGTTTTGAAGGAAAGATCAGAAGTGTTTGGAGCTTTCAAGCATTTTCATGCATATGCAGAGAGAGTCACAGGTCAAAAGCTTAAGAGACTGAGGTCTGATGGAGGGGGAGAATATTTCTCCCAAGAGTTCAATGATTATCTTTGGAATGCAGGTATTAAGAGAGAAATAACTTGCAGGTATACACCACAACAAAATGGTGTAGCAGAAAGAAGGAACAGGACTTTGGTTGAGTTTGCTAGAGCTATGCTAAAGGAGAAGAACTGTCCAAATTATCTTTGGGCTGAGGCTGTAAATACAGCTACATATCTTGTGAATAGATTACCATGTGCAGCTCTCAATGGTATGACTCCATATGAAGCTTGGTGGGGTAAGAAACCAACACTAGATCATTGTAGAGTGTTTGGATCAATTGCATATGCTTATGTGCCATCACAGCTTAGGCATAAACTTGAACCAAAGGCAGAAAAATATGTGTTCATTGGTTATGATGAAACGCAGATGGGTTACAGGTTGTGGAATCCTTTAACCAAACAATTTATTGTTTCTAGAGATGTTACATTTGATGAACAGAAAAGTTGGTATGCAGATCAAAGTCATACAGCTGAAGAATTTGAAGAAGAGGTAAGAAGATGTGAGAAAGGAAAATCAATTGTCAGGTAAATAGAGATGAAGACTATATGCAAGCAAGTACATCCAGAAGTGGATTAACAAGAAGGAATGAAGAAGCTCCTATATTTGATGAAGAGGTGTATCCAGACACTTATGAAGAATGTGAACCAAGAAGGTCAAGCAGGACTAGAAGACAACCAGAAAGGTATTCTTATGATACTTCTTACATAACTCAGAAGAACTATGCATATATGGTCAAAGATGATGAAGAACCTCAGAACTATGATGAAGCTAAAGGTAAGAAGCAATGGGAAGAAGCGATGAAGGAAGAGTTCAATGCACTGGAGGAGAACAAGACATGGGAACTTGTTCCTAAACCAAATGGTAAGAAAGTAATTGGAAATAAATGGGTTTATAAAGTGAAGAAGCTTGCAGATGGAAGTATAGCCAGATACAAAGCTAGATTGGTGGTGAAAGGCTATGCCAAGACTTATGGCATAGATTATGATGAGACATTCAGTCCCGTAGCTAAGATGTCAACTATAAGGACAATCATTGCTATTGCAGCTTCAAAAGGATGGACCCTAAGTCAATTGGATATAAAGAATGCATTCTTGAATGGATACATATCAGATGAGGTATACATGGAACAACCTCAAGGATTTATAGATTCCAGGTATCCAAATTTTGTTTGCAGGTTGAGAAGAGCATTGTATGGATTGAAGCAAGCTCCAAGAGCTTGGAACTATAGACTGGTGAAGTATCTCAATGATCTTGGATATCAAAGTTCAAAATCAGATTCAAGTCTACTTATCAAAAGAACAAAGGAAGGTACAATCTACATTTGTATTTATGTAGATGACATTATAATCACAGGTACTTCAGATGAAGGAATCAAGGAGGTAAAGAGATTGCTTGAAAAAGAATTCAAGATCAGTGACCTAGGAAAGTTATCATACTTTCTTGGAATGGAAGTTACTTATACAGATCATGGCATATATGTGTCACAAGAAAGGTATCTTCTGAACTTGTTGAAGAAGTTTGATATGGAAAATTGCAGAGAAGCTTCAACTCCACTTGAAGTTAATCACAAGCTCAGTAAATATGATGGTGCAGACTACAAAGATATGAGGAAGTATCAATCTCTTGTGGGTAGTTTGATTTATGCTACACTAACAAGACCTGATCTTAGTTATGCAGTGGGAGTTTTGTCACAATTCATGCATTGTCCAAAGGACCCACATTGGATTGCAGGTCAAAGAGTTCTCAGATATATCAAAGGAACTATAAAGGAAGGATTATATTATCCTTTTACATCAGATTTGAAGTTAAGAGCCTATAGTGATTCAGATTGGGCAGGTAATCAAGATGACAGAAGATCAACTCATGGTTACATGATATATATTGGTGATAAGCTTGTAAGTTGGTGTTCAAAGAAACAACATACAGTAGCATTATCATCAACTGAAGCAGAGTACAAAGGACTTGTGGAAGCAGCTAAGGAAGTCATATGGATGCAGACATTGTTCAAGAGCTTAGGCATTGATCAAGGTACACCTACAATACATGGAGATAATATGAGTTCACTTTATCTTGCAGCAAATCCAGTATTTCATGCAAGGACAAAGCACATAGAGATACAGTATCATTTTCTCAGAGAAAAGGTAATGGAGAAGGAGATTGAAGTGGAGTACATTTCTACTAAAGATCAATTTGCAGACTTAATGACAAAGAGCTTGGATGGTGTGAAGACCAGCAGATTCAAAAGCATGGCAGGAGTAAAAGAAAGAAGATGATATGAAGGAACAGAGAATGTCAATTAATGATTGAGGGGGAGCTGTTGGAGAAACAATCACTAATTGGACATATATTTGAAGTTCAAATCTTAGGAAGAAAACCCCATGCCTATGTGAAGGGACAAATTCACAAGTGTGTCATATTTGTAAAGTTAGTTCACTTTAGTTCTAGAAGTTTTTTAAAATCACGAGAATACGAAAATCTATATTAGTTAGTTTGTATCAACTGACGCGGAGAGAGAGAGAAAGAAGAAGTAGAAGAAGAAGTTCATTTTATACGACTGTGTATAGTCGTGCTTCTCTGAGTGAGAAAGCAACTGTAAAAACTTCTGAGTTTTTTATAGTTATGAGAAAGAAATGAGTAAAGTTCTGTGTATGAGTCTCTCTCCATCATCTCCATGCTTGCGTACTGTGTGATGAATTCAAAAGTTCATGTTTTCTGAGCAATTCGATGCCTGGCATCGAATCTTGGCTGATAAGTCATTTTTTCATTCTCTGTGTGTTAACTGTTGTTGAATCTTCTAAAAATATGAAGTTTGTGGAGCAACTCGATGCCTGGCATCGAGTTCCAGCATAAAATGGATGCCCGGCATCGACTTCTAGCATATAAGTCATCTTCTTCATGTGTGTGTAAAATAGAGTGTTTCTGGTGCAGAAAAATAGCCAAAAAAAGCCCAAAGTCGATGCCCGGCATCGACTTGGACTGAAATTCGATGCCAGGCATCGAATTTTTTATTTTTGGACACCAGGATTACTAAAACAAGAAAAAATTCCAGTTTTGGAAGGTCATACAGGGTCATCTTGTGAGAGCCATAACTTGAGTTCTAGAGATCCGTTTGATGCATATGATATCTTGTTGGAAAGCTCTACTCTTCTAGTTTCAGCCTATAAAGTTTCATGGAGAAATAAAGCTTGAGCTAGGAGAAATTAGCAAAATACTGAAGGTATGTCATTTCGGTGACTAGGAATTTCTGTAGAAGCAAAGTTCTCACTTTAGGCTATCATTTCTCAAAGTTTGGAGTGGAAATGAGTTAATGGTGACCATAGAGGTGTTCTAGTGTCACATTAATTCATTTCTTGTGGTGTTTCATACATCAACAAGTGGTATCAGAGCAGAAAGATTCTCGAGAGCAGAAGACGACAAAGGTACGAGAAGTTTTGTAAAGTTTTCCATTAAAGTTTGAAAGGTGAAGCATTTGAAGACACAAGGCATCAAAAGGTTACTTCAAAAGTATCTTCATACACAAAGAACTCCAAAAGGTATTATTCTTTATCCTTTAAGCTCACAGGTTGCAGCAGAAGGGAAGGAGTATGGCAGATCATATCTCCATTGACAAACTGGACAGAGATAATTACCCCGCATGGGTAATGAGAATGGAAGCCTTACTTATGAGTAAGGATCTCATGGTATATGTAACAGGTGAAGAAGAGAAGCCAGTATTTGAAGATGAAAGCCGACCAAAGAAAGAAGAACTTGATGCTTTAAAGCATTGGCAGAAGAAGGATGCAAGTGCAAAAGCATACATCTACAATACAATCTCTGATCATTTGCTACCACACATCAGAGGATTGGAATCATCTGAAGATATATGGAATGCATTGGAGTATCATTTTCAAAGTACTACTAAAGCACGGAAAGCAAGTCTATGGTCAGAGTTTACAACATTCAAAAAGAAGCCAAGTCAAAGTATTAGTGATTATGTCACTAAGATGAAGGATCTAGCAGATAGTCTTGGATCCATAGATGAAGATGTTGAAGATCACAGATTGATTGCTCAGCTACTTGCAGGTTTGAGAGGGGATGAAAGGTGGAAACCTTTTGTCTTATCAACAGAACTTTCATTAAATCATTATGTTCCAGATTTGAACCAGTTGCTTGGTTTGATGCTCACATATGAGCAAGACTTGAAGGGAGATGGAGATAAAGGACAAAGTTCTGCAATGTACATGAAGAACAAGAAGAAAGGAGATAAAGCTAAAGCAAAGGATGAAGAAGAGTCAACTTCTCAAGTTTATTATGCAAGAGGTAAAGGCACTGGCCGAGGAAGAATAAGAGGTTTTGGAAGAGGAAGAGGTAATCAAAATAACAACAAGAAGGCTTGCTGGATCTGTGGATTGAGTAATCATTTGGCTCATGACTGTTTGCACAACCAACAAGGTTCAAACCAGAATCAAAACAACAATAGCAGAGGCCGAGGTGGAAGATATCAAAGTAATTTTCAGAGAGGTAGACAAAGTCAAAGAGGAGGCTACGGTAGAGGTGGAGGAAGAAGTTGGGGACAAAATCAATCCTACAACACCACCTACTACAACTATGCAAATGACACACAGAATGAAAGTCATACATCATTGATGATGAACTCAATCAACACATCAGATAAAGAAGATCTAAAGGTATTTTACATTGACTCTGGATGTTCTAATCATTTGTCAGGAAACATAGAATTGATGTCAGAATTGGAAAAAGGCATTTCTAGTCATACTGTTCAAACAGGTGATAATACAAGACATAGTGTACATTCAATTGGAAAGGTGAAATGTAAGAGTGGAGCAGATTTGCTAACCAATGTTTTGTATGTTCCCACAATACTTAAAAACTTGATTAGTGTGGGACAGATAGTTGAAAAAGGTTTTCAAGTCAGGTTTACAAATGAAGGAGTTTTTGTGGAAGATCCAGAGAATGCATATAATCAGATTGTCTCTGGTAAGAAAGAAGGTAGACTCTTTACTTTAAGAGTGCAAGGAAACATTGTTCAAGCTTTGCTCACACATGGTGAAGCAGTGATTACAGAACTTGATCTCTGGCATAAGAGATTAGGTCATTTCAATGAAAGAGGAATTAAAGTTATGGTTGCTAATCAGTCTGTACTAGGATTACCAAATGTGCAAAGTCAACATATGGTTTATAAATGTGAAGCATGTCAAATGGGTAAAGCACACAGGTTACCATTTCAGAAGAAAGGATTCAAACATGATGGATTACTTGAGCTCATTCATACAGATGTATGGGGACCAACAAAAGAAGGATCTATCAGTGGCTCAAGGTATTATGTTCTTTTCATTAATGATGCTACAAGATGGATAACATTATATGTTTTGAAGGAAAGATCAGAAGTGTTTGGAGCTTTCAAGCATTTTCATGCATATGCAGAGAGAGTCACAGGTCAAAAGCTTAAGAGACTGAGGTCTGATGGAGGGGGAGAATATTTCTCCCAAGAGTTCAATGATTATCTTTGGAATGCAGGTATTAAGAGAGAAATAACTTGCAGGTATACACCACAACAAAATGGTGTAGCAGAAAGAAGGAACGGGACTTTGGTTGAGTTTGCTAGAGCTATGCTAAAGGAGAAGAACTGTCCAAATTATCTTTGGGCTGAGGCTGTAAATACAGCTACATATCTTGTGAATAGATTACCATGTGCAGCTCTCAATGGTATGACTCCATATGAAGCTTGGTGGGGTAAGAAACCAACACTAGATCATTGTAGAGTGTTTGGATCAATTGCATATGCTTATGTGCCATCACAGCTTAGGCATAAACTTGAACCAAAGGCAGAAAAATATGTGTTCATTGGTTATGATGAAAAGCAGATGGGTTACAGGTTGTGGAATCCTTTAACCAAACAATTTATTGTTTCTAGAGATGTTACATTTGATGAACAGAAAAGTTGGTATGCAGATCAAAGTCATACAGCTGAAGAATTTGAACAAGAGGTAAGAAGATGTGAGAAAGGAAAATCAATTGTGCAGGTAAATAGAGATGAAGACTATATGCAAGCAAGTACATCCAGAAGTGGATTAACAAGAAGGAATGAAGAAGCTCCTATATTTGATGAAGAGGTGTATCCAGACACTTATGAAGAATGTGAACCAAGAAGGTCAAGCAGGACTAGAAGACAACCAGAAAGGTATTCTTATGATACTTCTTACATAACTCAGAAGAACTATGCATATATGGTCAAAGATGATGAAGAACCTCAGAACTATGATGAAGCTAAAGGTAAGAAGCAATGGGAAGAAGCGATGAAGGAAGAGTTCAATGCACTGGAGGAGAACAAGACATGGGAACTTGTTCCTAAACCAAATGGTAAGAAAGTAATTGGAAATAAATGGGTTTATAAAGTGAAGAAGCTTGCAGATGGAAGTATAGCCAGATACAAAGCTAGATTGGTGGTGAAAGGCTATGCCCAGACTTATGGCATAGATTATGATGAGACATTCAGTCCCGTAGCTAAGATGTCAACTATAAGGACAATCATTGCTATTGCAGCTTCAAAAGGATGGACCCTAAGTCAATTGGATATAAAGAATGCATTCTTGAATGGATACATATCAGATGAGGTATACATGGAACAACCTCAAGGATTTATAGATTCCAGGTATCCAAATTTTGTTTGCAGGTTGAGAAGAGCATTGTATGGATTGAAGCAAGCTCCAAGAGCTTGGAACTATAGACTGGTGAAGTATCTCAATGATCTTGGATATCAAAGTTCAAAATCAGATTCAAGTCTACTTATCAAAAGAACAAAGGAAGGTACAATCTACATTTGTATTTATGTAGATGACATTATAATCACAGGTACTTCAGATGAAGGAATCAAGGAGGTAAAGAGATTGCTTGAAAAAGAATTCAAGATCAGTGACCTAGGAAAGTTATCATACTTTCTTGGAATGGAAGTTACTTATACAGATCATGGCATATATGTGTCACAAGAAAGGTATCTTCTGAACTTGTTGAAGAAGTTTGATATGGAAAATTGCAGAGAAGCTTCAACTCCACTTGAAGTTAATCACAAGCTCAGTAAATATGATGGTGCCGACTACAAAGATATGAGGAAGTATCAATCTCTTGTGGGTAGTTTGATTTATGCTACACTAACAAGACCTGATCTTAGTTATGCAGTGGGAGTTTTGTCACAATTCATGCATTGTCCAAAGGACCCACATTGCATTGCAGGTCAAAGAGTTCTCAGATATATCAAAGGAACTATAAAGGAAGGATTATATTATCCTTTTACATCAGATTTGAAGTTGAGAGCCTACAGTGATTCAGATTGGGCACGTAATCAAGATGACAGAAGATCAACTCATGGTTACATGATATATATTGGTGATAAGCTTGTAAGTTGGTGTTCAAAGAAACAACATACAGTAGCATTATCATCAACTGAAGCAGAGTACAAAGGACTTGTGGAAGCAGCTAAGGAAGTCATATGGATGCAGACATTGTTCAAGAGCTTAGGCATTGATCAAGGTACACCTACAATACATGGAGATAATATGAGTTCACTTTATCTTGCAGCAAATCCAGTATTTCATGCAAGGACAAAGCACATAGAGATACAGTATCATTTTCTCAGAGAAAAGGTAATGGAGAAGGAGATTGAAGTGGAGTACATTTCTACTAAAGATCAGTTAGCAGACATAATGACAAAGAGCTTGGATGGTGTGAAGACCAGCAGATTCAAAAGCATGGCAGGAGTAAAAGAAAGAAGATGATATGAAGGAACAGAGAATGTCAATTAATGATTGAGGGGGAGCTGTTGGAGAAACAATCACTAATTGGACATATATTTGAAGTTCAAATCTTAGGAAGAAAACCCCATGCCTATGTGAAGGGACAAATTCACAAGTGTATCATATTTGTAAAGTTAGTTCACTTTAGTTCTAGAAGTTTTTTAAAATCACGAGAATACGAAAATCTATATTAGTTAGTTTGTATCAACTGACGCGGAGAGAGAGAGAAAGAAGAAGTAGAAGAAGAAGTTCATTTTATACGACTGTGTATAGTCGTGCTTCTCTGAGTGAGAAAGCAACTGTAAAAACTTCTGAGTTTTTATAGTTATGAGAAAGAAATGAGTAAAGTTCTGTGTATGAGACTCTCTCCATCATCTTTATGCTTGCGTACTGTGTGATGAATTCAAAAGTTCATGTTTTCTGAGCAATTCGATGCCTGGCATCGAATCTTGGCTGATAAGTCATTTTTTCATTCTCTGTGTGTTAACTGTTGTTGAATCTTCTAAAAATATGAAGTTTGTGGAGCAACTCGATGCCTGGCATCGAGTTCCAGCATAAAATGGATGCCCGGCATCGACTTCTAGCATATAAGTCATCTTCTTCATGTGTGTGTAAAATAGAGTGTTTCTGGTGCAAAAAAATAGCCAAAAAAAGCCCAAAGTCGATACCCGGCATCGACTTGGACTGAAATTCGATGCTAGGCATGGAATTTTTTATTTTTGGACACCAGGATTACTAAAACAAGAAAAAATTCCAGTTTTGGAAGGTCATACAGGGTCATCTTGTGAGAGCCATAACTTGAGTTCTAGAGATCGGTTGGATGCATATGATAGCTTGTTGGAAAGCTCTACTCTTCTAGTTTCAGCCTATAAAGTTTCATGGAGAAATAATACTTGAGCTAGGAGAAATTAGCAAAATACGGAAGGTATGTCATTTCGGTGACTAGGAATTTCTGTAGAAGCAAAGTTCTCACTTTAGGCTATCATTTCTCAAAGTTTGGAGTGGCAATGAGTTAATGGTGACCATAGAGGTGTTCTAGTGTCACATTAATTCATTTCTTGTGGTGTTTCATACATCAACAAAGCTTATGAAGTTTATAGATGAACGAAGTTACATGTCCAGTTCAGTTTGTACCATTGTGACATTGAAGGGGGGATTGTTGGAAAACATTGATTCAATGTCTCATTGGTCAAAGTTGTTCATGTTGCTACAGGATGTATAGCTATTCTTTTTACTCCCTATACAAGCAATCGGTGCCAGGCGACATGGATAAAAGAAAATACTCCCAACGCAATGGTGTGGGTTCAAAACCCGTTGGCAGCGCGTTCGCGAAATATTTTGATGATTTTAGCTTTTACAATAGCGACGGATCACGATTAATTTTGATCGTAGTTTTCTCTTAGCGGTCGTATTGCTCGTGCTTTTGGAGGAGCTTTTCAGGGGATAAACAAGGCTATATAACAAGAGCTTTGTTCATTGTTCAAATCATCCTTCACCTAGTTCAACACAAGCTTTGGAGCTTGGTCCCTCAATAGAGGTGGTGCTTCTTAGCACATGGGGCAGCCATGGTGCTAATTTGGAGCATGTTGAGAGCGACTATGGAGTTCTTCTTGGAGAAGAAGGGTGTGCTCACACTCTTGCTTATGGAGAGCATTTACCCCGCAGCAGCTTGGTGGTGTGGATCGGCCATCCACTTGATGTATTTGAAGATTATCTTCTACATGAAGATTTCGGGTTACTTCAAGGACATTGGATGGTGGTTAACATAAGATTTACATCTTATGTTCAGAATTCAGGTACATATTCTCTTTATGCACACAGGTACTACTTGGAGTTTATGGAGGCAGTGGCATCCATATCAGGAGGAGTCCTATTCAACATAGGTACAAGAGAATCAGTACATGTATGCTTCATGCATATTTGGATGAGGTGTTCGAGAATGTATGTTCATATGAGTTTGAGGATTTCTGCTAACAAACTTGTTAGCATTCTTTGCTACTTTTGTAACTATGTGATCTTTCACACACATATCTGATTTAGGGTCTTCCATAGCCTAAGTTCAGATGAGGGTTTACTGATTATCAATTTTAGATTGATCCTTCCTCTTTCTATCACTCATATTCACTCTTCTACAACCTATTAGGTCACACATCTCATATATATTCAGATTTCTATCCATACATCTGAATATGTTTGTTACATTTGTATATACACTCTTCCATCTATTTTTGTTCACATAGAGTGGTAGAGATTTTGACTCCCACATTGTAAATTGACATTTGTATATATGATAGTGTGAGTAAGCAGTGGCTTACGTAACACTTTACACATGTCTAATCTTTCTCTATCTTTGTCTCTTTGTATGATTAAATGTGGTATGTTCATGTTTTTTCAATATTGGAAGATTGCTAGAATATGTATTGTAGATCCTGGACCTATGGAACTTGGACTTGTGGTATTAGTTATGGGCCTACTAAATTTCCAACAATCTTGCACCTCTTGCTCTATTAGTTGCTCTTCGACCTCTTTGACTTGAATTTTCTTGTTTTCCTTGACCTCCTTGGTTGCTTTGATATCTTGCTCTTCCTCTTGTAGCACCACGGTTGTGTCTTCCTCTTCCTCTACTTGCATATAACAATTGCCCTTGGCTATACTTGGCATGATTACCACCAAGGTTCATCTCCTCTGTCGCCATGAGAGTGATTAAATGATCAAAACCACGAAGAGAGTTCCTTACATACACTGAAGTTGTGAAGGACCTCCATTTTTCATCATCTCTATGTCCATTTACGGTGTGGGCTACAAGATCGTCATCATCTAGGGCACAACCAATTGACCCTAGTGCATCTGCAAGCTCTTTAACCTTTAATATGTAATCATTGGTACCTTGAGAGGGGCCCTCCATTTTTCATCATCCCTAAGTCCATTTATGGTGTGGGCTACAAGATCGTAATCTACAAGATTGTCATCTACAAGATCCTCATCTACAAGATTGTCATCTACAAGATCGTCATCTACAAGATCGTCATCTACAAGATCGTCATCTACAAGATCGTCATCATCTAGGGCACAACCAATTGCCCCTCGTGCATCTGCAAGCTCTTTAACCTTTAATATGTAATCATTAGTACCTGAATTTTCCTAGATTTTGTGGAGATGGATTATAATCTCTCCAATCACTCCCACACATTCTTTGATGTATCCAAATCCTGAATATGTGCTATCATGGAGTTGCAAATATGCTAAGATAAAACAAAAATGAATCTTTTGTCCCTTTTTCCCCACTCTCTTACTTTTCTTCTCTGGTCGTTGGTTGGATTTAACTCTTCTATATAGGGTTTTGGCTCTCCACCACTCACAAGTCCCCACAAACCTTTTGCCATCAAAAAAATGCTTATTCTAAATCACTATGGTTGGTAGTTTCCCTTTTAAAACTTCTCAATCTCAACATTGAGATTAGCCATGATGTCTTCTAGCTCTTTTGAACCTCCTCCTTGATGCAATGAAGTTGAAACATATGGATTTAACCTCAAATAATAGAGCTGCTCCACTTGATGAAGTTTTTTCTTTGAATTGATGACTTATTTGCTTCCCCTTGTTGTTGATGTGCTCGTTCTTTGCTTCTTCCCTTAAAACTTTGCTGAGGTCTTTACTTCACTTTAACAGCTCCTTGTCTCTTTGATACTCCACTTATAGTTATGATACCACTGTTGGAGGATAAACACTCCTATGTGCACAACGAAAGCAAATGAACCCTCCTATGATCCTTATTTTTTTACACAGACTCTATTTTCTAACTTTCTCTCAATACATGCAAAGAATGAAAATGAAAACTTTGCATGTGATGGTAGACTCAAAGAGATTCCAAAGAGAGTAAAATCACTTCATTTGTATACTAGATGATGTCTCAACCAGCTCAATCAAAACAGACTACTTGATCTCTTCACAGAGTACTAGCTAACTACATAGACATTGTTTTCAATATTTCTCTAAACATGTGTAGGCATTGATCTCAAGACTCATATCACTCAAGGTAGAACTTATAAGCTTTCCAACAATACAAAAATCACTATAAATGGATTTGAAATGAATGAGAAACAACAATTACAAGAATAGGGGGTCTTCGAAAATCATCTAGAGAAATAGAGTGTAAAAAATGAAATCTTTGCAAAATATGCAGAGAACAGCTAGTAATGTTGGAGTTGAAGGTCTGCGGAAGCACACAAACAGCACAAGGAAGAAGAAGAAGCTTGGAGCACAACACACAATACTCAATGTATTACCAAGAGAATGTACAAAGATAAGTGACACGTTAGGGTTATAGATGTATATACAAGCCGAGGGGAAAAAACCTCCTAAAGAGAGGAAAAAGTGCCCCGGTGGTCCTAGTGTGTTCACACACATCAATACCTAAATATATCAACAAATCCCCCATGGGAGTGATGTGGTGAACAAGGAGATGGCACTCATGGTATAAGGAAGTGCCTATGGAATCAATCCACAAAAGGAAGTAAGCCTAAAGCTTTGCAGAAAGCTTCAAACTTCTTCCTAGGCAGAGCCTTAGTGAAAAGATCTACAATGTTCTCCTATGCAGGCACATATGCCAAACTGATCTCTCCAATAGAGAACCTCTACCTGACATAATGATAGTGCATGGAACACACGGTTCCTTGCAACTGTCAATGCGCTATGACTGTAAATGAAGATGGTGGTGGAAGAAGATTGACCAACACCCAAATCAATCATAAGGCGTCTAAGCCACACTCACTCAACAATCGCTCTGAAAGTTGCCCTATACTCAGCCTCATAACTAGAAGTGGCCATCGTAGGCTGCGTCTTGCTCAACCAAGATATGCATGAGCTATCGGGCATGACGCAAGAACTACTGGTGAACACACAAGTTTCATGGCAACGAGCCTAGTCAGAGTCAGAAAAAGCATGTAAATTGGGCGATAGTGATCCCCCCTTGAGATAAAACAATCCACGTAGTCAGGTACCACTCAAGTAACGAAAGATATGCTTAATCGCCTACCAATGTTTGACACCTCAACAATGCATAAACCTGCTCATCTTTAAGACAGCAAATTGAATATAAGATCGAGTAATGTATAAGTAAATCAAGCATCCAACAGCTTGCTAATAGAGAACAACATCAAATGCATCTCCAGCATCATGAAGACTCAATCGTAAACATATCTCCATAGGAGTGGCAATAAGTTTGGAGTCTTCAAGGCCAAATCACTGCAATAATGTGTTAATATGTTTTGTTTGACACAAAGCTATTCTTCCATCAACTTGCATAAATTGAATGCCCAAATAATGATGCAAATGCCCCAAATCTGACATATCAAATGAGGCATGGAGATCAGCCTTACAATCAGCAATATGCTTCTCATGAGGACCAGTGAGCTGCATGTCATCAACATACACAACAATGATCAGAGGCATATCATTTGCATACTTAACATACAAGGTGCTCTCAATTGGACTGTTCTGAAAACCATGTGCATTAAGGCAAAGAAATTGCCTTATTTGGACAAGCACTAGACTGTCCACCTCTAAAAAGAGGCAACAAAGTATCATCTTTGGAGCTAATTATGTCTCCTAAGTACATGAAAGTAATGGATGAATAGCATCTTCCACAAAAACATCACGCTAAACAAAATGCGTTTTGTTTGTGGATGATACAGATGATAGACTTTGCTTTTAGAATTATATCCAACAAAAATACATTTCACCACTTTATGATCCAATTTCCTGCGTTGTTCAGGCACTAATGCATATCCGAGACAAACAAAGACATGCAAATGAGCAACAAATGACTTACGACCATGCCAAGCTTCTTATGGAGTGATAGACGGCAATGCTTTAGTGGAATACCTGTTAAGTACATATGTTGCACATATAACAACCTCAAGCCAAAAACTATGTGGTAAAGCTTGACTCTTGACCATACATCTCACCATCTCCATGAGTGACTTGTTCTTCTTTCCAGCAACTCCATTCTATTGAGGTGTATACAACATTGTAGACTGATGTTTTATTCCACATTTATCAAGAAATGCATTAAAGCCAGAAGACATATTCTCCCCCTCGATCAGAACGGAGGGTGCCTATTTTATATGATCATAGATTTTTGGTCAAAAGCAAAAACTATTTGAAGCACATAAACACTTCCTTGTTATCAATGGATACACCCATGCATGCCTAGAAAATTCATCAATGAAATTCATGAAGTAAAGGTAATTCCCAAAAGGTGTTTGCATAGGACCACAGACATCATTGTGAATAAACTGTAATTTTTTAGTAGCTCGAACTGAACCATCTTTTGGGAAGGAGGGATGCTTCATTTTGCCCAAAAAATACAGTCTTCACAGACATGTTTACCAAGTGCCTCAAGTTGGAGCAAAGAGGACACGATTTCATATTTTTGTGGGTGTAGTAAACTAGCAAACTTCAAATGACCAAAGCGTGCATGCCAAATCTTTGCATCTGACATAGCATGAGAATCTTGGACTGCACGTGTTGAATTGTTCACAGATTTTGCATAATCTATGAGCTGTCATCAATGAATTTCACAACCAAGCGAATCTTGGCCAATGTAAAATTTGAAAACAGATTTTTCTTGATCCCTGGCATAAATAAAGCATCTGACAAAGTAAGAGAACTACCATCAACAGTAGTCAGAATGATCTTACTGTTGATATATTTAGGTAGTGATGTGTGTGAACACTCTAGGACTGCTGGGGCACTTTTTTCCCTCTTTAGGAGGTTTTTTTCCCCCCGCTTGTATATACGCCTATTGCCCTAATGGGCTACTTATCTTTGTACATTCTCTAGTAATACATTCAGTCTTGTGTGTTATGCTCCAAGCTTCTTCTTCTTCCTTGTGCTGTTCGCGTGCTTCCGCAGACGTCCAACTCCAACAATTGGTATCAGAGCAGGTCGTCGCTTCTTCTAGGGCGCCGTCGACACTCCTTCGTTTGCAGTCTCAGATTCGCACGAAATTTGGTGAGCATACTCAGGGTGTTTCCAAGATCAAAACGGCTTTGCTCTGTGGTGCCAAAATCGCGATCTGAGCTCGTTTCGGCCTCCGAACGCACTATCGCAGCGCTTGTGCAGGCTATTTCGTCCTTTTGTGCCAAAGGTATATACCAGTTTCTGTTCGCCAGTTTAAGCGTCTCGAAGTCTGCTACAGGTCTAGCATAACTCGTTTGGGCAGTTCCGTTCAACTTTTTTAGATACAGTCAATTTTCTGCATCAAGGTATTTTAGTCACCGGCCATGGCTGAAAGCAGTGATGTATTCCGTATGTTGGCTGTTGAGGATAAGTTGGATGGTACCAACTACCCATTATGGGCTTATATGATGCGACATGTACTGGTTGCAAAAGGATTGTGGAACATTGTGCAGGGTGTTGAAAGACGTCTTGTTACACCTGTAATGACAGGTACTGCAAATACAGGTGTTGGAGCTGATGAAGATGGTGTCGAAGATGATATTCCGCAGATTCCTGTTCGTGCTGCTGTTTCTGTTGCACCTACTGCAGAGCAAATTCGTTGGGATGGCAGAGATGCCCAGGCACATGCATTGATAGCTTTGTCTGTCAAACGTGCCATTATTCCTCACATTCGCTCTTGCAGAACAGCAAAGGATGCTTGGGATACACTTACCACTTTGTACCAGGCTAGGAATGAGGCTCGTGTTGCTTACCTCCGAAAACAGTTGGAGAGTGAGCACATGAATGAAGGTGATTCTATGGACAGTTTTCTTACAAAGATCAAAGACCTGAAGGAACAATTGATTTCTGCTGATGAGGTTATACCAGATAGCTCACTTGTGCAGACCGTTCTGAATGGTCTTCCTGATTCATATCAGAGTTTTGCCTCTACTCTTCGGTTGATGATGAAAGGCAATCCGAATGCCTTGTCATTTGAGGAATTGGTCTCTGTTCTATTGCAGGAAGATCAGTCCAGGCAGAACAGGTCCATTATGCGTGTTGCAGATCAAGCTTTCCTGGCTAGTCAGAAAGGCAAAGGAAAATGGAGCTCTTCTACTAGTAAGCAGAAATCTGCAAATGCTACACATTCAAAGAACCAAGACAAAGGTGAGAAAAAATCAGAAAAGCAAAAATTGTTTTGTAAGTACTGTAAAGGCAATGATCATATCATAAAGAACTGTCCAAAACTGGCTGCTAAAGAGGCAAAGAAGAAAGAGGCTGGAATGATTGTTGCAGAGGCCTCTACACCAAAAACAGAGTCTGCAAATCTTGTGCAGGAAGAAGAATGGGCGTTTACTACTGTCTGCAATTTTGACCCATCTTCTCCTGATCAGTGCATGTCTGCAGTAGACTCAGATGTTTGGTACTTTGACAGTGGGGCGACCAAACATATTACCTCGCAACGCAGTTTCTTCTCTTCACTTGAGCCTGCTCCTACAGGGAATACTGTCACATGCGCCAATAACTCCTCTTATCCTGTTATGGGAGTTCGTAAGATCATTCTGACTACTGCTGATGGTAGTTCTTTCACTTTGTCAGATGCTTTATTTGTGCCAGGGATCAAAAAGAATCTGTTATCAGTTTCTGCATTAGCCAAGATTGGCTTGGTTGTGAAATTTGTTGATGACAGGTGTACAGTCCATGATCTCTCAAATGGCGATGTGATTATTGCTTCTGGCATTTTATGTTGCGGGCTGTATAAGCTCATAGACTATGAAAGATCTGTGAATGATTCGGGATGTGCAGTTCATGATTCTCAGGCTATGTCAGATGCAAAGCTTTGGCATGCACGCTTTGGTCATCTGAATTTTGCTAGTTTGTTACGCCTGCAGAAATCTGAAATGGTGTCCTCTTTGCCCAAACTTGAGGCACCTGGAAAACATGTTTGTGAAGGCTGTATTTTGGGCAAAATGCAGCGTTCTTCCTTTCCAAAAGATGGTTCAGTTCGGGCTACGCAGAAATTGCAGCTTGTACATAGTGATGTCTGTGGTCCTATGCAGACACCCTCTTTTGGAAATTACCTTTACTTCGTGACTTTCATTGATGATTTTTCCAGGCATGCATGGGTATATCCACTCAAAGCAAAGTCCGAAGTGTTCATGTGCTTCAAACAGTTTTTGGTTTTAGCTGAAAATCTGTCAGCATGTAAAATGGGCACCCTCCGTTCTGATCGAGGGGGGGAATATATGTCTTCAAATTTTAATGCATTTCTGGCTGAACGTGGGATAAAACACCAGTGTACAGTGCCGTATACACCTCAACAGAATGGAGTTGCTGAACGAAAGAACAGGTCACTCATGGAGATGGCGAGGTGCATGGTCAAAAGTCAGGCTTTACCACATAGTTTCTGGCTTGAGGCTGTCATGTGTGCAGCATATGTACTGAACAGGTGTCCCACTAAAGCGTTGCAGTCTATCACTCCATATGAGGCTTGGCATGACCGCAAGCCATCTGTTGCTCATCTGCGTGTTTTTGGTTGTTTGGCATATGCATTAGTGCCTGAACAACATCGCAGAAAATTGGATGATAAGGCAGTAAAATGTATTTTTGTTGGGTACAGTTCTGAAAGTAAAGGCTATCGTCTGTATCATCCACAGACTAAACGCATTCTGGTTAGCCGTGATGTTGTCTTTGTGGAAGATGCTATTCAGCCATTGCTTTCATGTACTAAGGAGACATCTGTTAGCTCCAAAGACATGTATGATACTTTGATGCCTCTTTTTACAGGTGGACAGGCTAGTGCTGGTCCTAATGAGGCAACTTCTCAGCCTTTGCAGGTTTCATATGATGATGCAGATCATTCCATTTCTGATGCAGATTTACATGATGCACTTGTTGATGAGAGAGCTGATATTGAGCAGGCAAAAACTATGCCAAAATGGCTGGTGCAGACTTTGCGTGACAGCAAATTAGATGCACCTTTGTCATATCGTACTCGTTCAGGCTCTCATAGTGCCTCCTTTGCATCAGATTGCTATGCTATGGCTGCATCTAGTCTCTGTGATGAGAATGAGACTGTTTCTTTTGATGAAGCACAAAATTCAGAAAATTGGATGACTGCTAATGAATCTGAATATGAATGTATAATGAAGAATGGTACATGGTCTTTATGTGACTTGCCTCCTGGCAAGAAGGCCATTGGCACTAAGTGGGTATACAAGCTGAAGCGTAAACCTGATGGTACAGTTGACAGGTATAAGGCTAGGCTTGTTGCAAAGGGTTATGCGCAGGAAAGAGGCATTGATTTTGATGAGACCTTTGCACCTACATGCCGTATGACTACTGTTCGGAGCATTTGTGCACTTGCAGCCCATCATGGTTGGAATGTACATCAGTTGGACATTAAAACAGCATTTCTGAATGGTGACTTGCATGAAGAAGTGTATGTTTTTCAGCCCCGTGGCTTTGTGCAGAAAGGGCATGAAAACCAGGTGTGCAGGTTAAAGAAGGCGTTATATGGTTTAAAGCAAGCACCACGTGCTTGGTATGAGAAGATACATGCCTATCTGATTGCACATGGTTTTGAGAACAGTCCAACTGAAAGCACCTTATATGTTAAACGTGCTAATGATGTGCTTCTGATCATTGTTGTCTATGTTGATGACATGCTGCTCACTGGTCCTATTGAGACACATATTGCTGATTTTAAGGCTGATTTGCATGCCTCATTTGAGATGTCTGATTTGGGGCATTTGCATCACTATTTGGGCATTCAGTTTATGCACGTTGATGGTGGAATGGCTTTGTGTCAAACGAAATATATTGACACATTATTGCAGCGTTTTGGCCTTGAAAACTGTAAGCCTATTGCCACTCCTATGGAGACAGGTTTACGATTGAGTCTTCATGATGCTGGAGATGCATTTGATGCTGTTCTCTATCAGCAGGCTGTTGGATGCTTGATTTACTTATGCATTACTCGGCCAGATATTCAGTTTGCTGTCTCACAGATGAGCAGGTTTATGCATTGCCCAGGAGTCACGCATTGGAAAGCGGTTAAGCGCATCTTTCGCTACTTGAGTGGTACTCGGCTACTTGGGTTGTTTTATCCCAAGGGGGGATCACTACCGCCAGATTTGCATGCTTTTTCTGACTCAGATTGGGCTGGTTGCTATGACACTCGTGTGTCCACCAGTGGTTTTTGCTTCATGCTTGGTAGCTCATGTATATCTTGGTTGAGCAAGAAGCAGCCTACTGTGGCCACTTCCAGTTGTGAGGCTGAGTATAGGGCAGCTTTCACAGCGACTGTTGAGTGTGTGTGGCTCAGACGCCTTATGGCTGATTTGGGTGTTGGCCAGTCTTCTGCCACCACCATCTTCACTGACAGTCAGAGCGCATTGGCAGTTGCGAGGAACCCTGTGTTCCATGCTCGCACTAAGCACATTGAGGTGCATTATCACTATGTCAGGGAGAGGTTCTCTGCTGGGGAGATCAGCTTGGCATATGTGCCCACGCAGGAGAACATTGCAGACCTTTTCACGAAGGCTCTGCCTAGGGAGAAGTTTGAAGCTTTCCGCAAAGCTTTGGGCTTACTTCCTTTTGTGGAGTGATTTCCACATAGCTTGGCACTTCCTTATACATGAGTGCCAACTCCTTGTTCACCGCATCACTCCCAGGGGGGGATTTGTTGATATATTTAGGTAGTGATGTGTGTGAACACTCTAGGACTGCCGGGGCACTTTTTTCCCTCTTTAGGAGGTTTTTTACCCCGGCTTGTATATACGCCTATTGCCCTAATGGGCTACTTATCTTTGTACATTCTCTAGTAATACATTCAGTCTTGTGTGTTGTGCTCCAAGCTTCTTCTTCTTCCTTGTGCTGTCGCGTGCTTCCGCAGACGTCCAACTCCAACACTTACAAACTCCCATGATAAGATAAAAGGAGATATTAACACATGTGACAATATTAGTGGTAGGGGCAAGCTCAAATGAAGTGAACAAACTGCGTTGCGAGGTAATATGTTTGGTTGCCCTACTATCAAAGTACCAAACATCTTAGTCTATTGCAAACATACACTCTTCATGAGAAGATGGGCCATAACTGCAAATAGTAGTAAATGCCCATTCTTCATTTTGCACAAGATTAGTAGACTCTATTTTGGGTGTAGAGGCTTCTGCAACAACCATTCCAACCTCTTTTTTCTTTACCTCTTTTGAAGCCAATTTTGGACAAGTCTTTATGACATGATGATGAGCTCCATTTTCCTTTGTCCTTTTGACTAGCCAAAAAAGCTTGATCTACAATCAACAGCCAACGTACAGAATACATCACTGCCTTCAACCATAGCCATTGACTAAAATACCTTGATGCAAAAAAACGAATGTACCTCAAAAATCTGAACAAAACTACCCTGACAAGTTCTACTAAACTTATAGCAGACTTCGAGGCGCTTCTACTAGCAAACCGACACCTGTATATATCTTTCGCATAAAAAAATGAAATTGCCTACATAGGCACTGCGATATTATATTCGGAGGCCAAAACATGCTCATATCATGATTTCAACACCACATAGCAAAGCTTTTTTGAACTCCTAATCGCCCTAAGTATGCAAACCAATTTTTGTGTGATGCTAAGATTGTGACCGAAGAGTTGTCAGTGATGCCCTAGATGAAGCGATGACCTGCTCTGATACCAATCATTAGAGTTTGAGGTCTGTGAAAGCACGCAAGCAGCACAAGGAAAAAGAAGCTTGAAGCACAACACAATACTCAACGTATTACCAAGAGAATGTACAAAGATAAGTGACTCGTTAGGGTTATATGCACATATACAAGCTGGGGAAAAAACCTCCTAAAGAGGGAAAAAAGTGCTCCGACAATCCTAGTGTATTCACGCACATCACTACCTAAATATATCAAGAAGGGGTGTGCTTAAGCAAGGGAGCGCTTGGGCACATATTTCCACGACTCTTAAGTCACATTACAACTCATAAGAGGTTTTAAAGATCACATACTAACCTCTTTAACGAATCAAATGCATATACATATCAAAAAGTGCAATCCAATCACATCAAGGTGACCCATTTCTTCTCTAATCAAAATCTTTCCATTAATTACATGATTTGTTGCCTCCAACTCTTGGAAATCATCCTCCTTTGATTGTGGATGATGTGGAAGATGAAGCTTGGGGCATGCTACCATACTCTTCAGCTTGAAATGTGACTCAACTTCCAACAATATTAAATGTGATACCTGCATTATGATTTCCTTGCTCCATGTGTAGTTGGGTCTTCTTCTCTATTGCAATAGTGACCCATGGCCTATTCCTACTCCAATCTTGAATCGTTTTGGCTTGCCCAAGCCAAGGTCTTTCCAATAAGAGGGGGAAAGAGCCTCCTTTTTGCAGCTTCACTACCAAGGCCTAAAATGACAATATCATTGCCTCTAACATGTCATTTTTAAGTCAAAAGAGGGCCAAAAAATATCAAATCAGGTTAATATATGAATTTACATGTCAATAGACACGTTCCATCGTGTCAAACATTCATGAGAACCTATTCTCGCTGAAAAACACGTCATTTGACAAGGAGTTTTTTACGAAACATGTCATGTGAAAAATCTTCTTGTCGCATGACGGTCATGCTACCCGTCAAATTTATTCAATACAACAAAGTCAAATATAAATGAGAATCGTTGAACAGACACATGTCGCTGTTTGACCATCCCCGCGGTAGTTGTGACCGCCGTTTAACCCAGTCTTGTAAACCCCTGTTCTTGTGGGATAAGGGGGGTCCCATGGGTACTATGCCCTTCCTTGTACAGTTGCAATTTCAACATTAAAGTCCGGGGGAGTAGGCCTAGGCCGAACCTCCATTTTTTAATTTTTTTTTTAAGTCACTTCTTGCCCCAAGGTCCATTTGGATTAAATCATACCAACTTACCCTCTAGTAACTTTTTTTGAAAGTCCTTCAAGACTTAGTGATGACATGGGAAGAAGAGTAGGTACTTTTGAATGTAACTCTGTTACAGCTTGATGATGTTAGTGAGTAGCTCTTCGCTTTGTATTGGTGTTTTTTCACCTAATGCCTTAGTCCATTTACATAAGAAAAACAACTGATGTCTTTTAGGCAATCTGCACACAGTGAGTAGCCTACATATTTTAAATCCTGCACACCTACTAAGACTGACTCCTGGGTTTCAGTATGACGACTTTTCTCTAAAAGGTTTAGAGTGGCCTTCTGTGAAAAACTTTATTCATACAGTCCATTTATTTGAAAATTTCACATCTTGCGATTTTAAGCTAATGACCTACAGAAATCAAATAAGGCTACACACTATAAATAAGCATAATAAAATTGAACCATCAGTCCTAAAAGCATCATTCTCAGACAGCCTATTTCTTCCGCTCAATACATCATCAACCCCTCATTGCAAGTCTTTTAATAGACCTATATAAGAAAGCATCTTCACGATTCAAGCCTGGCTTGGTTATCTTTCTATTTATCCACTGATGAATTATGCCCAGGAATTAAATAGAAACACCAAAGAGACGCGACAAACATCCATAGTAAAAGAATTTTACCTCACCACTAGGCCATACTGCCATATCATCCACACTGGCATTGAACTGCTTGATGATCGGCGATGATAGCTTTTCTCTATGTAAACATGAAACATTAGAAGCCACTTTAGAATCATATTAAAGCTAATTCCGATGTGTTCTTACAATTCTCCCAGGTCACTATGGCATAATGTATTATAACATCAAAAAGAACCCTACTGCAGTGTTTCCTCAATTTTAGTAAAATATTCTTCCCATTTAACTATGTGCTAAGAACATTGATGGGACAGCTACACATCTGTTCTTCACCTTGTGAATCGCTGAGATATAGCACATGTACTCAAAAGAAGCAAAGATTATTTTTGCCCCGCTTGACTAACTTCATCCATAAAAACTGCCCGTAAGTATGAACTTGATATGTAGAATCCATCCACTGTTTTGAGGCATGGAGCCCAGTTCATGATTGACCATATATACAACTACGCCATATACAACTGATGAAACATAGAATCAAAAATATGATGACTATTGATTTCTGATACTTTAAGCTTCAAACCATGTTAAAAAAAACGACAAGTGCCTTTCTTTACTACAAGGGCAAGAAACAGAACCTTTCCATCACAACTAAGCCAACATGGGATCAAATTATCGAACAGACGATAACCTATGGTACTTTAAGCTTCAAACGGAGTTTTCAAAAACTTGAGATATGCCCTTCTGTACTACAACAAGGGGTCAAGAAAACAGTACCTTTTCATTGCATACCTGAAGCGAAAATTGGCTTAAATGTTAGACAACTAACAAATTTTCATCAAAATTCACAACAACAGCTTTTAAGAGTCTGAAATTATTCAAAACATTTGTGAAGCAGTTACTTGCACTTGACTTTCTACAAGGGAATAGATTTAACTAATGATATCTAATATGGTAAAACATCCACACTCCTTAAATGTTAGCACCTTCAGCTTCAAGCAATAAAAGTATGACAATATAAAATTGTTGCCAGTTAGCTCAGACCCAGATATCATGGTTTATAGACTCTACCAGCCACGCACTGTGTTTCTATCATACACAAACACACACTTCCAGTTCATTTTAAAATAGTAAGCATTGTTCTGTATGGGGTCTAACTTCTGTTTTTACTTTTTATAGTCGTCTTTTTCTTTGGGAAAATGGGGGGAAAAAAAACAGCAGTTGTAATGGTTTTTGGGAACGGGAAAAGAGGGGGAGGGAAGAGGGTGACAGGATTGTTTAATATCTGTGCCAGTGATATAATAAGCAATATAGAGAATATGATCAGAAAGTTCCATTGTACAAAAGCTTACACATAATAATATATCTACTACCATCACTTCAACAGTCCCATAGTGGGATTTTGCATTGACTATGAGCGCACTCTTGTAAGTGTGCTCTCAATGTCTGTTTCGTCAAAGGTAAGCAGAATTTTCTGCATTCTATCTATCCCCTATTTTGCATAGTGTGAATCGAATGAAAAAAATGGATCAAAGGATAATCCAGCAATCACTACTGCATGGTCTGCTAGCATTGATTTTGAGATTCTGGCCACCTTGCATCAGTAATCAGTAGTACTTCCCACATTGCACTAAATGACCTTCATATCGGCCAATTATGGACGTGGCCTTTTGTTGTTGGGGCAAGCTGGGCATCGATATTCCTTAATATGTTCAGCTTTAGCTGGAGTGATTTTCACACACTTACCATGGTACCACTTTTCACAGATGTCACATGCAATCCAAAACTCATCAGCTGTGTATGGACCATTGCAGCTACCACAGAACGTGTCACCGTGTTCCTCATCATCGTCTTCCCCAGTATCTTCCTCCTCTTTGGGTGCAGGAGCAGATGCTGACTTTGATACCTTTCCCTGCAAATTGTGTAAAGACATTAACTCAATAAAACAAAACACACTGGAGCAAAACAAGTACCACAAACTTATCAGCTGCATAAACTGCATAAGGATGTTCATCTGCAAGAATATGGCAAGTAGATGCAAAGAAATTCTCCAGAACGAGGTGATGGCTTTACTGTCTTTGTGGATGACTTCACTTTGTTCCCATTGCTAACTGAAGACTTCTCTTTTGTTTGCTTCCTTCCTGAAAGCACCTCTAGCACAGTTGGAAGCTCATTCATCATTAGAAAGAGCCGCTTCCTAGCACAATACCAAGAACACCCTTAATTTCCTTTACCAGTCAAACCATACAGGAATACTTTAATCAATTCAGGAATCTATTTAGGCCATTTAAAATCAGATTGTGTCAATCTCAAAATTCGTTCACTCCCATAAGTCGAGCTGTTTTGAAAATCATATAGTCATTGACATAGCTTGAAACAAGTTGATCTGAAAAGCATTTTGCCAATCTGAAAGAAGTGCAATCAAAAGCCTACACTATTCGATTCTTAAAATGTTTAATGAATCCAACACTTGATGATGATGCAACCTCTTCATGGATTGGTCTACCTGCCAAACTGGCTTTTCTATAAATTTACAAGGGGAAAAAGAAAAAAAAAACATTGTGCCGACAATAGGATCCGACAGCGCAACCAGAGATGAAATCAGCCAATGGATAGAAGAATCCTTATATGCACACACACAGTTCCCCATGGAGGAGAAAGATGGGTATCTATAGCTCACCATGAGCAAGGATTGTTTGACCTTAGCAGAACATCTTTCATTTTAAGCCATAAATCATAACAGCCATGATGTATCTTCCACAGTAAATCCATCAAGGTCTAAAAACTTCCATTCCGCCCAAAGATAGGACAATAAAGGTCATATTCGTGTCTTTGAAAGACCGAACTCATGAGACAAACCATGAAATTGTGTGCATATACCCATCATCATTACTGAGACAGTTGAATAAGAAAACTTCCAGGTGATGACGTGTCCGATAGAGCATATAGAACATGACAATCCTAGGATATAGGTGTCAATGGCTGTATGATATCTGGGGAATAGAATCGAAAGAATGTGAAAAAGACTGCCTCCATCTCATAAAATTACTGGGCAAGATGAATGAACAGTGTATCCTTTGTGGACATCCTCCACACAATCAACTTCAAACTTGTAACATTATAAATAATGAACTCCGATGCATGCAATAACTGCTCCCTGTTAGCCCAAGAAGCAAAATAAACATAAGAGAAACTCAAATCCACATGCCTAGGGTGTTGGAAGTGAGGTAGGCCCTTAGGCTCATGTCACAGGTCCATGGTTCCATAGTTCCAGTCATGTACAACATTAATTCCAGCAATCTTCCATATTGACAAAACATGAACATACCACAACTTAATCATAAAAATGATGAGATATAGATAGAGAAAGAATAGACGTCATGTGTAAGGTGTTACGTAAGCCATCGCTTACTCATAGTATCATATATACCAATGTTCAATGTACAATGTGGGAGCAAAATTCTCAACCACTCTATGTGATGAGAAATAGATGAATGAGTGAATGTACAATGTAACAAACATATTCAGATGTATGGGCAGTAATCTGAATATATATGAGATGTGTGACCTTATAGGTTATAGAAGAGTGAATATGAGTGACTGAAAGAGGAAGGATCAGTGTGAATGGAAATCCTCAAACTCATGTGAACACACCTTCTTAAACACCTCATAAAATATGCATAAAGCATATAAGTACTGATTCTCTTGTACCTATGCCGAATAGGACTCCTTCTGATATGAACGCCACAGCCTCCATAAACTTCAAGTAGTACCTGTGTGCATAAAGAGAATACGTACCTGAATACTTAACATAAGATGTGAATCTTATGTTAAACTCCATCTAATGTCTTTGAAGTAGCCAGACATCTTCTTGTAGAAGACAATCTTCAACCTAATATCTTCCTGTAGAAGATAATCTTCAAAATCATGTAGATGGTCCCATCCAATGTCTTTGAAGTAGCCAGACATCTTCTTGTAGAAGATAATCTTCAACCTAACATCTTCTTGTAGAAGATGATCTTCATATACATCATGTAGATGGGCGATCCTCACCATCAAGGTGCTAATAATCAAGTCTTCTTGCCATGAACAAGAGATGACCTCCTCTCCATGAGCTAGAGTGTGAGCACACCCTTCATCTTCTCCAAGAAGAATCACCAAGAAGAACTCCATAGCTGCTCCTCAACATGCTTCAAGTTAGCACCGTGGCTTCCCCATGTGCTAGAAGAAACACCACCTCTACTGAGGTCCAAGCTCTAGAAAGCTTGTGTTGATCTTAGGTGAAGGATAAATATAATGAGCCCAAGTAGTCTCTTATATAGTAGAGCTTCTATCTTGAAAAGCAATAATAAAGCAAAGTCTCCACGATTGCTACGATGAGATAAAGCACTCCGTCGGCGTTTTATCGCGTTTGTTTTTGCTGTCCATGTGGTTTGATTTTAATAAAACAAAAAGCTCAAAACTATGCCGTGCTGTTAGACGTGGGATTCGAACTCGCGTGGGCTCTTTAAGTGGTACATGGCTTAGCCACGCTGCCCAACGTTATATCTTGTACAAAGAGTGAACAAGCTGTCTAGACATTCTGTTGCGCTGGACAAGGAGTGCTACAGAAATTCTATAGATGTTCTTACGTGCCCGTTTATTCTTGAGAGCATCTTGTAGGAAGGAGTGATATTAGATTGTACTTAGTGGAGAATATTGGACCAATAGGATATTGTTTTCCAACAATCCCCCCTGCAATGGCATATTGGTACAAACTGAACTGAATCTGCAAACTGTCACAATCTGCAAATTACCACAAGCTTCAAGCTTGTACTCCCACACTTCAGAACTTGTTCTTCAAAAGTCTTCTTCAAAACTGAATTCAACTTTCCTTCAAAAAACCTTGAACTTGCTGAATATGAACCATAATACCTGAGAAAATATGCAAACTAGATATCCAATAGTGTACTCATCAAGTAATCACTGCTTGATAACAAATATAGCATGAACTTTCTTCGAACCTGCTATTTCCTGTCTTCAAAAACATGAAACATACACTAGGATCCATATATTTGCATTTACCTTCCAAAAAGATTTCTCAACGTACTTCTGCTTCGTCATGTAAATACACTAAACAAAATCAGGAACTGAATCCTGGAACCTGTGACTGTCAACTCACAACTTAGTGCATTATGAACACTGCTGGTTCATCTCTGACTGTACTCAAGTCATGTCAACTCATCTCAATTGAAATCAACTGAAATATGAGTAAAAATCTATGATGTCATCATGTCTTCATCCTTTAAATCCTTCATACCTCTTTCCTTCAGAACTTGGTATAAACATATATGTGCGCACGTTTGAAATATACCTTTCTGAAATATCAAGCTTCTCTTCAATAGAACTCTGGAACCTTCTCCTGAACAGGAACATCCTAACAGGAACTTTCTCCAAATATTCTTCTTCTTCCTTCTTCTTTCAAAGCTGGAACATAAAGAGAACCTGACAAAGGAAATGTAGGAATACCTGAAATAGGAATACCTATAGGTATGACTCTGCATTCTTTTACATATGGCTTGAAAATAAGTCTTCATGTTTCATCACCCCCTTGGATGACTTAACGCTAGTATCCAGAATTCTTCAAATATATCAAACTTTATGAAATGTGGAACGTCTTCCTTCATAAATCTGATGTTCAGTGATCAATACCTGTATCTGAAACAAAATCTCTGAACCCTTTTTATTAGCATTGATCAGATGCCAATAGCTTTCCATGTCATTCCTCAGCTTTCCAAAATCTAGAATAAGGTTAGCTGATCCTAACATAACAAAACCTTGCTGAAAGCTTTATAGGATCCATACCCTTCTGCACATAACAAGTATTTCTATCTCTTTGCAACACAAATCTGATAGAATATGAATCTTTGACTTACTTCTCCAATGTTAAGAATCTTCACAAACAAAGGATAGACAACTGAATCATAAATACTCAAGATCATATAAGATCATACGAGATCAATGATCTCTCCTGTGTAGAATCTGCTGTCATCAAACCTTCATGACTGAATGTTTGATTTACTTCCTGAATGTCTCCAAGTGTCCATGCTTCTCAAAAAGTTGTAAAACTTTTCTTCAAACAAATCCTTCAAGGAATCTGCAATTCCTACTTGAAACATAAGTGGACAAACTTCTCACCTTGAGAACTCCAAAAGCTGCAAGTTGATACTTCATAACTTTCATATTTTACCCGGGTGAAATGTGACAGTACCTGCTTGACTTTCTTTTGGCTAACTCCACTTCTCAATCAAGTGATAGGATATGATGGAACACCTTTTTGAATACAAGCATGTATCCAAAAAACTAGACAATCATAAAAAGTGGATTCTTCAAATAGCTGGTACATCAACAAGATTCTGAATTTTCTTAAGTTTTCTGAAAATATTGAATATGAGGTAACCTTTTCCAAACATAAAACCTCAACCCAAGTCTCCAACATCTGCTACAAAAAACTCTTTTATCTTAAGAGAGTTAGATAAAGAAGAAATATACTTCTCTGCAACTTGTCATATACCAAGTAGCTCTGTATTGACAGTCCAAGAATTCTTTGAGGGAACATATAAGCTGCCTGCTTAAAAGCTTCAACTAAAACATAACTCATACATATATGAGTTAAAACATATATCTGCTGCTTTTCTTTCTCTCAATGCAATTCTTTGTCAAATCTACTAAATCATGACCAAGTGTAATGCAAAACAAGAAACTGCTTCTTCTTTAAACAAGATGTTCTCGTAGACTTGTCTTTGGGTGTAGAGGATAAAATAGGAAAAGTATATGGAAAATATATGAGAAAAGGAAGCCTTACTTTTCTTTTGGAAATGATGGACTTTCTTCTTCTGCATCTTTCTTCCACCTGATGATGTCAACATCTTCAAACTTCTCTTCCATACCTTTTGTTCTTTTCATCTTGAAGTAGCAAACACTCTTGACTTCTTCAAACGAACTTTTCTCTTCCTCTAGTGCTAAGAGTAAGAGATAAAACAAACATGGTATACAAATGGAAGTGAATATAGAAACATGTTTTATCATCTCCTCATATCTTTGAATCAAAATTCTGCTTTAAATGTCTGAAATGACTAAATTCACCAATCTTTTGTCTGAATGATGAATTGCCCTTCTAGAGTTACCTTCTCTAGATACATTTGTACCTTGATATCCAACCAACTTACAATAGAAAATTGGCTGAAAAAAAACTCATCTCATCTCTGCACTTGTCTTCTTAGATGAACTTTCTTGCCATGAAAGAGATCTCTCAAAACTCTCTAGAAAAACTTCTAGATACCTATTTTGATGTAGCCTGTAACTTTCAAATAATGAAAGCGTATAAAAGCATTCCTTGAATTTCTTTAAATCTCTTCATAACTGCTCTTCTAAGATATGACCTGCAAATGATAATTTGATAGTAGAAACTGATACCTGTGATTTGATGTTGATCTGATTTCTTCATTTTCTCTAAACCATTGTTCTTCCTTGAATTTGAAGTAGCCTTCTCTTCATCAAGTCTAGGTCTTCAAACAATACTTTTGTAAAGTATTTGCATACTCTTCCAAAAATATTCGGCTGCTAACAGATCATCAATTTCATACTCCACACTGATGAATACACATGTAACTGAATTGTCTAATTCTCAAATCTCTACTCATCTAGATGAAGTGTGTATGTCAAATGTCAAATGTTAGAAGATGCCAGTAAATCATATGTTGTAAATCTGGAATTATGGGAACCTAGGACATGAATGAGCCTTAATGCATTGATGCCAAAGATCTAAAGTTCTGTAACCAAAACCTTAGTGCTCTAATACCAAATGTTGGAAGTGAGGTAGGCCCTTAGGCTCATGTCACAGGTCCATGGTTCCATAGTTCCAGTCATGTACAACATTAATTCCAGCAATCTTCCATATTGACAAAACATGAACATACCACAACTTAATCATAAAAATGATGAGATAAAGATAGAGAAAGAATAGACGTCATGTGTAAGGTGTTACGTAAGCCATCGCTTACTCATAGTATCATATATACCAATGTTCAATGTACAATGTGGGAGCAAAATTCTCAACCACTCTATGTGATGAGAAATAGATGAATGAGTGAATGTACAATGTAACAAACATATTCAGATGTATGGGCAGTAATCTGAATATATATGAGATGTGTGACCTTATAGGTTATAGAAGAGTGAATATGAGTGACTGAAAGAGGAAGGATCAGTGTGAATGGAAATCCTCAAACTCATGTGAACACACCTTCTTAAACACCTCATAAAATATGCATAAAGCATATAAGTATTGATTCTCTTGTACCTATGCCGAATAGGACTCCTTCTGATATGAACGCCACAGCCTCCATAAACTTCAAGTAGTACCTGTGTGCATAAAGAGAATACGTACCTGAATACTTAACATAAGATGTGAATCTTATGTTAAACTCCATCTAATGTCTTTGAAGTAGCCAGACATCTTCTTGTAGAAGACAATCTTCAACCTAATATCTTCCTGTAGAAGATAATCTTCAAAATCATGTAGATGGTCCCATCCAATGTCTTTGAAGTAGCCAGACATCTTCTTGTAGAAGATAATCTTCAACCTAACATCTTCTTGTAGAAGATGATCTTCATATACATCATGTAGATGGGCGATCCTCACCATCAAGGTGCTAATAATCAAGTCTTCTTGCCATGAACAAGAGATGACCTCCTCTCCATGAGCTAGAGTGTGAGCACACCCTTCATCTTCTCCAAGAAGAATCACCAAGAAGAACTCCATAGCTTCTCCTCAACATGCTTCAAGTTAGCACCGTGGCTTCCCCATGTGCTAGAAGAAACACCACCTCTACTGAGGTCCAAGCTCTAGAAAGCTTGTGTTGATCTTAGGTGAAGGATAAATATAATGAGCCCAAGTAGTCTCTTATATAGTAGAGCTTCTATCTTGAAAAGCAATAATAAAGCAAAGTCTCCACGATTGCTACGATGAGATAAAGCACTCCGTCGGCGTTTTATCGCGTTTGTTTTTGCTGTCCATGTGGTTTGATTTTAATAAAACAAAAAGCTCAAAACTATGCCGCGCTGTTAGACGTGGGATTCGAACTCGCGTGGGCTCTTTAAGTGGTACATGGCTTAGCCACGCTGCCCAACGTTATATCTTGTACAAAGAGTGAACAAGCTGTCTAGACATTCTGTTGCGCTGGACAAGGAGTGCTACAGAAATTCTATAGATGTTCTTACGTGCCCGTTTATTCTTGAGAGCATCTTGTAGGAAGGAGTGATATTAGATTGTACTTAGTGGAGAATATTGGACCAATAGGATATTGTTTTCCAACATAGGGCATACACACAAGTAATGAATCAAAACAAAAAATGGTGACTCTACAATTACAAGAGCAGCTATACAAAATTACAACTCACTACTACTAGCCAATGACATCCTTCAAGGTAGATGATAAAGAGGCTAGAAGTGAAGAGTAAGGCTGAAATAGATGTATAAAGACAATGTCTGAAACTCCAAATTAGCAAAAATACTTCTCTGCAGTTGACGAAAGCTGAGCCTTAACAAGTAGGTGATAGAGCTACTGCACTCCCAAAGAATAGACAAAAGATACTCGCCAAGATATAGGCTGCACACACTCTACGAGTAGTTCAGGCTGCTGCTCTCTCAAGCACACATGAAGTATAAGATAAGAGCCCTCAAGATCTAATAGTTTCAAGTGTGGCACATGAACTAACTTTATAGGCTCAAGGAGTAGGGGCGAAAGCATGCGAACAATCAGCTTTTGGGCAATAGTAATTTTTCGCTTTTCAAGGATTTTCATCAATAGCTTTTCGTTAGCTTTTCATTGACTTTATTATCGCAGCTGGATGTTGAATATCTGTTGACTTTGAGCTGGATTAGTTGGTCTTTTTAATGTTGACTGTCAGACATTGGTCTACAAAGACCATTCCATGTGTGTGGGGGACGAGGGCTAGTTAGCCAAGGTCCTAGCTCGGGGGTATATCCTAAGGTATTTGATGGTTAGTGGGGATGAGTGTTGCATGCTGGCCACATGGCGACGCTAGATCATTCCAGATCACTGCTATTTTAGATACAAGAGGATATAAATGGATGGGAGGAGAGTGGCACACAAATCATTCACATGTCTTCTTTTGAGGAGATCCTCACACTTGGTATCAGAGCGCAATTAGATTTTGGGGTGTGAGTTTTTTTTTCGGGCTTCCGCGAGCGTTGTCGTCTGTTCGGTTTTTCTTCTCCATCGTCGTCGTTCTGTGGAGCAAGAGATGTTGGATTGGAGCTGCAGGAAACCTCCCTTCAGAGACCTTATGCCCGCTCATCAAGGCCCGTCAGAATGCGCACAGGCGCTTGCTCGCCTCCAAATACACGCCTAGAGCACGCAAGCCCATCGGTCTCACGCGCACGAGCATCTACCTGACGTTGCAGAGGGCCCGCGGGAACTTCTGGAAATTGTCCGTGCTTCCGGATTTATGTTTGCAAAGGCTTATTTATACAGGCGTTGTTTCCCAGCCGCCGAGTGCGTTACACACAAAACTTTACTCGTGACAAGAGAGAAGCACATATATAGATACAGAGAAGAAGGAGAATATGTGGGATGGCATATCGACGTCTGCACGTTAACTGAGCCTTGCTCATCTCTAGCGACTCCCGCACAGCTTTCCAATAGCTGACGAGACCAGAGAAAGCGCTCTATGTATAACTTTGTTTTAAAGAAGTTTTGGAGCGCATCTATGTATAGTGAAACCTACTCGAACGCTACATATGGGATAATATCGGTCTGTGCGTCCTTTTCGGCTGAAGGAAGACCACGAGCAAGTTGTTTTGTATGCAATGATAGATGGAATCCCACCAAATTAGCCAATACACATATGCTTATGGGATAATAATTGACTACACATATGTTCTTATGTGAAGAAGATTTCAAACGAACCAGCTTCGAAGCGAATTTCTGAGCAAGCCATACTTAAATTATTTCCTTTCTGCAACAGAGGGTGAAAGCAGACTGCTCTTGATCGAGCATCATCAACGAAGCACTTCTTGAAGACATATGCTATCCACGAACCAAAAGGGAGTGGATATTCTATTCTTTCCTCTTCAATTGGATGCTTCACGAATATCAAAAGAATTTGAGATAAGTATTTAGTCAATATTTGGCCGATTATTCTGTTGATTGTGCATATTAGAAGTATTCTTGCATTACGCGTAGAATGATGTAAGTAGAGCATAAGTAGAGATGTATGTTCGGTGCTTGAGCTTTTCTTGCAGGTGGTAAGTATCGACAGGTATCGAAAAAATATATATATATATATATTGATTGAGGGCCTGTAGAGCCCAACACCATACTTGGAAAAGTTTTCAATTCAGGTGTCGTTTGAGAAGATAAAATAGATCGTGCCTGCCGGCACTGATGATGTGATTTTGTTGAATGCTTGACGCTTTCGAAATTATTTCGGATTTTAAAGTGACGCCGTTAGGATGCCGAAATTTCTAAAAATTAGCATGTATGTGCATTGAAGTTTAGGAAACATATTAAAGTTTCTTTCTTTTGTCTTTTTCTGTTAAGCAAAGGCTTTGATTGGTTCTTTTTCCGCTTGCCACTAGTATATACGTTTGATTAGTGTGTTTAAAAAAAAAAAAACAAAAACAAAAACAAAAGAAAAGTTACTTGCTTTTAGTCCTAGTATGGAATCTGGATCAGCATCACCTGCTAGGACAGATACCCTTATGCAAGAACCTCCGGTTGATCCAATTCAAGCCATGAATAATAGAATTTCATTCTTAGAGAGTTCTCTTCAGGATATCTTGGAACACATGCGTGGTTCTAAGAAAGAAGAAGAGCCGCTCGATTCTGATTTGCCAGAGATGGAGGTAGATACTCCAGATGAGCATCAAACTTCAGAAGTCCCTAGAGCTAGCATCTTAGTTAGAGGAGCGAGATGGAAGCTTAAGGATCTTAAGCCGCCAAGATATCATGGCTCAACTAGTGCTAGGATTGCTGACGCGGTTGAGCAGTGGCTCAGCAAGTGGGAACAGTGCTTCCGCTTGTGTCATATCATTGATGATAGGCACAAGATTCAACAGGCCACTTATAACCTTATGGATGTCGCACATAGGTGGTGGCGTAAGATAGAGAAAGATAAGAAGGAGCCCACGACATGGGATCAATTTAAAATCGTATTTTATAACAATTTTGTACCACTTGATGAGAGTTCTAGAGCACTAGACACCTGGTTCTTCATCAGTCAGAATAATCAATCAGTTCATGAATACGCAGATAGGTATAGAGAGGTGCTTCTTAAAGTACCTGATACCATTCCAGAATTTCTTCAAGTCCACAAGTTAGTTTTGGGACTCAGAGAAACTATCCAACCTTTAGTGAGGAAGGAGCGGTGTCAGTCTTTGGCACAGGCCACAGAGATGGCCTTGGTTTATGAGGATGGCCACAGGAGCACAGGTTCCCAGGGTCAGAGATCCCCATGGACTAGGGTTAGCCGACCTTTCCATACTTCGACTCCTAGTTCGATCAGTGCACAGCCTTCTAGGGAGGCTAAGCAAGTGCACATGATCTAGACAGTCTCAGGAGGAAAGAGAAAAGTGTCTGCTCTGGTTGAGAGGGCATATAACCGATCTATTCTTACCCCTCAGCAGAAAGAGAAGGTAATGAAAGAGGGTTTGTGCTATGGTTGCTTAGGGAAGTACTTGTATAAGGATTGTCCTAAAAAGAAAAAGATAGAAGCCACCATAGTCATAAATCCGACTCAAGCAGCAGGAGGGAGTGAGGATGAGTTTGGGGATTCCCCATCTCCACTATCATCTCCCATAGTGGCCATGACGGTCACTAAAAAGGTTCCGACTGTGCAAGATGCAGTGCTTTCGCCAGGGGCACAGAAAGGATACCAATTCCCAGATACTGAGCTTATTGTCATGAGAGGAGTCGTGGCAGGACAGCCTGTCAAGATACTCTTTGACACAGGTTCGACTCATAATGTTATTAGTTCCCGATTAGTCAAGAGATTACGCTTAGATACGGTACAGTCAAATTATACTTATACCATAGAGCTAGTCGACGAGAAGGGAACTGAGACTTGGGATAGACGAGTAGTTGATCTTTCTATTCAAATCCAGTCCTATGTGGACAGACTTCAGATTGCATGGGTTACCAACATCCATAGTCTCAGATAGGGATGTCAGATTTACAAGACATTTTTGGAAGTTTGTATTTGACAAACTGAAAGTGTCACTAAAAATGAGTAGTGGTGATCATCCACAGACAGATGGTCGAACCGAGAGGGTCAACCAAATTCTAGAGGATATGTTGCGAGCAAATGTGTCTGAGAGACAGACAGATTGGGATAGTTATTTGCCACTAGTAGAGTTTGCTTATAACAATAGACCTCACAAGGTGACTGGGATGTCTCCTTTTGAGATGAACTATGGCATGAATCCCACTGCTCCCAGTACCATAGGAATGCCTAAGAAATGTCCTAGTGCTTCTGAGTTCTTAGCGAATCTCCAAGCAAACCTTGTAATCGCTAAAGCCAAGATGCAGCAAGCAGCTAATAGAGCAAAAGAGTATGCTGATAAGAAAAGATCTCCTAGATCCTTTGAGGAAGGAGACCGAGTCTTCCTTCAAGTACCAGCTAGATCTACTTCATTGTCCACATGGAAGTGTAGTAAGCTATCACCAAGGTATTGTGGACCTTGGAAGATAGTAAAGAAGTTGAGTGATTTTGCATACCGATTAGAGCTTCCTCCAGATTGCAGAGTCCATCCAGTGTTTCATGTCAGTAAACTACGAAAGTATATATCTAGGGAGGATAATCTAATAGAGCGTATTGTTTCTTTGCAGGAAACCGATAGAGCAGATCATTCTCCATATGAATTCTAGATAGGAGACAAAAACGGTTAAGGAATCGTGTCATCCAAGAGTATCTGGTAGTCTGGAGAGGATTACCACTTACTGTGACGGCGCTGTATTTCTATCCAGCCCATCTTGGTGCTTGGGTGGTATTCCCTGCTGCGCCGAATTGTGCGCAACTATAAGGGGAGTGGGTTCCGTGACATCCTCTGCACGGCGGACCGGACTGGAGTGCCCTCCATAGTGCTTCTGGGCACTCCAGTCCGGTCCGCCGTGCAGAGGATGTCACAGAACCCACTCCCCTCATAATTGCGCACAATTCGGCGCAGCAGGGAATACCACCCAAGCAGTTCGGAATCAACAGCTCTGATTCGCAAGTACTTTCCCTCATTGATCATTGAGGACAATGATCTTTAGAAGGGGGAGAGAGTGTCAGACATTGGTCTATAGAGACCATTCCATGTGTGTGTGGGACGAGGGCTAGTTAGCCAAGGTCCTAGCTCGGGGGTATAACCCAAGGTATTTGATGGTTAGTGGGGATGAGTGTTGCATGCTGGCCATATGGCGACGCTAGATCATTCCAGATCACTGCTATTTTAGATACAAGAGGATATAAATGGATGGGAGGAGAGTGGCACACACATCATTCGCATGTCTTCTTTTGAGGAGATCCTCACATTGACTACTGTTGACTTTGACTTTAGGGCAGAGATTAGGGTTCGACTAATGAGGGCCAAGGTTAAGTTGGATAAGGTATGATGGATATGGTTAGAAAGCTCTCATTGAGTATATTAAGTTTGAGCAAGTTAATTTCATAAATTTGGAACTTCTTAAATATCTAACTATGTGGTTGCAAAATATATATAAAAATTAACACCCAAAAAAAAGTACAAATTACATTTACCTCCTACAATTACATCCCTAAATTCTATTTTTATGGCCCTCTTAAGTATGAACAGGATGGAGAATGACAGTCAATCTTCTTTTGCAATCTTCTCTTCTTGAAAAGTTCCTTTTAAACCTCTCAAGAGGTGAATCCTTCAAAGTGATCTGCAAGATAAGTTTTCCTCTTCATTATAACATCCATGAGAATGACCAAAGTAAAATCCATCACCACCAAAGATCAAGGGACATGTGAAGGATAAGAATTATTTGAAGCTCCAAATAAATAAACTTCCAATTCAAGGATTCCAAGCTTGAATTTTTAAAGGACCTTACAATCGAAGTTGTTGAGGTACGATTCATACGATACAATAAAATACAATAATATGTATGTACCTTAAGATTTAGGCTTCCTCTCTCTCTCTCTCTCTCTCTCTCTCTCTCTCTCTCTCTCTCTCTCTCTCTCTCTCTCTCTCTCTCTCTCTCTCTCTCTCTCTCTCTCTCTCTCTCTCTCTCTCTCTCTCTCTCTCTCTCTCTCTCTCTCTCTCTCTCTCTCTCTCTCTCTCTCTCTCTCTCTCTCTCTCTCTCTCTCTCTCTCTCTCTCTCTCTCTCTCTCTCTCTCTCTCTCTCTCTCTCTCTCTCTCTGCGCGCGTGCTTGCTCTGTGTGTGTGTGTGTGTTTTGTTATATTAAATGAGACCACCATGGTCTACCATTGATCTACCTGCATTTGGTCAAGGACCAAAACTCCCGAGAGCCAAGGCTCTTCCACTAGTCGTCTTATTCCATCTTCTCAAAGTGGTCATATGAGGGGTGTTTGGACCTTAGAGAAGATTCTAGATGTGCCAAGGGCAAGGGCTATTTAAAGTTGGGAGGAGAGTGGCAAGTAGCTAATTGGGATCTTTTATTTGGTATCAAAGCAATGAGAGAGAGAGAGAGAGGAAAAGTCACTCTAAAGAGGCCACTTCATCATATCCTTGAGAGGTTTTTGGAGGAAAAATTTCTCAAGGTTTTTGGAGGAAAATTTTCGTGGAGAATTTGGAGCCGCCAATCGCGTGCAATTCCAGAGAAAAAGAAAAGAATCATCTTCGTCTTGCTTATGCGTGTAGAGATGCCTTGGAGTGTGTGCAAGCGAAGATAGCATCATTAAAAAGATTGTTATTTGAGCCAGACGGGGGATAAAGGTGTCCGAGATCGAGGTAAGAATCAACTTCTAACCTTGCACTCACACACATCTGCCCATCAGCAGAGAGGCGTCCCTGTGAAGAGACCAAAGTCTATTTCTCTCCTTCTTTGCTACAAGAGGAGGCTTCTTTTTCGCACTCCTTATATATAGGTATGCTTAACTGCTATAGCACAACATATGGGATAAATATCCACCTCTACACTTGCTCGCCACTAGAGAAGGCAAAGAAGAGAGAGGAAGGGTCATAAATTATTCACTTACCCTTGTTTATGGCCATTAAATTCACTACCTTGCATTACTTATTTTGCCATAACTTGAGATAGGAGTATCAAAATCCAAAAACTTAAAAACCCCTAGATTTCTTGCTTCAAGATCTTTCCAATTATTGGTTGAAAGCATATTTTGAGGAAGAATGAATATCCATACGAGACTTTGAAAGTGACTGACTAGAATTATGAACTATCCTTAAAGCTCTACCTGATTCCTATTCTTTCTTAGGATGATTATAGGAATGTTTGCATTTCATGGGGATGATTCTCCTTATAATCCCCTTCATCTAAGCTTACAAAAAAGGGGGGAGACACTGGAGTTTAGAGATTTAGCGTGATGAAATAGGAAATAAGTATTTTGTTTAATTGTTGTTCTATTACAATGAAGTAATCTTTTCAATGATTTTTCTTCTTCATGAGGACAATTTTTCACAATCAAATGTATCAAAGACATAAGCTGCTATGCATTATGGATGCACATAGGAGGTGAATGAAGTAATGAAGTGAAATTATTTCTATTCCTTCATTTCATTTTCTCTTTTGAAAAGCATATTTCTATTCATTCAATTATACATGAAGCTTGGCAAATTAATAATCCTAAGATGAAACGGATTTGTATATCTCATGAGATGAGAACAATTGATTAGGCATGAACATGAAAATATATTTTTAATAATTTAAGTGCATGCATTAGGAATGAAATGATAGCCAAAATTGCATACTTAATGAGTCATTAAATGGTCTACTTTCATAATTGACATTGTATAATAAGTTCTTTTTTTTAATTCATGAAAGCACATGCATGATTATGGATACCTCAGGATTAATGAAGAGGGAAAGATTATAAGTATGGTTCTCTCTAAAATGATAATGCATTCATTTGAATTGAAAGATGCATTGAGTTAGTGAAAGCTACAAATGACCTTGTTTTGACTAGATTTCCTTCTTAATTAGCAAAATATTTTAGAAGGGTTGCATTGACAATCATTTGATACATATGTTTGTGCATATATTTCAATCAAATTATTTGTAATTAGATTAAAAAATCATTCAAAATACTTTAGAAGAATGATCAAAACGCATTCAAGTTGTTTTTCCAATGATAGCATGAGTATTTTTCATGATATTTTGTAAATTAGTAGTTGCTAAAGTGTTTAATATGCTCACAAAATTTCATGCAATTTGGGGTTATTTTGATAGGTCTAGACATCTCAATTGTACATACCTATTGCAAAAAAATCACCCTTTGGAAGGTGTACACGAATCACTTTGCAAAGCTTGTTCTCATCATTTGAATGTCCAAATGATGTGATTTTTGCTGGCCTATTTAGCCTATATTACAGTAGGTGCTAAGTCTACTTTCACATGAGCCAAATTTCATTGAATATGATGCTCACTGATAGGTCTACTAGATAATGTTGATAGGCATGTGTCACATCCAAGATCTCCTACACATTGGTGTGGACCTTCAAAGTTTTGTCCATAAGTTCATGACTCCATTTGATTTGATTCCGCTTGAAGGTTGAAGTTAACTTTCAGGGCCACTTCGGTACCAAAGATTATGATTTTTGGAATTTTATAGGTATATCCAATTCTTTGTTCTTTTTGTAGATAACATAGTTTATAACCTACGAACTACTTGGGAGTTAACGAAGACTTTTGCTTGTAGATTCTTAGGTTATTACACATGGACTTAGCATGTATTAGGCTTATTATTTGTATAGGCTCATTTAGATTGATTTTTCAAATGTATAAGCTAGTATACGTTGTTTATGGCACTTATCACCTGATGTATATTACGATCCTCAATAACTTGTATCCTCATGATATAATCTTGTATAAGACTTGGGGATGGAGTTAGGTTTTTCATTTTGTTGATGTTTAGGATGGAAAGCAAAGTAGGAAACATCATTTGAGTTCATTTTCACATGGAAACCACTAATTACGAATGTCATTAACTATGAATTGCATCTTCTCATTAGATAACTCATTAGTTATTATTTTGTGATTAGAGTGAATCATGACGATAGTGGATCTCCCATTGCTAACGTCGAGCTTGAGCACCCACTCTAAATGCCCAAGTCTCGAGCATGGAGGATACTCTTCGGATGATCCTCAAACTTATTAGAAAACCAAAGGTGCTACCGGTAAGTACTTCGACGGAGATGGAAGTTCCATCTGCAAAACCATCTAGTTCAAAGATTCCAATCATAAATATGGGAACGTTAATAGAGACATAATTGGCAAGTGAAAGATTTAAATCCACAAAATCACCACGAGAAGGTAAGAGCCAGGATGGCGGATGCAGTGGAACAGTGGATTAGTAAGTGGGAGAAGTGCTTCTACCTATGTAATATTGTTGATTTTTTTTTTTTTTAAAAAAAGATCTAGCATGCCACATATAGCTTAATAGATGTTGCTCACGGGTGGTGAAGGAAAATAGAGAAGGATAGAACTGGCCACTTCGGAAGAATTTGACATCATCTTTTATAATGATGTTGTTTCTCAAGATGAGCGCATGAGGGCTTTAGATGCTTGGTTTTTCTTGCAATAGAGACGTCTCACACTGCAAAAATACATAAATAAGTACAGAGAGATCTTGATAAAGATTCAAAATCAAG